>JAWNNM010002284.1:0-557440 GCA_035044965.1 Lordiphosa andalusiaca
ATGTTAAATTATGTTCCAAAAAGAATGAGTTAGTTTAAATCTATTGTCAAAAACAGAATTTATTATCATTAAAATATCCATAATTTTGAACTATTAATATAAAAATGCCATTACATTTATGTTTTTAATCATTTTATTATGTTTTTGTTATTCCTAAATAGAGTAACATTTAAAAGTTTTATAACATTAATATTTATAAAAATAAATATTCTACTTCTAGATCAAAATCAAAATGTTCTTTACTTTCAAACTCGTCTTCTTCTCTATATGGCTGGTCGGCAGCTTCAAATGTTGGCAACTTTAAAAGTGCAATAACTAAAATTAAATTTAATATCTTATGCAAGCCAGCTAACATTTTGTTCTTTAAACTGTCGAACATTTCTTTGGGCTTTGTTCAGCAGTCTCTTGACTTGGACAAAAAAATTCTTTATTTTCATTTTAATGTCCAACAAAGCATTTTCTGGAAGAGGATTTTTGAGTATTTCTGCGCAAACCCAGTCGAAAGTGGCGTTGATGTTGCGACGCTTTTCCAACCAAACTTCAAGCAAATCGCCACGACGAATAGCAACCTCGCCCACACCTATTTAAATATATTGAAAAACCGCAAAAATCCGCGTATGTCTTAAACTCCGCATAAATATATACATAATAACGCAAACATAAGCACTTTTTTGAATCCAACTGTATCTTGCTAGATATGCTCCACGAAACACAACTATATTGAGGTTAGACTCGACAAAATTATGGTTTATTAATAACATTGAAAACATAATGAAACATAAGCACATATAATTAAACACATATATAATTCTTTTCTACATACCTTGACGATTATTTTCCATTTTAAAATATTATATTAAAGTTCGTCAAACGGTTTGAAAATGGGAGATTGTCAAAGATTTACAAATTTCGCTATCAGACCGCAAGCAGACACCGCGTGGCGCAAACAGCTGACTTTGAAGGGCTGGTGTGAAACGAGGGCTGCATAATAAAATTTAAATTAAATATTTTCGATGAAGAGGGACAATTACCAACTGGAAACAATATTCTAACCATACAAATAAAAAAATAAAAATTTGGGGTTTTTGCCAAAAAAAACGGCTATTCCGCCCAATGTGCATTGTATGTACACATTTAAGGTTTAACATGATCAACGCTCCAAACCGATTGATTTAGAAAACTAAAATGTTGACTGTCTTTTTTTTAACCCCAAATTATTGACAATTTTCAAAAGGCGAAATATTATTTATTCAGAAGTATACATGTTTAACAGCCTTTCCTTGTGTTAATAAGCAGAACATTAGTAATAGTATTATAAGACAGTGCTTGCTAACCCCACATATATGACAAAAATTGTGTTGCTTAACCAAATCCCTAAAAGTATGCAGCAAAAAGTTTGTTCACTTCATTGAATCCTTTGAGTTTACATATTGAATATTAGTTTAAAATAAATTTAAATATTTATTATACTTCTTGATTTAAAGTCGCATTCCAAGCCTGATTAGCTAGGGCTAGCTATCAAAGTCAGACCTACCAGTCCAGCGACTGTTGTCAGGAATGTCGAATCAACCATTCTTCATAAGCCAAAAAAATACTACGAAATGTATATTTTCAGATTTTAAAACTAATTCTAAGGAGCGCCTCGAGAGATTCGTGTTCAAGACACTAAAACAGACATTGTTGTTGTAAAGCTAAAATAGTGTAAAAATTTTAATTAATATCCACTACACAAGGATACCTCAAACTCATTTAATGGATCATCCCCAAACAATCCTTTTTTTCTCCATTGACCATCGCGTGGTGAATTATCATGCACAATCAAAGCTCAGACTCTTTTTGGATATCCTTGGCCGTGATTTCACTTTCATTCGGTGGATTCTTTTTATCCCAAATCCTCTTTCAAAGGGCATGCAATCTTTGTTAACTTTTAGCATATTGCCTACCCCGACATTTTTAGATACATTTTGCCCGAAGTGCGATGGCACTTTTTGCATCCCAGAAAGCGAGACAGGGAAAGGGAGGCAGCGAGGGAGAGAGTGCTGGCGCATCCGCCTGCATACCGCAGGGAGGCGCACAGGTTGGCACCGTAATTTACCAACTATATCCGCCTTGTTACCTCCTCTTGCCTATCTCAATGGGCAGAGGCAGCTTCTTTTGCTGGGTGCGGAAGCGTGCCATAAAAGTGGCATATTTGCCGCATCCTGTGTTGACAATAACTATGCCATGCCGCCAGCTCCTGCGGGAGTGCCGGTAAATGAGGCGCGATTCTGCAGTGGAGTACATTAAGGGCTATTGACCAAAAGTTGGGAGAACTAGTTATACATATATATCCATTGTATGCTTTTGGGAGAGCTATGGATCTACCTACCCCCCACTCACCCTCCGTATCTCTTGCCAATCGACAGTTCAGTAAGACTTAAATCAATAATTAATGCACTTGCCAAACATACTGCTGGTGGGACTTCGGTACGTTGCAGCAGCGACTGCTTCCTGTGGATATGTCAACGCTTGGTCTGGGCTCCTGGGGTCAACCCTCTTCTTCTCCTCGCTTGGCTTTATGGCCATTATGGCCAAGCATACACACATGTGGCACGTATATCAAACTGCATCTTTACCATCATCTGCATATTTTTGAATGCTGCTGGCAACGCTCAACGATGTTTCTCCCCACAGATGAATGTCTGTTAAATATTTATGAGTATCGAAATGTTGCCTCAATGCATTTTATAACAAATGAAACGTCAATTTCAGGCCGGAAAAAAGGCAACGGTTGGGCCTGTGTTGGTACACTCGGCAAATAGGAGTGGTTGTTTAAACTGCAAACTAGGCGTAAGCTATTTAGTCCCACAATGACTGCTAATATTAGTAAACTACAACTTAATCTAATACATTTGAATTGTTAAATCCAACCAAATTGTTGGAGAAAGTGTAGAATGACCATTAGAAATAGCATTTTGGTCTTTGATTAGGTTAAGGCGTTAGGATCTGTATCGGGAATGCATCAAGACTTGTTCAAAAATTGATTAGATGTGAACTATTTTTTCTAACTTAAGCTTAGTACACACTTCGACAAATGGACTGCCAAAACAAAAAACTGCATTTAAAGCAAGAAAGAATGTAAGTCAAGCCCGACTATAACATACTCTGTACCAACGAATTATACGGTCACCGTTAATTTTGATGCTGGAATAGCAGCTGTACACAGCTATACACAGCTCCAAATGGGCCAAAGCTTAGTATCCTGAAAAAGTCCGTATATAATGTTAATAAATCAATTTAAAGCATCAACTCTAAAAACAAATTACCTGGCAGTGTGGCCATTAATTAAGCAGGTTTCTCAAATCTGGCCACACTGGGCCATACTAAAAGATGTTCCACCTTAAATATTTTGAATTTTGAAGTCCAAAATGCATTTGAATGCATAAATCTTCCCCTCAATAGATACCCTTGCAAAGGGTATTATAATTTTGACCAGACGTTTGCAACGCATAGAAATATTCCATTCCGACCCCATAAACAATATTTATTCTTGATCAGGGTGACGAGCTGAGTCGATTGAGCTTTGTCCGTCCGCCTGTCCTTCTGTCTGTCTTACTGTTTCTACGCGAACTAGTCTCTCAGTTTTGAAGCTTTCGAGCTGAAATTTTGCACAGAGTCTTCTTTTTGCTGCACGCTACTAATATGTCGGAACCGACCGGATCGGATGACTATATCTCATAGCTTCCATAGGAATAATCGGTCGGAAAACTATTTTTAATGAAAAAAACTTTTTCCATTTGCGTGGAAACGTCTACAATCTTTGTATTCATAGGTTTTTTATGCTTTTTTATAATTTTGCCAAGTTTGATGAAAATCGGAAAACTATATGGTATAGCTGCCATACAAAAGATAGGTCTGAAAAACAGTTTTAGTCAGAAAAACTTTTTTGTTTTTAATCGTAGCATCCCAAAATTTGTATTTGCTTGTTTTACAGGCTTTCACTCAATTCTCAAAATTTTTGTCCAAATCGGATGACTATATCATATAGCTCTCATACGAACGATCGGTCGGAAATTGGGGCGTTGGGGGAAAAGAATTGTCGGCGAGCACTTGCAACGGTATAAAAACTTCGGCACAGACGAAGTTAGCTTAGCTTTTTATCGATAAGTCTAGCTCAATGCAGTAAAACCACATTAAGATCACCATTTAGTTGTCTCTCTCACACACACGAAAATGCAATGCAATAAGCAAGTTTATGTTTAAAGAGCAAAAAGGAAACGATTGATGATTGAACTAAAAGTAAAAATTCCGAAATGCAACAAAATTAAACCTGAAACGACTAAGACTGGGAATTTTGGGACTAAACAAATCGTACACAGAAAAAAATTCGATATATCCGAGATATTCGGTATATATCAATCCCGTATTTTCTCAATCCAATTGACTTGATATCTCGGATCTAGTTCGACTTTTGCTTGAATTTTGTATGGGAAGAATATAAAAAATGTATATTTTTGAGTTTGATTTTGTCACGTCATTTTTTTCTGTGTTCTTAAATTACTAACATTGTTTATTTTTGGCAAGCATTTTCTTCCTTGCCGGCAACTATAATGGTACAGTTCAAATAGATGAGACAAAATATTAGTGCTTTAAAAACAAGAACCAACGTTTTTTGTATTTTCGTGGTCTTTACTTAACTCAGCTTACGTACTAAAAATGTGAACAATTCTCTTGAAACAAACGTTTGTCCAAATCTTGAGCCAGACGTGATGAGGAAATACGGACGATTGATTTAAATTCCTCTCCTGAAAATATATCAGTCTATTTTCTGTGGGGCGAAAGTTGATCTATATATTTGTAAGAATGTGCTATTTATCGGAATATTATCGAGTTAATTGTAATCGCTACACCCAGAGAAAAATTTCAATTTCATTCATTGATCAATAATACTTAATGTCAGGCGTTCGATAAGAATTAAAATTCTTATCCAAAGATGAATACTTAATCCCATTTTTCTTGATCCAAGTACGAAATGATTATTTCTTGTATTAAATAAAGCCATCTCCCTGCAGAGGATAGCAAAAAGTCTACCACTAAGGACACAAATATCCAGCGTGCTCCCATTGAAAATAGGAAAAGGGGGATCATGAAGTTGTGTAAATGTATGTAACAGGGAGAAGGAAACATTTCCGATCCCAAAAAGTAGATATATTCTTGATCAGCATGAACAGACGAATCGATTTAGCCATGTCCGTCTGTCCTCTGAGAGAGCCACAAACTTTTGCATGAAGATAGGTGTTTGCCGTACGCAGCTTAAGTTTATTTTTCGTTCGGAATTCACAAGTGAGTGTTGAAAGACTAATTTCATCCCTCAAAATGATGCTTACAGATCAAAGATGCTGCCTTGCTGACAAACTATTCGAGAAATTGCCTTTTGTTAAACGAAATAATAGTCAAACATTACCCAAAATCTGATAGCAAAACCGAAAATAAAAAAATTAAAAACTAAAAAAACAACATTTTTAACAAGTAAGGGCGCTGCAGTCGAGTTTCCCGACCACAAAATACCAAAATACACAAAATATCACAAATGTAGGCAACACTTCTTTCTAGTCCTGACCAACAAGTGGGGGGGTGCTCTTATCAGCTCAACTGTTTCGCTTATAACTCCGGTGTTTTTTGTCCGATCTGATTGTACTTTTCAGAATAGAAAGATATTGGGCCTAGCTTGATGTATACTAAACCACGAGGCTCTAACTTGAAAATTGTGGATCTGACGGCTATTTAGGTCTAGGATTTCTAGAGGAGGTCTAGGTTTTTTGGGGATAAAAGGGGGACGGGGTGGAATTCAATTTCAAATCTGAAACAAACTTGATCTGCGTACAGCATAAATCTACCTTCGTGCAAAAATTTGTGGCTCTATCTCTTATAGTCTCTGAGATCGACGCGTTCATACAGACAGACAGACGGACGGACGGACAGACGGACAGACGGACATGGCTATATCGACTCGGCTGTTCATGCTGATCAAGAATATATATACTTTATGGGGTCGGAAAATTTTTCTTCTCCCTGTTACATACATTCGCACAACTTCATGATCCCCCTTTTCCCATTTTCAATGGGAACAGGGTATAAAAAGGAAACTTTTGACGGGGGCTAGCTTAGTGATCCCTTTTTAAGGATATGCAATCATTAGTAAATTATAGATGGGCTATATTTTGAGCAAAACAAGAATACTTTTTAACCAGAAAAGAAGAAGAAGAAGAAAAGAAATTGTCCGTTAAGCCCCAGCATGTCAAATTTTACAGAAATTTGCATTGCATTTTTTTGTATCACAGCACCTTTAGAAGTTGTGTACTGAAAACCCACCAAATTAACGACAAACTTTTACTATATTTACAAAAAAATTTCTATAAAATATGTATAAGTCAAGAAAAATTAAAGTTAAATATCTTCATTATATCAACTCGCTTGTTTCACAATATTAAAATTGTTGCTTTCTAATTTTAAGAAATTTTCGTGCGTTGAGTGAAATCATTCGATAATTTGTATTGTTTTTGAATCCTCAGAAATGTGTAGATGTAATAAAATTATGAGCACAATGGTTGGTTTACTATTTAGTAAATAATTTTCATATTTTTTTTTGAATTGGGAGATAAGTTCTTTGAATTTTTAGAGCTAGGGTAAAAAGTGAAATTTCTCAGACAAATTCAAATTTTTCGTGTGTAATAATGGAGTCAATCATGTAGTTTTTCATGATTGATATTCAACTAAGATTATGTAGAAACCAGTTTGGTTTGAATAGGTTTATAAATGTGACTACTGGACCTATTAATGTGAACAAACCTCGTTTAACTCACGAAGTTTAAAATATTCATAAAACTGACGTCCTAGGGGAAAAAGGATAATTGGTTTGATTTAATGAATTTAACAATAGTCTAATGCCAAAAATTAAAACTTCATTAGACCATTAAGAACAAGAAAGAAAGTCGGTCAAGCCCGACTATAACATACTCTGTACCAAGAAAATTTTTCCATTTCATTCCTTTGGCGGATCGATAAGTTATCCTAATAACTAAATATGTCCAGAAGGAACAAGCCATCTATCTTCAAAACTGTGGGAGATATGACGTTTTTTCTAAATTGCGGGGGCAGCAGGGGGCGTGACCAAAATCGAAAATAAACTTGATCTGCCTGCAGACATAAGAAGCAAATGTCCCATACATGTCAAACCTCTATCTCTTACCATCTCTGAGATCTGTGCGTTCATACGGACAGACAGACGGACAGACAGACAGACGAACAGACGGACAGACGGACATGGCTATATCGACTCGGCTGTTGATGCTGATCAAGAATATATATACTTTATGGGGTCGGAGATGCTTCCTTCTGGATGTTACATACTTTTGCACAAACTTAATACTCTATGTACCTACGGTACAGAGTATAAAAAGATTCATAAATCCAGTATTTAAATGTTGCCACAAGAAACAAAACTTCTAGACGGCTTGGTCCGTAATCGGAAACTTGGAAATTTTATTTAACTGCACGTAGCCGATGTTGAATTGGAGTATAAATAAACTAAGCAGGGTTCGATGCCAAACCAGTATTTTAATTGGTTTTTTTGCGACTTATTTTGATTTCAGTCTAAGTGGCTTTTAGACGGTCCAAAGACATCCGGTTGTTTATGATGCAAAAATCAACACAATTTAACCAAGATTTTAATTAACATACGGATAGAATTGGCTTTCTTGAGGGCTTCCCAGCATACTCTCCTCTGCAGACTTTTTCACCGTCAAGCCATTTGTAAGTTCCTATTTCACCTTGGCTCCAGGGAATGCGAAATGCCTTAGTGCACCGTTTTAGGACAGCCGAAAGGTATGCAAGGGTGTTTGAAGGCTTACCAATGTAGTTAAGTCTCGGTTGTCAAATGGCGACTGTTAATGAGAAGTAAACATCGCCTCGGTGTAAGTTTATGGAAATTTTTAAAAGTACTTCGACAAGCGTTTTGCGATTTAAAATGCTGTTTGTTCCTCCCACAGAGTTTGACCAAAGAAATACACCACAAGTGAAGATGTTGTGATTGGACCACCAACCATAACGCACGTTCCAACCCCGAAGTAAACCCCTTCCGAATTCCATTTAGAGTTAAAAACAATCAAACAGCGACTTAATAACTTTATTGGCAAGCATAATACCAATGCGATAACAATAAGTTTGCTCACGATGATGATGACCATCCAGAATCCATCAGAAAAAGGTCTGTCAACAGTTCCACCAGCCAAAAAACTCCTTTAATGGTGGCTTAAAGTGTGCCACTCTCAAAGCGAATCTCGTCAAGAAAATCCCCACAGTTAACCAAAGCAGGATAAAAATGAAATGGATATAAAAATATTATTACATCCGCGCGGCGGGGCTAATTTGTGCCAGGGCAATAAAAATTGCTTATTGAAATGTGAAAAAAGTGAGTTTTTCTATTTGTACAGTTGGTGCCAAGCTGTCGGAATTTAATTAAAATTCTCTTCTCGCACTCAACATTTTGCACTTGAACTGCCAAAGCAACCGGGCCAAAGGCAATAATTTTCATGTTAGATGCCAAAAGCGTGCAAAATGTTTTCCAACTATCAGGGACAATAGGCCTAAAAAGGACAATAGCACCACGGCAAAGGGGGGAGCAGTGTGACAGAGACAAAAACAAACAATTTATAAATAATAATTTCTCAGAGCTGGCTGTCGTCTCCAGGGACACGGAACACCTTTGTCTAGCCCAAAACACGAACAACAACAGCAACAACAAAAAGAGCATCGCCTGGGAGCTGCCAGCGGCGGCTGCTGCCGTGTTGATGAAGTGCAGACAGAGACGGAGCCCTTAACTAGGCAATGAAGTTGCTGCCGCCACTCTCCCCTCACCTGCGAAACCAATCTCACACCTGTCTGTCTGTCTGTCCCTCTCACCGTTTGCCAGCTCACTTTTCATTGTTTTAATTGTTTGGCCCAGCCCCTTGGCCGAAAGTTTACGACACAAAATTTTGCCCCTTTTCCTTTTATTGTTTTTGTTGGTTTCTAGGCCTCGTCGTCAATCTTCAGGAGCATCAATTCTAAAGCAAAATAGAGTTGTCTCTTCTGCAGTTATTAATGGCAGGCCATTTAGATAAAGCATTATCAGGTGGATGGGGGGCAACGCCAATTAAAATATATGAAATTACCAAGTAATAAAGAAGTGCAGCACAAAGGTGTTAGAACAAGACCATAGTTTGGTCAGTCCTGTTCAAAATTTGAGTATCCTGAGATTAAGATCAAGAAATAATATTCTACACTCAGCAAAATAGAAACAGGGAATCGACTTGGAATTTAGAATTCGCCCTAAAAAATGGTCAAAGGCGATTCGCCATATATTTTAGATAAATTATTTCTTATAATAGGACTGAGAAAATTAATAAAATATTTTCTGAATTTTAGAAAAATACATTTCTAGATTTTAGAAAAATTGGTTTGTAATTTATCAAGCGACCTTTCTTATGTTATATTAGTGAGTTTAGATGGCTCGAGGTCCCGAAAAGTTGGGTTTGTTCACATCTTATGCATTTATATATACCAAAAAGAGCTGGTTGCTATTTAGGTTTTTTTTTAATTTTAGAAAAACATTTCTACATTTTAGAAAAAAAAAAAAATGTTGTCTAGCTTTTAGAAGATGAAACTCAGACTCTCGAAAATAAGTACTGGTTCGGTTCAGTGGTTCACACAGTTTTTGAACCGCCACGGTGGTTCGGTTCATTTCATGGTTTTCAGAGCTAACTGAACCGCGGTTTCGGTTCGGTTCAGTGGTTCACAATGGCACATTATGAAATACTATGATTTATTTCGTAATTTGATTTTTCGAACACTTTGGAAATTTAATTCCTAAAATCCATTTGAATATCTTTGAAATCCTTGGAAGAATGTCCAAAATGTATTATGTCTGTAAGTTCCTCTTGCAATGTCCTTCGAAAACAGAGAATATCGGCTTGAGAAGAATACATACCATGCATTTGCACAGCCGACTTATCATATTATATAAGAAACAAGAAAGAAAGTCGGTCAAGCCCGACTATAGCATACTCTGTACCAACGAAATTATACGCTCAGCATACACAAAACGCGTTCTAACTATTTCGCGCGCGTAAATTACACACACACACACATCCACACAAGATTGCAATTTGCCAAAAACTTATCTCACTATATTGATAAGTTTGTTTTTGGCCTATTAAACTAACACTAATACTAAGATCGAGTTAGTTAGTTATTTAGACAAATAATAAACGAATCACACACACACTCACAAACGCGCGCCTTTATTTATTTATTATTTAAAACACGTAATTTGATTAAACCGGACACGCTAATAAACGCCTTAATATTTTTGTAAATTTTCGCAATGAAAATTGCGTTGTAAAATTTAGAAATTGCAAAGAAAAAGCCTTTTTAAATCGCAGCCACAAAATTTCGGAAGCGTTCGAGATAGTCGTACGAGTCGAAGTAAGGAAACTACGAGTAGGAGGAAGAGAGAGAGAGAGAGAGGATTGACACGCGCCGCAGACAAAAAAAAACCTTTGCATTTGCCAGAGCTAGAGATGGGCGCACATCGAAAACTACGCGGGACTCCGGAGTGACCAGAATGACTTAACATCATTGTGATTGCTTGATATTATGTTAGAATTAAAGAACTCGACTATTTTTATATTATTTGCAATTTAAACAATCCTCGTCTTAGTTAGTCAGATGGGTATCGGGCGATATATTTGTCCCGCGACCATCTCTAATTTCTCTCTCTCAATATTGTGTATGTGGGAAAGGGAAGGGGGAAAATGAGAGCGTCCCAGTTAGCTGCAAGAATCCAATTGGATCTAATGAGCTAGCCATAGCTGTTAGGTTTTGTATAGGATTTCGTTGTTGGAATTACTCAGACAATATATTTGCAGATTTAATTCATTTAAAAGGCGGAATTTTTGGCGGGGCGGGGTCATCACACCCACAACGTCCAATATGAATCGTTAAATAAAAATTTGTCCTAAAATATTGTTGGCTATCACTTTGCTGTAAAGCCGTTGCTCATATATACATACAAATGTATGAGTTTTGCCGCTGCAGGAGCAGGCCAGATATATTGAATTTCCGTTTGCTCATATCTTTACTACCGTTCATCCGATCTTTACGATTCCTTTGGCAAATCGAACAACAATTTTTATTAGAAAATATGTCCAGAAGGAACAAGCCATCTATCTTCAAAACTGTGGGAGATATGACGTTTTTATCTAAATTGCGGGGGCGGCAGGGGGCGTGGCCAAAATTGAAAATAAACTTGATCTGCCTGCAGACATAAGAAGCATATGTCCCATACATGTCAAACCTCTATCTCTTACCATCTCTGAGATCTGTGCGTTCATACGGACAGACAGACGGACAGACGGACATGGCTATATCGACTCGGCTGTTGATGCTGATCAAGAATATATATACTTTATGGGGTCGGAGATGCTTCCTTCTGGATGTTACATACTTTTGCACAAACTTATAATACTCTATGTACCTACGGTACAGAGTATAAAAACTCTCCTGGTTATGATTGAATAAAGGTAAAAAATTACTACAGAAAATTTAATATTTATTGGCCCCTTGAAGAAAAAATACAGATTGATGACAGGTATATTAAGATATGGGTGGGCTATTACAAAATACTTATAGGATTGTTGCTACATTTTTGTCAAGTCATCCCTAAAAGCTATTTCGATCTGGCATCGTTAAGGATGTAGAGGGTTCGACCAAATTTCGCTTAAAAACAAGAAAGAAAGTCGGTCAAGCCCGACTATAGCATACTCTGTACCAACGAAATTATACGCTCAGCATAAATTTTGATGCTGCAGTAGTAGCTGAAAGCAGCTCTGCTTCTGCGCTGCTGCAGCGAACAGTCTTTTGATCATAACTCGAAAACCGTTCATCCAATCTTCACCATTCCTTTGGCTAGTCGATAAGTTATCCATATTACTAAATATATCTAGAAGGAACAACCCACCTATCTTTAAAACTGTAGGAGATATGACGTTTTTTCTAAATTGCGGGGGCGGCAGGGGGCGTGGCCAAAATTGAAAATAAACTTGATCTGCCTGCAGACATAAGAAGCATATGTCCCATACATGTCAAACCTCTATCTCTTACCATCTCTGAGATCTGTGCGTTCATACGGACAGACAGACGGACAGACGGACATGGCTATATCGACTCGGCTGTTGATGCTGATCAAGAATATATATACTTTATGGGGTCGGAAATGCTTCCTTCTGGATGTTACATACTTTTGCACAAACTTATAATACTCTATGGTACCTTCGGTACAGAGTATAATTATCTTAGCGAAAAGATTCAGACTCCCAAATAAATATGTTACATTGTTTAGAGGAAAGCGATTCACGCCTTAATACTCGTCAGAGAACTGAACCGAACCGAAACATTTTTATTTGTGGTTTTCGGTTTGGTTCAGCAAATCTGAAGGGAAGCCGATTCGGCTCACCAGCTGGAATAAGCGGTTCGGTTCGATTCAAAACCGCTCGGTTCAGAACCGGTTTGCATCCCTGAAAAATACTTATTTCGAATTTATTGTAAGTGAGTTGGGATGGAACTTATAACAAAAGAATACGATGACAGCCAAAAAATAAACGCAACCCATTTATAGTATTTTCTCAATTTAATCTACTTTATTCATTAACAAAACTGACATCATTGTTTGAAAAAAATAATATATTTTTTTAAATAAAGTAGGCCAAAATAAAGCAAACCAATTCTTAATCTAAAGAGCGGATAGCTTAATTTACCAGCGGCTTTGCTCGCTTTTGCATCAATTTGTTAGTAATTTCTGATGCTGGTAATATTTTATATTAATAAACTAGCTGACCCCGTCAGACGTTTTCCTGCGTTAATATAATTTTGTGTATTATTCAATTATATTGCTCAAAAAAAAACATATATGTGTTCGAGAGGTACCCGAAAGAGTTGACCGATTCGGACCATATTTGTTATCAGCCTTCCTCTATTCATGATGAATGTCTTTATAAAGTTTCATTCAAATCGGTTAAGTTTAGGTCAAGTTATGGTGCAAAAAAGCCGTGGATGGCAAATTACGCGATCCCTGTGTGACCTACCAGAATCAGCTATAGATATAAACCACCTACGCTGTTACTACTACACTCACACGAAATTTCATCGAAATCGGTCCAGCCGTTTGGGAGGTAACAAAGCCATGTACGGAAGAATTTTATATATTAAGATAATAATAATATTTTATACAATCTTGACCACCAATATTCTACCAATGGGGCTGAATTTTTCGAAAGAACAGTAACCTGTCGTTGTTCAATATTCGTTATCTTCATTGTTCTCGTTACCGTTACTGGTTACCGCTATCGTTATAATTTTCGATTTCGTTATTGTTACTATTATCGTTATCGCAATTTCTCATACTATCCTTACAAACTTAGTTTCATGTCAATCAGATGAAATATAGTTTATTGCATTCGGAGTTTTCGGAAGTTTTCCGACCCTAGGGCCAAAACGGAAAAACACATTACAAATTAATTTTTTTCGGTCCTCACAACCCGAGGTTCAAGTCAATCGGATTAAAA
Source organism: Lordiphosa andalusiaca (assembly GCA_035044965.1). Taxonomy (NCBI): domain Eukaryota; kingdom Metazoa; phylum Arthropoda; class Insecta; order Diptera; family Drosophilidae; genus Lordiphosa; species Lordiphosa andalusiaca. Next base: position 13,641 of record JAWNNM010002284.1, read on the forward strand.
ATAGTTTTTCGGATGCAGAATTTTCCTGGTGTTTTCCGACCCTACTTTCGAATTTTCTGACATCGCAAACTGACATCTCAATTTATCTTACTAACTATGCTTGCAAAATGAGTTTCAAGTCGATCGGATGAAACTTCACTTACTATTCTTACAAACTGAATTTCAATTCAATCATGTGAAATAAAGTTACCTAGCTTGCAGACTTTTCCGGGAATTTTTCGACATTACGGGTCAAGTTAATCGGGTAAAAAATAGATTTTTGCATCTCGAATTTTCCGGGAATTTCCTTGTAAGCTGTTTTTTTCAAAATCGGGAAAACACGTGTCCAATTATTTCGCATACTTTGCTTATAAACCGAGTTTCAAGTCAATCGGATGAAAAATAAAATTTTACCCATGAAAAGTTTTCCGAGGTTTTTCGAGCTTTACCGGGTGTAATTTTCCAAAACACCGTCTTAGTATGCACTTTCAGCACATAAGAAAACTTCTGTCCAAATTTAGCCCTTTATCTCTTACCGTTTAGGCTGTGTGATGATTGCCAATCAGTCAGTCCGGAGAAACTCTTATATTTGGAGAGAGATTGAGTGCACGATATTTATTGTTAGTCCGTCATTAGTCACCACTATTAAGCGCGATGGTTTCCCTACTCGAGAACACGCCACGTATGTCCACTGTCCATGTGAAGAACATGGTCTTCTTTGTTTTCTTCTTCGAACATCGATTTTACTTGCGACTCATAAATTGTCATTGCAAATGTCAAGCTAATAGGAAATTGGGCTTAGATTCCAAAGTAAAATAACCAGAGATCCAACACTCTGTCCTAGAAGGTGTGGTGACATGCCTGGCAAGTCCAGTGAGTTAAAAAACTGTGTAGCATAATTACAGCTTCGTTGGCATCGCAAACTGCATCGATTGATTAGAACGATTTCAAGTTTCCTGCCAACGACTGCCATATCATGATGTTTAATACGTCAAAGTCAACATTTTTTTGCTCTTTCTGCCAGCCACGCATGGGTTATGTATTGCGTGCTTACATTGGAGAATACGCTGTCAATGCCAGAATTTTGTGAATCAACGATTATGCAGAGAGTCAGTATTTTCAAGAACAGGATCTTTTCCCTCGCCGTTTTTTAGTGAATTTATAAAACACAGAGTGATACATGATCAACTCAAGTGAATGTTCCGCAAAGAGACACCTAAATCACCTAGCGTTAACTATAGTTAACTAACAGATAAATGCCTTTTCTACACCTACCAAATTCCAATGCCAAATTGCTACATAATCTGTTTATTTTAGGTCGAATTTCTAAATGGTTTTTATAAATTTAGGAAACATTTACATTTGAATCCAATTTGTTGCCTTTCTCTTAGTTAAGTTAGTTACATAGCCTTTAATCAAAGTTCCTCTCCACTCGTTCAAGAAATCTCCTTTTCAAAAGAGATAAATTCATCACCACCAGATTGGTGATGCCCATAAAGCTAGTTCGTAGAACAACTAGTCATTTTTAGACAATGCCAACTGCATAGTTATGTATATAAAACCACATTTCAATAACTATCGTCCGCTGAAAACATTCAACCATAAATCGTTCAACAATTGCAATGCTTTGATTAGCATTTCCGATTTTTTTTTACCGGCACACAGTAATAACGATTCATTCTACAAATCCGACTACGTGAAATTGCTATGCAAGCAGCTTGAAGATAGCCCCGGCAAAGCGGCTGGGTGGGCGGATAGAGCGAGGGGAGAGAGGGGAATAGAGTAGAGTGGACCAATTTGCGTGAGAAATTTTCAATTAATATGCGCAATTGCAATCGAGTGCGAGAGTTTTTAGCATTTTTTCGCATAGAAATGTTTGAATCTAGCCACAAAGTGCGGGTTTATGTTTTTGGCATTTTTCTGCGTTTTTCGCCGGAAGTGAAGTGGAGTAGAGGAGAGTGAGGGGGTTGGGACGGGAAGGGAGGAAGTGTTGTGGGTGAGCAACACATTTCGTATTCAAGTGTAAATTGCATTGCAGTTGTGTGAGATTTTGCATTTTGTTGCGCCAGGTGGCGCCACTGTGCCACATGTGACGCACTTGACAGACATCCATCCAACCATTCAGTCATTCAGTCAGCCATTTCTTCTATCGTATTTGAAGCACCGAAATTTACAATTCAAAATGCCACAAAATTGTCTTCCGTTCCTTGGGTGCTGCCAAGGCCGTGCAACATCTATTTGACAGCTGTCAGTGGTTGGGAACTTTTCTTACAGCGCGATGCAAATTTTCAATCAAACTCGAGTCGACAGCAACGATCTTAGCACAAGTGTGTCAGCGCGATTCATCAACAACATCTTCAGCCTCTTTGCTTGTGTGTGTGTGTGTGTGAGTGTGTGTTGGCGCCTATTGCATATGCAACACATTTTTCATTCTGTCGCAAGGAGCAGCGCTTGCACTATGGGTAATATTTCAATTAATCGGGTATTAATTAATAACTTTTAAAGTAAGCAAGATTTTTTGATGCGGTTTTTTTTTTGTTTTGGTATGTAAACCTTCAGAAATATTTTTGGAAAAGTGGGCGTGTCACCGCCCACCCAAAAAATTAAAATTTATTTTTTTTTAATTTTTTTTAAGTAACTGAATATAAATGTGCATCTTTGTTTTGCTGAAACCTTTTTCTTTACAAATAAAATTAAGTAATAATATTAAAAAAACATAATTTTGAAAATTAAATACATGAATTATCAAGAATTTATCAAAATTCTCTTCGTTTTCAACTTCTTCGTCAATCTGAAAAAATGGAGCGTAAGATTCATCTTCGAACTGATTGAAAGTATTCTCTGAGTCTCCAATTTCACATGCTATAAGGTTTATAACATCTATGGAGAGGGTAAGGGCTTTATGTTTGCGTACTCGCTTCATAAGGTTTGTCGATGATATAAGTGGATCTGACGAATCCATTGCTCTATTAAAAACATCAGCGAAATTATGAATTCTGCTGTGCTTTCGTGCGTGATGAAGTCTGTCTTCTTTATATACTTTGTTGCGTGATTCAGACGCTTCTTCACCAAAGTATTCTACTGGAAGTACTGTATTTTCTATAAACTGCCTAGAATGGGCAATTATTTTATGAACAGTTGGTGTCATCGGCAGCCATTCATAAGTATCAACAATCATTTCGCCAGTTTTAAAACAAAACTGTTAAAATTTATCGAAATGAATCGGTTGTTGACATGACAAACATATTAATATTGTTCGCAGATATTGAATAATTGAAAAAAAAATTATGGCATCTGCTTTTCAAAACCGCTTCATACTTTGAAACAACAATGTTTTTATTTAATTTCATTTCAAAAAAGTCCAAAATGGCTTTTTCTTGGTTTATGTGGCCTTTCTCTTTGCGCCATATATCGAAAAGCTCGGCGTTTGAAAACGCATATACACCTGCAAAAGATTAATTTGCGCCGGTTGTGCGCAAAAGTGCACATTAAGACTAAGTGCATTTAATTCACAATTAATGACTCTACGACATACACTTGGAAAGTCTTCGCAAAGTTAAAATTTCTTTCCAAGAAATGAACCTTGAGAGCCTTTTCTAATTTCACAAAATATTAGTAGAACACGCACAAAAACAAAATATTAGTACAACCAACATATAGTACAAACCTGTATGAGTGGTATCCATTTCAAATTTTATTCAAAATAAGCTTGCAGTTTCTAAAATAACAATTGAAGAATTGGCTGCAAAAACATTGCAGTTTTAAGCACGTGCGTTGTACAGCAACAGCAGACTTTGACAGCTGTTAGGCTTAACATAGGTCTAATATTTAACATTTTGAGTAAGGAGCTTTAAAGCTCGATCATTTCTTGAGACGTTAACATAAAAAAATTCAAATTTGAACAACTTGAGAAAATGATTAAATACCCGATAAATTGAAATATTACCCATAGTGGCTTGATGCACAATCTAGACAAATAACAGCCAAATGACACATTGGGCTAGAGTAGGTAAAAACTTAATGAACTATTTTAGATGGAATTAGTTAGTAAGAGAAAAAAAGTGAATGTTGAAAAGACATACTGTATCAAGTCTGTTTTTTGTTTTCAAACTTTTTTTTGGAAAAAATGTATCTCATTTATATATTGGTAAAATAGACCCTTCCTTCAGAAATTTAATAAAAATACATATGTTAAAGCCATATCTTTTTCAAACACTTTGCGAGTCCAAGTGAGTCGGTTACTAGAATATTTTTTGTTTTCTATGATTTCGGCACTTTCTAGCCATAACTTTATTTACATACAATATGATTTTGCTGCTCAATTAATTTATAAACAATAATACGGGGGAGGAAAATTCTTTATCTGTTGAAGAGAAAGCAAAAACTGATGTTTTTAAGCAGCAGAACATTTCAATTAGTGAAATATCGAAAATAATTGGTACACTCAAAAAAAAAACAGCCAAAATCGGCCTAAAATTTTGAAATTCGCCTTAAAAAAGGGGTCAATTCCAAAAGCAGGAATTCGAAATAGTGATGCGACTTTTCATTTTTTTTTTCTACATTTTAGGGCGGTTTTCTAGACTATTTTTCTATATTTTAGGGCGAATTTCTTAGCAAGCCGAATATCAGTTTCCCCCTTTTATATTCCGAATGCAGGGAATTCGAACTTGAGAATTACAAGGGGTATATTTTCTAATTTTTAGGGCGATTTTCTAAATGGCGTGTCTAAATTTAAAAAATGTGCTTTCTTAAGTTTAGCGCGTTTTTCTAAATTTTCCCTATTTTGCGAATCCGCCCTTAATGGGTTACATGGGATTCGAAGGTGAAAAATCGGCATATTGTCAATAATTATTTGTTTAAATATAAAAACAAAATTATTTGCTTCAAACTTTTTACTGTCTTAAAGATACACATTTAATGAGAGATCACTGAAATTTTTTAAACAATTGCCATTGTGACGCCATTTCCAGCGAGCCTTCAGGAAAAAGGTGCATCCGCGTTGACAGCATAACTCCTAGGGGGATCATCTGAAGTGCAAACAAAAAATCTACGTGTTTACTTAAGTCTTTAAACTATAACTTGGACGAAAGGTTTTTACGAAAAAAATGAAAAATTGATTTGAATTTGAATTGAATTTTTTTTTAAATAGTTGTATTTAAACAAAAACGAGAGCGGAAGTTAAAGTCGGCCCTGCCCGACTTCGAAATACCCGTTACTCAAGGCAATTAGTGTTTAATAACATCATGCGGCTCAGATAAGTATGCAACGTTTTTTTAACTCTGCCATTTATTATCCGATCCTTATGAAAATTTGTGAGATTGTACATATTGGCCACATGCACTATACTGCAAAATCTAAGCTCGATAGCTTACAATTTGTAGGAGATATTCAACATTTTTTATTGCGGGGCGGGAAGGGGCGTGGCCAAAATTTGAAACAAACTTGATCTGCCTACAGACAATACTAGCTTACATCTAAAATTTGGTTGTTCTAGCTCTTCTAGTCTCCGAGATCTAGGTGTTCATACAGACGGACGAACGGACGGACAGACGGACATGGCTATATCGACTCGGCTATTGATGCTGATGAAGATTATATATACAGGGTTGCCCGAATTCGACGGACCCATGTTTTTTTTTTAAAAATCAAAGAAAAAAATAAAAATTTGGCGGTTGGCGATCTTAATCATTTAATTTGTTCCAACTAGATTTGTTTACATCAATTTTTGAATATGATATCTCTCAAATGGCCGCCTCTGGCGTTGATGGCGTATTGTGCCCTTTTTGCAGCATTTTCCATCGTTTTCGCCAACATTTCGGCCGGAATAGCGGCTATTTCTTCACGAATGTTGTCCTTGAGCTCTTCTACGGTCCTTGGCTTGTTAACGTAAACCTTTGACTTCAAATATCCCCACAAGAAGAAGTCAGGCGGCGTCAAATCGGGCGAACGCGGTGGCCAGTCCAAATCACCACTTTTCGACATCAAACGGCCCGGAAACAATTTCTTCAGAAAATCGATTGTTATGCGACTTGTGTGCGGTGGAGCGCCGTCTTGTTGAAACCAGAACTGCCTCATACGCTTTCGACGAATAATTGGCATCACAAAATTGGTCATCATGTCGCGATAACGCTCCTGGTTGATGGTAACAGCATGGCCATTTTCATTTTGGAAGAAAAACGGCCCAATGACTGTTTTCGCACTAACGCCGCACCAAACTGTGACTTTTTCGTCATGAAGAGGCACTTCTTGAATCTCCTGAGGATTTTCAGTGGCGTAAATACGGCAATTTTGCGTATTTACGGTCCCATTCAATGTGAAATGGGCTTCATCGGACATGATAATTTTGTTTTCACAATTGACTTGTTCTGTTGAATGTAAATTTCAACTATTTCAGAGCGCTCGCGTGGCGTGTATTGTTCCATGGTAAAAATCTGCTTGGACTGACGCTTCAAACGCGGTATGTCATTAAGCGATCTGACATCTCTGTCAAAAGTTATGGCGTTGCCAGATGGGTCCGTCGAATATGGACAACCCTGTACTTTATGATATCGGAGATGCTTCCTTCTGCCTGTTACATACATTTGCACGACTTTAGTATACTTTTTTTACTCTACGAGTAACCGGTATAAAAATCCTTCGTCCAAGTCATGGCAAATTATATTTCGAAGACCTGTGTAAAATTTCATCAAGACCGGCCAAGTAGTTCTCGAGAAATCTTGTCAACCGAGTTTCAAAAATTTTGAGTAACTCTAAACGAGGGTTAAAAATTTTTTCCCAACTTACATGGTGTCATCGATTCTTGGGCCATAATAAAAAGAACCTGCTGCTGCTGCAATGTCCAGGGCATCCTTTCTTCCTGTCTATGACGATTCCCAGCTCATACTCATACCCACTTATACTCGTACTCACTTTAATTCTATTTAATGTATACAACAATTTAATGGGCAGATTGAGTAATTGATTGATCCTTTCCAAAGCCACAGCGCACTCATTTTGCTGACGACATTAATGCTGTCGTTTTGCCCATTATAGGATTTTAAAAGGAAGTTCCAAATCCAATCAGCAAACCATAGACTTTTTTTCCACTTAACTATTTTAAAATCCAAATGTTCAAATGAAGTCATAAGATAATACTTAATACTTAATATACAAGATACATTTTCATTATGGACACAATACACATAATTCCGAAACTTTGTAGATAGAAAAATTTTTGATTGAATTATCCGACAATCTTTCTGGGTGTCAACACCATATAATTGAGAGGGTTGCTTAAACTGCCCAATGGACTCTTAGCTGGGATAGTTGCTCATACCCAGCATAAAATTCGTGGTACCGCAACCTTGACAGGCTAACCAATTGATTTTGCAAAATTGATTGAAATTTGCCGACTGCCTGCAGCAAAATTCAAAATAAAACATAACTAAGGCATTACCCATGCTCTCCAAATATTACCCAAAATACTCCCTCTCTTTCGTTTTTACTAATTAAATCAATTTAAATGTGAACAAAACACCCAAATGTAAACAACCCCAATGCCCCAATGTGACTGCTTGACATTTGGTGGTATTTTTGCTCTTGTGGGGTCGTATTTTGGCGTTGAGCAGTCACACTGTACCCTTAGCTGACTCCCGGTGGAATAAGCTGTCTTATTTGCTAGCTCAAGATTTAATTTGTGTGGGTTAGTTAAGTGAGGTTCAGGTGTATCTATTCTATATGGGAAACCAAAAAGCATATTATGAATCTACAGCTTACTATATCCGTCTGAAGACCTTCTTTTGAAGTACAAAGCTGTTACAAAGTATTTCTTCCATTGTTCTTGAAAGTTGGAAGATTCTACAGAAAGGCTAAATAATTTTAATAATGAAGCTCATAAATAATTTGGTCCGAACCTCCGTCGGTAGACCATTCTGTGAAAATGCCCATATTCCAATTTACTCATTTTGTGTGTTTGTGTTGCCTTTTTGTTTTGCCAAAACCGTACAATTTGAATATTGTCTCGTGGAGAACATATTTTTTGGTGCATAATAAAAATCCAGTCCGTGCCGCTTTCAAAAAAAAACATAAAAATATAAGTTTTAAAGTGCCATCCGGTTATAAAATCACATTGTTAGCTATGAGGTTAGGTCAAATTTCAAACGATTCATTGACTTATGACCGGCTTCTCCTCATGGACTAACAAATAACTGAGTAAATTGTGATTTTATGTGTCACATAGCAGCTATATATAAGATTATAAATTCGGCCCTTAGAGTATTACATATATTACAATTTTGGAAGTTTTTTTGGTTCGCTCACCTGATGCCTTTAAATGGATGCCAGAATGCTTCAACTTTATGCTAATTTTAAGAGTTGCTTCGGCTGCTGTCAGGAACGAAGACCCCGTCATCTCCTGCAAAACCGAAAACGATTAAATGTCATTAGCATTATAATAGCAGCCCACCCCCACTCCCCCCCTTCCCACCAAACCAATTTAAGCACCTTGCCTGCTCCGCACCCTGGCCTTGGGAATGGATGGACCAGTGATTCATCTTCATAGTCATTACACAGTTTCATTTTAATTGTAATTAAAGCGATTATTATGCTGTGTAGGATTTTTTTTTTTTCTTCATCTGGCCTCTTAAGCCCAACGCTTAATCTTTGACTACTTGGGACCTGCTGCCGGCCCGGCAGTTTATTTTCAATTTAAGAATAGCGGCAACTTTTTCTATTTTCCCTCCTGCCGAGCAGCCTGGAGGCTTGAGCGAAAAGTTGTACTTTTTGGAGGGGAAGATGTTTCAACTTTTCGGCTGTTGTTATTTCTTGTAGCAAAAGTGAAGTTGGGTCCTGGTATTAGGGCAAGTTAAGTTATGTGTTGTAGTTTACTGCCTGCACTGAATTGAAATTGATTTGGCAAGGCGAAAGGAGCAGACGTAAAGTGCTTGCAGCATTCACGTTAAAATTTCTGTTGCTAACTAAACTAATTTCTTTTTACCTTTGCTGCGTTTTACGATATTTCCCGAGTGAGTTAAGTAGCAGCAAAACTCACTTCGCATAATTACGCCAAAGTGGTGAGTGAGCCGGTGCGAGGGCGGGCCCCGGGCCCGGTTAGAGACTGTAATTAGTGGTGCGAAATTAGGGTTATACTAGAGCATAAAAACATCCCGGAGTCGGGAGGGAGGACAGCTCGAAAATGAAATGGAATACATGCTGATAGTTTTTTAATGTGTGTGAATCTCGCATTCCCCCAACACCTCTGCCGTGTCGAGGTGGGTACATCTGTGCATTGCCGTGAACCAGCCGTATATCCCACCCTGGCCCCGTTCAGTTCGCGACCTCAGGCTCTAACTGGGTCAACTATGCCGGCGTCTATGCTCATGACGGGGGGGGTGGGAGGAGAGTCAACTTTTTTTATGAACTGTTAAATTTCCAATTAGCGCTGATTGTAGCGACTTAACCGTAAACAACGATAAACAGTGCGTGTGAAAAGGTAACCTCTCGTGCACGTCCCACCAGGCATTACCATTTAAACAATGAGGCAGGAATTTATTGTTTGATTCACTGCGAAAGCTGTTGTGTGAGCATCACAAAACGATGTTACTTGACCAGAAAACAGAAACTTTTAAAGGGGTTTGGCAGCTGAAAATTGCACAAATTGTATTGCATAATTGTGGGGGGCATGGAAAAAGGGAATTCAATCAACTATTCTCATTCGATATTATGAACTGATTTCGCTGCAGATCACTGCAATGTGTTAAAGGCAACAAATTACCAAGTTTTGAATTAACTTTTCACGAATTGAATTTAATATCTGCCAATACGGCCACCAAATAGAATCAATTCCCATTCTCATTAAAGCGACAAAATAATTGGGGTGAAATTTAAGCCAAAAATTACAATAAACGTCGATGATTTTCTAATATTGCCTTAAGTGTACTTACAGGCTGAAAATTTTATTTTTGCAAAATAATTAAAAATAATCAAAAATGGTGGGATTATTTTTGGTAATTGCCCGGTAATAGTGCCGATTATTTTTGATTGTTTCTAATCGTAGTCAATTGGTTGAGAAAATCTACAAATAATCATAATTCAATAATAACACAAAATTTACAAAAAAAAACTAGAAAGAAAGTCGGTCGAGACCGACTATAACATACTCTGTACCAACGAAATTATACGCTCAGCAAAAATTTTGATGTTGCAGTAGCAGCTGAAAGCAGCGCTGCTACTGCGCTGCAGCAGCGAACAGTCTTTTGATCATAACTCGAAAACCGGATGAACGATCTTCACCATTCCTTTGGCTGATCGATAAGTTAAGTTAAGTCCTTATTACTAAATATGTCCAGAAAAAACGAATAATCTATCTTTAAAGCTGTGGGAGATATGACGTTTCCTATAAATTGCGGGGGCGTGTCCAAAATTGAAAATAAACTTGATCTACATAAGAAGCATATGTCCCATACATGTCAAACCTCTATCCCTTACCATCTCTGAGATCTGTGCGTTCATACGGACAGACAGACGGACAGACGGACATGACTTGGCTGTTGATGCTGATAAGGAATAAATATACTTTATAGGGTCGGCGATGCTTCCTTCTTGATGTTACATACTTTTGCAAAAACTTATAATACTCTATGTACCTACGGTACAGAGTATAGAAAATATCAAAATTTACATATCAATGATATATTATTTAATGTCAATATGATGCAATGGTATAACATTGTTGCTCAAAATGTTCATCAAAGAAATCTGAAAAATGCCCCAGTGACTTGATTTCAGATAAAAGTTAAATGTGAGAGCAGAAAGAGAAACGCAGAGTTTCTCAAAAACAATGTTAATCTCTGCCGCCGCTAGCGAGACAGCGATTAGTCTTCCGATTTGTCTGTTTTTGCTTCCTTTGCTGATTGCAGTTCCCAACTGCTTAAAGCGGTGAGAGCATGGTGAGACATTCAAACAGCAACAGTCATTAACGAAAAACCTACTAAAGGTTGAATCGGGAGATTCATGAAACAGTACTGTATAGGCAACCAGCTCTTTTTGGTGCATTAGTTGTTCAAGTTATGAACAAACGCAACTTTTGGGGACCTCGAGCCAGCTAAACTCACTAATTATTATTCAAATATGTCTTTGACATTTAAACCATGTCCTATGGGTACCATTAAAATATGGCTTTGATATTATTAATTACACCATTGGAAATACATTAATACCCTTTTGATATTATAATAAATATATTCTTAATATTTCAGCTATGTCGTACAGGTATTCTGAAAATACTGCATTGATACTATAAAAATATATCAGGGATATTAACTTATATCAGATTGGTGATCTGAAACATTTCACTTTGATTTGTACGAAATGTTGGAGTAATATATTCGAGAGCATATCATTTCGGTATTTTTCAGATGAAGGCCGATTTGATACTGACAAATGTCTGATTGATTTTCTGACTACTTTTTTATGACAGCAATACTATATTGCTGTCCGATTTCGACCAAACTTAATAAAATCATGGGAAAGCATACCAAACATAGAAATACAAAGATTGGAGGCGTTTTCTTTGAAATCAAAAAAGTTTTCCTCACTAAAACTAGTTTTTCGACCGATCATTCATATGGCAGCTATTTGCTATAGTTATCATACTACAAGGCTTCTTCCAAAGTTTCGTGATGATAGCTTTCAAAGTGACGGAGGAAATCGCATAGAAACCGACGGACGGACAGATGGACATCGCTATATCGACTCTGATCATGCTGATCAAGAATAAATATACTTTATGTGGTCTGAGATGCTTCCTTTTATGCGTTACAAACATCTGAACAATTTTAATGCACTCTCTGCTACGGTATACAAATGTGAAGTGTTCTAAGAAATTACACTCAAGATCCAAAAAATCTTTGAATTTATCCGCCAATCAAAATATATCACAAAATTAACTTCTTAATAGACAATAGTGCTCTTTATTTTATATTTACATATTTTATGTATCATAGCGACTTTAGAAGTTGTGGACTAAAAACTAGTCCAATGACGACTTTTATAATGTGTTTACAAATTAGTTGACAGCCTTTTTGTCGACTATTAATAAAGCTGAAGTTTTGCACATCGTCTTCTTTTTGATGTAAGCTACTTTAATGTCGGAACCGACCGGATCGGATGACTATATCTCATATCTCCCATAAGAACAATCGGTCGGACAGCTAGTTTTAGTGATAAAAACTTTTTTCTTTTTAATGGAAACGTCTCCAAACTTTTGTTCATAGGTTTTCAATGCTTCTTTACAACTCTGCCAAGTTTGATGAAAATCGGACAACTATAAGGTATAGCTGCTATACAAAAGATAGGTCTGAAAAACAGTCTTAGTTAGTAAAACATTTTTTGTTTTTAATGGTAGCATCCCGAAATTTTGAATATGTTTGTTTTACATGCGTTCACCTTTCACCTTGTAGAAACAAAGTTTTGATATCTGCTATGGTCATCCGATCCGGACGGTTTCGATACATGTACAGCGTATTTGGACAACCAGATTTCGTGCAAAGTTTCGTGATGATGGCTATCAAACTGACGGAGGAAATTGCATAAAAACGGACGGACGGACAGACGGAAATGGCAATATCGTCTCAGCTCGTCATGCTGATCAAGAATAAATATTCTTTATATGGTCTGACATGCTTTCTTCTATGCGCTACAAACATCTGAACAATTTTAAAATACCCTCTGCAAGGGTATTTACAAATATGAATTATTTTGAGAAATTTTACTTAGGGTTAAAAAAGTTTAACAAAATTCTATAAACTTATCCGCCCATTGGAAAATCCACCAAATTTACTTCTTAATAGACCATTCTGCTCTTCATTTTACCACATATATATTTTATTTGTTTTATCTCGCTTTTTGAAGTTATAGACTAAAAACTAATATAATTAACGACTTATGTTTTACTATTTTTTCATCCAATTTTTCTATTAAACTTTTATAAGCTAAGAAAAATCCAAGTAAATTAACTTTATAATATCTACCCGCTAGTTTAACAATATTAACGTTTTTTTGTTTACTTATTTTAAGAATTTTCGTGGTAATTATTAAGTGAAATAAGTCGAAAATTCTAAAGCCGCGATGATATCAAAAAAGTGTAAGAGTAGTAAATTTAAGAGCACCATGGTGTATATAGGAAGTAGATGTGCTTGTGATTCCAGTTGGCAGATAAATTTAAGGAATTTTTTGAGCTTGGGAAAAGAGTGAAATTTCTGAAATGAAAGAAAAATTCATATTTTCCAAAAAACTATGATTTTTTTAGTGATGGTTGTTCAAAAAAGTTTACCTAAAACCAATTTTAGTTTTAAAAGGTTAGTAAATATTTCTACGGGACCCCAAAATGAGAACATACATCGTTCAACACACGTTTATGTTAATTTCTCTTAATCATGACTTGCTGCAGCAAAACGGACAATTTATTTGACTTCAGCAACCGAAGATACATACGAAACGTTTGCCATCATCTCTGAATGCCTCTTTTTTGTAAACTTGTGTAATTAATTAATTAAATTTTTGTAACTGGCTGACGGCATTTAATGTCGATTGCTAAAAATGGCACTACTTCTATTAATTTGTCAAAAGATTTTGTGCATTAAGCATTTCACAGACGGCTCTTTCTTTTTGCAAGGAATTCCAAAGTCGCTAAAACAAACCATTCTACTGTTTTTGTCAACGTGGCTTTGTGATGTTTTATCAATGGAATCTCCAGAATTTTCAAGAAATGAACTTGATTAAAGTGTTGCCAGTGGAAAGAGGCCATTTGTTGTGTGTGGGGTCAGCTATATTTTTGTATTATCTTCCGCGAAAACTATTCGGAAGTGTATCCATTTGTTAGCTCAAAAGCAACTCTCAAGCGGCCTGCTGACAATTCCATTTGTTTATTTATCCACTGATATAAATCAAACAGTAGAAATATTTGCCAAATTTTTCCAATTAAATTATTATGGAGAGCAATTTTCGTGTTATTTGTCTCACAAACAATTTATGCAAATCCAGTGCTCGCAGTCCAAGTTCAATAGATTTTCATTTTGGGAAACATTTCCAATAATAATTTGACCTCTCTTCGCCAAAGCTACCGAAATTTGTGGGCGGCTACCTTTCATTAGCTGGTGAAAGCGCAAACTTTTAATTCTAACTCAATACACCTGGACATCATTTTTAACCCAAAAACTTTTTAAATGTTCACACGCCCGGCCGCCCGCCCAGCGGAGCAAAAGAACTCCCAACCGAACCGGTGGGTGGGTGGGTACATCATCCACACATTGGGGCTGTGCACCCTCTAATCATTTTAACAGCTGCCAATCATCATTAGTGCCCGGGCGTTGAATGCGGGTGGCGGCCACGTGGTTTGACTGCGTTGCCAAAAGCTAAAACTATAAAACCGCCAATTAGCAACGCGTTGCCAATAAACTAAACAACGTTTGGGGCCACCCACCCAATGTGTCGCCCGGGTGCTCCTTTTTTCGGGACTTGCCCCCGACGCCTTGTCTCTCCCCTCTTTTCGTGTTAACCGCGCGCGTTTTAAGCCAATTTACGGAGACTAATCAGTAGAAACCACTTCAAAGCAACAACATTTCCTTCTTTGTAATGTGTTTCGGTGCAGCGATGTGCACAAATTCCAATGTGTCAGAGGTTTTAATACCATGCCGCTGTCGATATAAAAGTTACTCCAGCCTTTTACTCCTTTTCGCAGTCATCAACAACAAAACGGGAGTTCTTTGCCAGGGGTACATGTGCTAGTTGGTGCTGAATGGGCTAAATGAGAACAAAATGTATCCTAATAAATAACACGACAAGCTCGAAGGTGAGTCTAACTTTTAACTACTTCCAGCTCTGGCCGTTAGCGTATGCCAAAGACGGTTTCCTACTCGAAATTCACTTTTACTGCCATCGCCGGAGCTCACTCTACTTTAGTGTTAAGTGATCCCAAGCGAAGGTGTTAAAATGTACAATTTAGTTTCCACAGCAAACGAAACTCATTTCTACAAGATGTTTACTATCACGTACTTCAAGGGTTGAGATTCTTCAACTTCAACTTTAAGGCACACACACACACACTGAGAGCGGGTCGGAGCAAAAGTTTTTGGCCAAATAGACAAGCGGAAAAAATCAGCATTGACAACCCCAGTGTTCAACTTCCCCGGCCATATGTCAACTGTGGGCTCGTACCAACTGGACCAATTCAATTTTTAAAGACGTTTCTGTTTTTTTTTTTTGTTTTTTTTTTTCATTTTTGAGGACAAAAACTTTTGTGCAACTTCTTGGCCCCCGCCTCGGTCCGCCGTAGAGAAGTTTTCTAATCTGTTTCTGGGTTTCTGTTGGAGAGGTGGTGGTACCCTATGCGCTTGTGATTGTTAAATGTTGCTGGCCATTGATCGGGGCAAGTGTTTATTTTCCCACTGCTGGGACCGGGGTTTGTTTATCTTTTCCGAACCGAACCGAAAATCAACTTGTATAGAAAGTCAATAAAACTGTTTGACAACTCAATGACTACCGCGTGCAGGATGCCGAGCCTTTTGGGCACATTAAATTTACAATTTATGGCCGACAAGCCCAAATGGAAGATTTCGAGTATGGGTTGGGGACGGTTAAGGAGAGGTGGGTGGGGCTTTAAGTTAAAGCGGCGACTTAGTTCAGTCAAATCGCCAGAATTGTTGGAGTTTGCAAAATACAATGATACAATATTTTGGTAGTCTAGAGATTTTGGCTTCGGTGGTTTTGCAAAACGCACCAAAAATCCATCCTTAATTGGAAAGGCCAAGTTAAATGATAATCAAACTGGGTTGCATATCGCGCAATAAAAATTTACCATTTTTATACCTGCTACTCGGCAGAGCTAAAAGTGGATAATTAAATCCTGAATATATACGTACATGGCAGCTAAAGGCAACTTCGATACCATAAAATATATTTACTTTTATACAGGGTGTCCAGAAACCTTTCGTCAAAACTTTAATACAAGATAGCTATTGTCCATAAAAATATTTTTTTCTTTTATACCATGGATCGAAGTGGCTTCGTTTCCAAGTTATTACGTCTTAAAATAAAACGCAGTTTTGATGCAGTTTTTTAATCGAAATAAAAATTTGAATTAGTTATCAAAAAATTAATCTTAAGGAATTAATTTTTGGTGTGATATTGAGAGTAATAATTTGTGTTGCTATAAAATTCTCCAACGTCGAATTAGCGGATTCCGTGTTAAATTACGGGCAAGCAAATGGCAATGAGTGCTCAGCGAATGTATGCGGAAGCCTAATCACAGGGGCGCACGTTGGGGCAACGAGAGCAAAAATTGATTATTATTTTTTAGATGTAAAAGCTAGTTTAAATGTAAGTTTAAAGATGATAAAATGATGCATAATAATCCGAAAGAAAAATAGTGTAGGACGTTTGGTTCTCCCTTAACACGCATTTAAAGTTCGCCTTTTCGAACTCGATTTTAAGGAATTGACTGAATAGGGTTTGTTACAAATTGTAGGAGATATACAACATTTTGTATTGCGGGGGCGAAAGGGGGCTTGACCAAAATTTAAAACAAACTTGATCTGCCTGCAGACAATACTAGCTTACATTGCTCTAGCTCTTCTAGTCTCTGAGATCTAGGGGTTCATACAGACGGACGGACGGACGGATAGACGGACATGGCTATATCAACTCGGCTGTTGACGCTGATGAAGAATATATATATACTTTATGATATCGGAGATGCTTCCTTCTGCCTGTTACATACATTTGCACGACTTTAGTATACCCTTTTTACTCTACGAGTAACGGGTATAATTATTGGAAAAATAGAAATTGGTTGTGTGGCTTTTTTTTATAATTATCTCTGAAATCTAATAAGTTTTGAAAATTTACACTGATTATTCCTTCGGAAACCATAAGACTTTCTCTTCCGATTGTAAACAAAATTGTTTAAGTTAAGAATTTTACCAAAGAATCGTTTTGGCTAGTTTTCAACTTCCAATATTTTGAAAAAAAAATTTATTTTGGTAAAACAGATAAAAAAACATTTTTTAATTAAAAAAAAAAATATTCCACCATATATGTATTTGTAGCTTTTAAATTTTTTTGTAATACTTTCATACTCTTTAGAAGATTGCATCAACATTATTAAGGAGACTTAAAACTCCCCTTAATTATGGCATGTTTTCCGGATCGTTTTCAAGACCTCGCATTTTTCTTTGAGACATTGTAAATCAATAGCGGGGCCACTCAGACGCATGGTGTATAAGGAAAAAATACTTATATTGACAACAGCTATCCTGTATTAAAATTCTCACGAAAGGTTTCTGGACACCCTGTATACTCTCTTCCAAATTATGTTAAATAACTTCATTCTTTTCTTTCATTTTCATTTCTGGAAAATTGCCATTTCCATTAACATTATTATTTTAGCTGAGAGTCACCACTTTCAAACTTCAAGACTTTGTGGAATTCTTGACCATAAAAAGAAATCAACCGTATGGAAATCTATTCGCTAACCAAACGCATTGTTATGTTATGACATCGGTAAACATTTTTAAAATTATGCCTACTTTAACATCGAATAACACTAAAATGGTGATGACATCTGTTTTGCCTGAAATTAACGATAGAGAAATCCAGTTTCAGGATCGCACGAAAATTCATTTTATGTCGAACTGCACATAAACAGAAACCAGGGCAGCAAACCGGTTTTGAACCGAACCAGCTCGATCCCGGAATTTCGACTTTCACATTACTGTGAACCGAACCTCATTAGAAATTAAATCTGAACCCAAACCAGTACCGAACCTAAAATATCGGTTCGGTTCAAAAAAATGATGGACATCAGAAACTTGACTTTCTGCCTAGCGGCTTCATCTGTTTAGTGCGAATGGCTTCGGAAATGGGCAGGAAAGTGAAATAAGAAGAATAAGAATATTAGAATTACTTATAATAGCCTCTGTTCTCAAGCTTCTTAAATAATTGTCAAAAGAAAGAGCCAAACATTACATTGGTAATGTTTTTTACGAGAGCTCCGAAATGGAATATTACTTGACTGTATAGTAATATTCCACTAACCGGTTCTTGTTTCTCTTTGACTTTACTGCCATGGTTATCAATGTCGGAATGAGAAATGCGTACTATAAATTGGTTTCTGTCTCTAAAAACAGTAATGTTCTTGCTATTGGGGGTCTTAAAAACAGGAAATTTTAATAATATGTGCTCAATATGACATCCAGCTCTAAAAGGTTTGATTTGTATAACAAAAGAATGCTGCTCCCTTGATCCATGATCTCAGATAACTTGAGCCACATGCACTTACACCACAATCGTTTTTGTTAGTTGGATTTTATTACCCTGTTCAGCAAACAATTTAATTATATGAATAATTCAACTTTGCAACCACAATCATTCAATAATCGCCCTTTACAGGTACAATTATTCAGATAATTGTAAAAGTTATTTCAATTTGAAATAATCATAAAAAAAAAAAAATTCAAAATACAACTAGGATTACCAAAAAAAATCTCAATCGGTGAATATTTTTCATTTTCATAAGCGAGTCAGTTTTAATGAAAAATAGTGAAATACTTCAAGAAATGATTACAATACAGCTCTGGTTTTCCTGGAATTTTCACACTTAGGCAGATCAAGCTATTTCGTGTTGTATCCTTTTTCATTAATCGAATAAAAAGTAAGTTTTGGCATGTAGAGTTTTTATACTCTGTACCGAAGGTAGGTAGAGTATTATAAGTTTGTGCAAAAGTATGTAACATCCAGAAGGAAGCATCTCCGACCCCATAAATTATATATATTCTTGATCAGCATCAACAGCCGAGTCGATATAGCCATGTCCGTCTCTCTGTCCGTATAAACGCACAGATCTCAGAGATGGTAAGAGATAGAGGCTTGACTTGTATGGGACATTTGCTTCTTATGTCTGCAGGCAGATCAAGTTTATTTTCGATTTTGGTCACGCCCCCTGCTGCCCCCGCAATTTAGAAAAAACGTCATATCTCCCACAGTTTTGAAGATAGATGGCTTCTTCCTTCTGGACATATTTAGTTATTAGGATAACTTATCGACCCGCCAAGGGAATGAAGATCGGATGAATGGTTTTCGAGTTATGATCAAAAAACATATTTTCTTGGTACGGAGTATGTTATAGTCTGGCTTGAACGACTTTCTTTCTTGTTTTCCTTTACAAATGTGGGAGATCTGATGCATTTTCTCCTCTCTCCATCCATATCTGAGAACTGTGTGTTCATTCGAACAGACGGACATGACTATATAGACTCGGCTGTTGATGCTGATTAAAAATATATATAAATATACTCTATGGGGTCAGAGATGCTTCCTTCTGGCTGTAACATACTTCTGCACCAACTCATTATACTCTGTGTGCCTATGGTAATACAAATTAAGCCAGTTATTGATAAATTGTTTGCTTAATGTCCAGTTTTCGTATATTTAGCGTAACGCGATTACCCAACATGAACTGGCTTAAAGCCTTCTGAATGGTTATAATGCAAAATGCATGTTAAGAATTTTCACTCTTTTTTTTGGAGTCTAAAGTTGCACAATTGATGATGATGATGATGAAAGCCAAAATGCTGTTAAAAATGGCAATTAACTGCACACACACAGAGTGATACACAACTCTCTGTTTGCGGGGCGTATGCGTAATTTATCATATTTTTACACGCATTTTTATTTGCATTTTCCGCCATTTTTTTCTACTTAAAATTCGATTTATAACAATTTGCGGTAAATAAACTTTTTGCATCATAAATTGCTCCGCACACGCACACAATTTTTTGGAAAGGGTCGGCACATTTAAAGTGCATTGCTCTTTACAATCTTTTTATTGTTTAAGATGCACCATTGTTTTTGTTGTTGTTGTTCGATTCGCTTCATATAATTAATGCATAAATTATGCAGGTCCAGGTTCATGGCAAAAGACAAGAGGACAACAGGGAAAGCAGACGAGCGCAGAAAGGGACACGCATTTCTTTTTGCCGGCTTGTAAATGAAAACTTTACATGGCCATTTAACCGTAGGCGTTTTTAATTCGATAATGACAATATTTTACAAAAGGACTTCCAACAAACGGACATTGCCAGAGACTATCAGTGGTGGCATCAGAGCATTTATTTATTATACTCAAGCTTACGAAGAGAAATAATATGGATACCACACTTCAAGCTGACCCAGGCTGATTTCGCTTGCAAGGTGCACGAATTGGTCACAAATTGATGATGTTGACCCACATTTATTAAGAAAAGTCAGGAAAAAACTTAACATCAGGGTTGACTATAAACGGTTACACTCAAACAAACCTAAACTTAACAAATTCGCCAATTTTGTATTTTAGAAAAACATTTTCTAAAATTAAGAAACCATTTCCTATAAGCCAGAAAATATGTTCTATGTTTTAGAACAAAAAGTTTTTAGATTTTAGAAAGGAAAAACACTTTCGAAGTAGAGAAAATGAAGTGAGGGCGGTACAGGGAGAAGTGGAAGGGACAACACCAAAATGCGTAATAACCTCATCTCTTAATTGAAATGGTCCTTATATATTTTTGTACATTTTCTTTCCGTTCGTTCAACCAAAGTCTTTTCTCTTTGAAAAACACATAGATATTAATAAAATTTATTTTGTTACTTTACCTTGAGTGGGACTTGAGCTCTGGACCTCGGGGTTACTTTAATCATAGCTGTTAAATTCCGACTATGATTATTAATCAATTAGATTATTATAAAAAATAACCATTAAATTACGATTATTTAAAATCAAAAAATAGTCGTGACAATTTGTGATTATCAAAAAAAATATATAAAAAAATCAAAACAATTCAAAAATAAGATAACTCTTGATAATTTTTGATAATTCTTGATTATTTTTGATTATTTTCCACATTTTCAAATGAAAAAAACTAGGCTTTTATGCTCTCCCAAATATCATATTTGTCAGGCAGCTCTATGGAGTAGAGGTGAAAAACTCCGCGCTTGTGTAATGAGAACGGGGCTCGAGTCCCACTGGGGGAATGCTAAAATACTTTTTTTTTATTTTATATTTTATTATGAATTCCAAAATAGTTGAGGTAACTAAAGACGGCTTAGCCAAAATAAGGGGCAAACAAATAAAAAAAAAATGACCGCGAGGAATTGGTAAGCTACACGCATCCACTCCTATGCAGAATATGGAAATTTCCATTCTGTCGTACGCGGCCGTCGTACACATTAAAAGTAAAAAAAAAAACAAGCAAACTAAAGCGCATTTTTAATTCGTTCTTTACTTCATATTAAAGGTCTTCCCTAGCACTTTAATTATTGCTGAAAGAGAATAGCAAGTGAAGTCGAGTTACCAAAATATAGACAAAATAAGAAGCGATTCGAACGCGACAAAAACAGAAGTGATTTTCGTGCCTATCTATATAAAGATAAAGTTTAGCGTATCCTGAGGCCCCAACAAAGCTCAAATTGATTTAATATCTTATCAATGAATTGCTCTTTCAAATGTATTTTGTTTGATTTGGAAATCTTCTGTATTTTTTTTTTATTAAATATTGATCTGTGTCGCTACGTGACATGTCGAACGCGATATTTTTTCCATCAATATATTTAAATGGTTTCTGATTAATGCAAAGCAAAAACTTAACAGTTAATTGCAATTACATAGTTTGATATAGCCTCTTATCCAACATTTTTTAACCCTTCGGACCCTTAGAACAATTTAAGATATCAAAAGTCAATGAAATCCATGGGCAATTTTTGAAGAAAATACTTGCCATAAAAGTATAAAAATTAGAAAAACTGTGATTGCGCGAATTTGCGTTCGAAAATCTCGAAACTGGCTATGAGCTACTGGCTATTTGCTACTGGCTTAATTTAGTTTAATTTAATTGTTTCCCTGGGAAAATGTGACAAATTACAGTGTTTTAACTACTTTTAATTTTTTCGTGTCGGTGGACCTTTTTGCGGAAATACCCATATGCAGATTGGAATCTTAGCTGTTTTTTTTTGTTTAGCCTTTTAATTTATTGCCTCAACTATTTTAGAAATCATAATAAAATATAAAATAAAAATGAAAGTATTTGCAGTAAAAGGTATATTGAATATTACCATGTGTGCTGCGAACAGACTCCGACACAAAAACCACGCGATTCCCATACGATTTGTGTAGTTTTAGTGTCGAATGCGTCAGAACACATAGAACAGAAAAATGATTAATATTGTATTCGAACGAAAACCTTCTCCCAAAAACATCGAACCATAGATTACCGAACCTTAAACATTGGTTAATTTTTGCAGCCCTATTTTAAGATACTGTCCAATTTATTTATTTTCCTTATTCACAGGGAAATATACCCTAAATGTAAGAAATTAAAAAAAAAAATTGCTGGAAAAAATACCCTAAAATTAAGAAAAAAAATCGCCGTTTCTAAAATTTCAAAAACTAATTTTCAAAACCTTGTACTTTTCGAGTTGGTCTTTCTAAGTCATAAATAGTCTATAAAACAAGACATTTTTTTCAAATGAAGAAAAACAAAGTAGGGCAAGTGCCCCTACTACAAAATTCCCTGTTCATTTGTTTTCATTTATTTATTTTCATTTATGTAACTGGTTTTCTAACAGCTATTAAAGCGTCATCCTGGAAGTAGGCAACATTATTTGACGGTTCTAGCCCGGGTGTTAGCCAGGGTGTTAGCCCAAATTTCTATAAAGTCAATTGTTTCGTTATGGCTCCGGTGCGTTGTGTCTTACCTGATTGTTCATTGAGAATAGATTGATATTGGTGCTTGCTTGATGTGTACCAAACCACGAGGCTCTTACCTAAAAATTGTGGATCTGACGTTTTTTTAGGTTTAGGATCTGACGGTCTTTTGAAACAAACTTGACCTGCGTAGGGTATACACCTTCCTTCATGCAAAAATTTGTAGCTCTATCTCTTATAGTCTGAGATCGACGCGTCATACATACAGACGAACATGCAGACAAGCGCCCAGGCGAAGGCACGGACAGACTGACATGGCTATATCGACTCGAATATCGGAATATATATACTTTATGAGGTCGGAGATGCTTCCTTCTGCCTGTTACATGCAGTTGCACGACTTTAGTATCCCCTTTTAACTCTTCGAGTAACGGGTATAAAAACGTGCGGCGAGTTTCTGAAAACTAGAAAATACATTTTTGGAGTGTACACTTTAATCTAAACTTGGAAGACTTTATTTGTAAAGTGACAAAAAGATCAGTGCGATTACTTGACCATTCGCCATGAAATCTTCTTAATTCTAAGAAACCGGCTACAAGTCGCTAAAATATTGTCATCTGATCCAGTAATCGGGCATATTTGTGTTACTTCATAAATTAATCCACTTTGACCAAATTCAAACAGTTTCAATTCAAAATGCAATTGATTTTACGAGCAGTAAGAAACTGAGTACACTCAGAAAAAAGACTACCCCTTATCTAGACCAAACGGGATTAAAATTTCAAGTATGATTCGATCTTGGGTGTACCTAAATTGTGTACGAAACATTCTAAAACCGAAATATGACGATTTTGAATCAAGAACATTTTGTACTCAAAGTAAGATGAAAAATTCAAGAAAAGCGGGTTCCAAGTTCATGTACAAAATATTTTATAGTGCTGGCTCCATAAAGTGTACAACACAAAATGCAAATTATTAATAAGCGAGTCTATTCTTAAAATTTTTCAACTGGTTCTAGCACTTATGGAGAGATGATAAATTTCTGAACTACAGGAGCTCTAACTTCCTTGGATGTTTCCCTTGAAATACTCTTAATTTCTTTCTAGAATGTTTTTTATCTGGCATTAGAAATTCCTGGATTTTTAGAAAGACCGTTTTATAGTTATTTATAGAGATAGTCGGGCTTGACTTGAGGACATTATAAGCTTAAAGAATGAACAGAAAGATTCAAAATAGTTCAAAATATACTTAACATATCCCAAAACGGTCTACAACCAACTATTTTGGGATTGAAACTATCCTACTTGATAAATGAATGTTGTACTTAAATCAAGTAATCTCGTACTTACCGTTGACTTAATTCACGTAAAAAGTTCAGGCTTTTTTTCTGAGTGTGTTTCCAAAACTTCTCGGGTTTCTTAGCCTTAGGTTTAATATTTCCATAACTCTTGATTTTAGTTTCGACAACATAAAACCATTTAGTTATCCCTTCAGTCTAGGAATCAGCTCCTAAAACTTCACAATTGAATGGATGGCAAAGTTCCACAAAAATGTTTTTCCTTATTTCGAATATCTTGAACAATTTGTTACTTAAAAAACTTGTTAGGAAATGAATGCACTTCTGCAATCTTTTGTATTCTTAGCCGTCTTGTATGTGATATGTCTCATTCAGCTAATATATGAGATAATCAAAAAATTTGGCAGTTCCGTTTGAAGGTTCAAAATTATTGTTTCTTTTTGATCAAAAAATTTGTTTTTATGGAAATACCTCAACAAAAAATCAAATCAACATGAAGTTACCCATTTGCCGACCCGAAAAAGATGAGGATTACGAAATCAGTGAGAAATCCGACTCGGAGGAAAGTTTCAGCGGATCGTCGAAACAGCGACGCTACTGCGAAATGGATGCCAATGGGAAAATGAACTGCCGCGAGTTAACTCCCTACGAGTGCAAGCTGGAAGATGAGGTAGAGCAGTTGCAGGAGGCATTGTTCACCATTACCTCGCACTATGCCAAAATACAGTTCCGATTGAGGCAAATATCCTCCGCCTCGGGTTGCGAGCGACTGTGCTTGCTCAAGGAGCTGGAGCGCATGACCAGCCAGGGCTTGGACGCACCGGACTCGGAGCTGCCCAGTCTATCGAGTGATTCAGAGAGTTTGGGCAATGTACGGGTCAAGCAGCACAAGATCATCAGTCAATTGCGTGGCCGCTTGCAGAATCTGGCTCAGGCTTGCTTTGAGACTGAAAGTGGAGCTTGCTACAAACTTTATCAGGGATGCAAATGTCGGACAAAGAAACCAGGAGAAGTGGGCTTTGGTGGTGACCCCAATAATAATAATAATGACCAGGCTGATTGGGAAGAGCCACAGAAAAAGAATGGGGACGAAGGCAAACGTTATCTTACAGAGTCCTGGTCAGCCACGGAGAACTTCGAAGAAGACCTTGAAGATCGCCCTACATCGAAGAGATCCAAAAAGGGAAAAAAGGGGGGGAAACTTGTGCCGTCGGACGGCAGTTACAACCGCGGCAAGAAGGCAGAAGACAAGAATTGCAAAAATTCTCGAGGTATTGCCGATGCAAACAAACGCCGATCAGCTAACCGGCCACCAGATAGAGGTAACAGCAGTGCTCGAACCAGAGGGACGGATAGAGCTTCCAAAAATACCAACCAGCGAGCTTCAAAGGAAGGAATTTCTAAGAAATCTTCTGGCAAAACTTTTTCTGACAGATCAACGAAAGAAAACGGGCTAAGAACTTCAAGCAGAGCACCTGGCTCAAAGGACAGCTCAAGTCGTTATTCGAGTCGCGCCCAAACCCCACTGCGAGGTGGTCGAAAAGACCAATCGCAATCTCAAAATAACCAGCAAAATCAACGTCGAGGGAATCAGAATCAAAATGGTGTGGAGAATGGTCGACTTGCGGATGTTAAACGAGGTGGATGCTCGGCTGTTTGTCGTATCACTCGAGCCTGTCAGAGAAAGCGTCAAGCGATCCAAGAACGGCTTTTCAAGCCCGAGCAATTCCATGGCGAAGATTTCTCACGTCGGCATCAACCAGCGATGCAACAGCTAACTCAGAGCGAATTTGAGTTCAAAAGGTCCTTACGGGGTAAAAAACGGCCCGTTCATCTGTCATTTCAGAGCGCAGATGACGATGATCAGAGATCCGAACGCGAAACGAATGATGAGACTAGGCACAAACTGGCTTATCGCCAATCTCACAGCCTGCAGACGCTACCAAGTTATAAGCGCACCGAAAGAGCTATGAATGGGATGGAGCACCCAGAAAGTAATGGAATCAAGCCACATTCTGAGCAGCAGCAGGAGGACTCCACTCCCGAAGAACGTCCCAGCACTAGTAAGAACGAAAACCAGCCGGACCTGAATAAGCCCGTGATTGTACAAACCTCGAAGATCTGGAAAGAAATTCAGGAGGAAAAAATCCACAAGAAGCAAGCCAAAACTTATAAACCTACTTCAATCTAAAGCCCTTTCAAATGGTGAGCAGCATTGATACCCTTTGCCGTTCGCTTTGAAAGTGTTTTGGTTTAAGCTAAGATTATAAAAGAGTGAGAGGGCCTACATGTGATTCTATATATATATATATATATTTTTTGAACAAAACAATCGACTGTAATAAATGTTTACCTTCGCTGCATTTACCCTGGGCCATGGTCATTGAACCCACAGCATCCCCTAAGCCAGGCTAACTGTGTGAGAGCATTTTGGAAACCAGTTTACAGTTTACCAGGCTGCTGCATCCTATCGTCAGCGTTTGCCAGTTTTGGCAATTTTTAGGTAGACGAGGCTAACCAACTCGAGGGTTGTTTCATTGTTCTCGGCGCGATTGAGTTTCATTCATGAGCGTTGTGCCTAACATGGTCTATATCGTTTTTGGCATGCCCACATCGGGGTTACCCCTCGTGGCTCTCAACAATCCTGTGGCGCATGCGTTCTTATCTTTTGTCTCATTGTTGACTGGTTTTTATGACGCCTTCTGTATTCCTAATGGTTCTGCTGTGTCTCTCTTTGGTTTTGAGGGGTTTTTTGTTTTTTTTTGTTGACGTGGTCTGTGTGACATCTGGCTAAATGTGTGTGCTGAGTCAGGGTCTATGCGGGACGCACAGGATGGGGGGGAGGGAAAGAGCCTTGGTGTGGATTTTGAGTTGTTAAATTTTATCGATAAGATGTGACAACAAATTATGTAATGCTTATGGGAATCGAAGAGATAAGGTTAAGCCGAAAAAGATTGTATTTTCCGGTACATACCAATGTGAGTGTTAATCGGTAGTAGTTAATTATCGGCACAAGAATATAGATTTGGTAAGTAGTAAGACTAATTATTTTTAGTTCTAATGGGACATTTTTACCCTTACACACAGAAAAAAATTGACTGTAAGAGCTCTAATTCGATCGGAATAGAATGTGCACCGAATTTGTTTTGGAGATTGAAGTCTGTGTTGTTCTTCGCACTTCAATTAACTACGAATCATCCTTAAACCGAATAACGACCGTTAATAATAATGAAATTAGAGCTAACTTTTTGAACCAAGAACATTATACATTATTACAGCAAACTTTTAGTAAGACGAAAAATTTAAAAACTTATCATTTCGGATTGAGTACAAAAGTCTACAAGCCGGTTTTCAACCGAACCGGTTCAAGCCCGTAATTCCAAATTTTATTTAACTGTGAACCGAACCTCTTTAGAATTAAAAGCTGAACCCGAACCTGTTCCGAACCTAAAATATCGGTTCGGTTCAACAAAAATGGTGGATTTTAAATAAATTGGCATTCTGTCTAGAGATTCCATCTGGTTTTGAGTAACTGAGTCTTAAAATGGGCTGCAAAGTGAATTAAAAAACCTAAAAATAGCATTGAAAGCGACGTACAATAGTCCCATCTATAGTACCCTGTGTTTTTTAAGATCCTTACAAAAACTATTAGTAAAAATGTATTTTCAATATTTAGTATCGATTAATAGAACACATAGAAAACAATCTTCTTAAAATTAGTAAAGATTAGTATCTAAATAAACACATTGCTTTGTTTAATATTAATATTGTGTCCAACGCTGGTTCAAACCAAAATTTACCAATGGTTAGGGTTAAAAAATTTCCGGTTTGAGATTTTTGGAAGAAGGTTTTGGTTCGAACCTTGGTTCAGCCCATAAACCTTTTTCCAAAAACCTCGACCCTGAAATTTTTGAACCCTTACCATTGGTAAATGTTGGTTTGAACCAGCGTTCCGGAGATCCAAAAAAATGTACGGGTTTGCAGCCCTGGCTGAAAGTGCAACGGAAATGCGAATATACTGGTTCACACACATATCTAACGGTTGTCCTGTAGAGTTCTGAACCACACTTATACCATCTTGAGCTTCGGGGTTACAAACATCTGGACATTTTCAATATTCCCTCTGCAAGGAAAGTTAACTTCGGCTCGGCCGAAGTTCGTATACCCTTGCAGCACGCTTTCTAACTAATGTGAAGGACATATCCACTGAAAACAAACAATTTTTTCAAAATAAGACTACTTTTCTGACTTCTTTTGTATGACAGCTTTTCTATATAGATGTCCGATTTCGACCAAATTTTGCAGAATTATGCAGAGCATTAAAAACTAGTAAATTCGGAGTTTGGAGACGATTTCATTAAAAAGCAAAAAAATTTTCACTAGAGCTAGTTTTTCGACCGATCGTTCCTATGGCAGCTATATGTTATAGTCATCCGATCCGGCCGGTTACGACAAATGTGCAGCGTATTTGTACCAGAAGACTTCGTGCAAAGTTTGGTGGCGATAGCTTTAAAAGTGACAGAGGAGATAGCATAGAAACAGATGGACAGACGTTCATGGTTATATCGACTCAGCTCGTCATGCTGATCAAGAATATATATACTGTATGTGTCGGAAATGCTTCCTTCTATGCGTTACAAACATCTGGACATTTTCAAAATACTCTCTGCAAGGGTATAAAAATGGATATAAACCAAGTAAGGGCACTTCAGTCGAGCTCCCCGACTATTAAATACCCAAATCTGAAACAAACTTGAACCGTATATACCTACCTTCATGCAAATATTTGTGGCTCTTATAGTCTCTGAGATCGACGCGTTTATACAGACAGACGCACGGATGGACGGACAGCAGGCCTTACAGACAGAGCTATATTGACTCGGTTGTTCATGCTGATCAAGAATATATTTATACTTTATGGGGTCGGAAATGTTTGACTGTCTGTAGCCTGCCTGTCTTGTTTTTGCTGCACGCTACTAAAATGTCGGAACCTACCGAATCGGATCGCTATACATCATAGCTCCCATAGTAACAATTCATAGGTTTTCTATGCTTTTTTATAATGCTGCCAAGTTTGATGAAAATCGGACAACTATATGGTATAGCTGCCATACAAAAGATGGGTCTGAAAAACAGTCTAAGTTAGAAAAACTTTTTTGTTTTTAATGATAGCATCCTGCAATTCTGTATTTGTTTGTTTCGCATGCTCTCATCTAATTCTAAAAATTTGCATCCAAATCGAATGACTGTATCATATAGCTTCCATACGAACGCTCGGTCGGATAACGGGTCGTTGTGGGAAGAAGATATTTTTAAAAATATTTAAGCGAGTACTTGAAAGTGTATTAAAACTTCGGCACAGACGAAATTGGAAAATTAAAAGTTACACAAATAATCATTATTTATGATTCCTGATCCATAGCATGGCCATGGTCGTCTAGGTGAAGTCAGTCAGGAGCACCATATCGTCAAAGAAGAGTAGAGTTTTTTAGCGATTGTTTCCAATTCAAGTTTTTCCAGGTATCGTTTCGTTCTCATTGTCAATAAAAAGGGAGAGCAAGAGTGGAATCGTATGGCATTCTAGCTTTACTCCTGCGATATTTTGGACACGACTTGATCGTTGTGATCCATCAAGACTTTGATGCAACAATAAAGGTGAGGCGTAGTCAGTGTGATGAGTACTTTTGCCAAAAGCTTACGCACCAAGAGAACGCGCAGCACTGAATGTGAGGGTACTTTGCAGAGAACTCACACAGAAGCAGCCGTACCTTTATTGTTGTATCATGGAAACCCATACCCAATACCATTTAATCATATTTGAAACGACACATTTGAGGGCTGAAATAAGTTTGCAAAATGTAAGGTTAAACGCTTTAGGACTGAAAAATGATAATGTAAGTCAAAATAGTTGCTGTATGCTTTATTGGCTTACCTCTGAATCAGTGTTGCACTTCGCTAGCCCTTGGGGCACTCGACAAATCTCGGCGAATGCTTGCCGAAATAATGCAAGAATGCGTGAGCCTCTCTTTTTGCATAGCCCTGCTCTAAGTGCAGTCGGAATTGCCATTCCAAAAGAATGACTAGATTAGCCTGCATATTAAGTAAACCAGACTTTTCATGTTGTTTACTAAATTTAATAGTTTATTTAACATTTAGAGAAAGCAAATCTATGAAAGTACTATTCATATATATATTTGCAAAATTAAGGATTATTTTATTTATATATATTGTATATAAATTTTGCCACTTTAGTAACTAAAGCTAACCTTATTCTAGATGCATGCTATTATGGCATGGGGCAAGAATTTCAAATGTAATTTGAACTTTTTTCCATCTCTTGCAAATTATTAACAAGAATATCTTAGTTTTAAGCAAAATCAACGCCTGGTTTCATGTGATGACAGTTTGATCATATGTACGAGTATATACGTGTGTGTTTGTGTGTGTGTTTGATCACTCTATAACTAAATTAACATTTAACTAAATCTCGTTACTTGGCTAACATATTCTTTGTCTTTGAGTTTTGTCTTTTCTTTTGGTGTTTGTATGTTTGTGTGTGAGTGTGTGTGTGTGTGGGGAAACAACTTTTGGTATTACTAGTTTAACGGCGATTCTTTGGACATGGCACAGTTTTTGGCATGACATGAATATGGCAAGAAAATATGTGTAGCTCGCTCTCCCTTTTGCTAATGTTTCACATGGCTGGTGCTTCATAAAAAATAAAAAAATTCCGAGAGAGCACTTGAACAACTGAGTCAAAAGAGCAATTGGCCAACATCTTCAGTGAGCGCAACTTAATTAACCAATACTAATCTCTACGTTTGCTTTAAGCAGTTGGATCCTCTCCTAACCATCATCATCATCCTCTACTTGGCTACTCCGTCGCACTGTTGCTGTTGCATTTGGACCAGCAGCAACAGTATGCGATTCATCAGATTATCCGCCTCGGTGTCCTCCATGCTGTTCAGTTTGGCCGAAATGAAACCACAGAATTTGGTATTCAAAACTTCGCGAACGGTCTGAGGAGGCGGCAGATCAACTGCCGCACCCCCCGACCCAGCTGCTGCAGCGTTTTGCTGTTGACGCAAATGACGATGCTGCTGCAGCATTTGATCCTCATAGTCATCAGCGTCGCCTTCGCCACCACCTTCGCCAGCCTCACCCTCATCGGCCTCGTCTAATTCATCTAAGCGACGCTTGCCGCCTGCATTTGTGCTACGCGGCGAATTCGAGTCAAGTATGAGTGGATAGGGAAAATCGGCATCAATGGCTTCCAGTTCCTCCACCTC
Organism: Lordiphosa andalusiaca; assembly: GCA_035044965.1. Taxonomy (NCBI): domain Eukaryota; kingdom Metazoa; phylum Arthropoda; class Insecta; order Diptera; family Drosophilidae; genus Lordiphosa; species Lordiphosa andalusiaca. The sequence continues at coordinate 44,914 of JAWNNM010002284.1, forward strand.
ATCGGAGGCATCCGCACTGCGCAGCGAACTGGCATCCATGTCATCGTAGCTCTGGTGCAGCTGCTGCTCATTGCGAGTGGAGCTCACGCGGCTGTCGTTGGGTTGTTGCTGATGGGCAGGCAAAGGTTGAGCTATGCCGCCTATGGAGCTGCTGCCACTGCTGCTGCCAGCTCCGCCTGTTGAGAGATCCAGCTCTGGCTTTACATAGTAATCGGCGTAGTAATCTTCATTGCTCATGTTCAAGCCGGATGAGCATTTGGAGAGATTCAGTACAGCCGAGGACGAGTCATTGAAGGAGGAGGATAACTTCATGGCAGCTGCTTTGCTGTGATGATGATGGTTGTTGTTGTTGTTGTTGTTGTTGCTGTTATTATTATTGTGATGTAGATGCTGCGCAAATGCGGTCAAACTGAGATCACTGGCATGGGAGGCGCCCCTGAAAGAGTTAAGAAATAACAAAAAATTAATCAAAATGGATTCAAAATTAAGACTGATGCACTTCAATTTCAAAGAGTTCCCTATTTTGGTAAGTCTGCTGTACCCATTCAGCATTTCCTTCCTCAACACAATTTCTAAACTTAAAATAGAATTCAACATCATTAACAACCCCCAAAAACAATCGTCAAACGTGCTCAAACAAACCCCCAAGAAAATAAGCAAATTCGACACAATCTACCAAAAACCAGCAGGCAGAAGACGAACACATTTCAAGGCCCATTTTGAGCCAGCCACAGTCGGCTACTCAAATTTCAAGAGATGCAGCTGCCTGAGACTTCAAAACATGGCTATTTTTAACATTTCCCCCAAATGTCTGGGCCTTGTTGAGTCTCTCGCAGGTAGTTGACAATTGGAAAATGTTTGTGCTGTGTGTAAAACGATATGGCTCTACTCTTCCAGCAAGGACAACCACTACCACTAATCAGGGCCAAATGCATTTTCCCATGTTTCACAGCGCACCAATTTGGAATCGCCCTATTTGCTTGCGGTTTTCGTTTCGTGTTATTTTTTGGCTTATCAATGTTTGCTTCCGCCAGCGAAGCGAAGTCCCTAACCAGAACCGGCCACGGGACAGTTTACATTTCTATTTAAAATTGTGGCGTAGTAGAAATTCCACAATTGAGGTTTATCAGCAGAAATTGTGGCCAGCCGGACGGATTGAGCTAGGTAGAAATAATTGAAAATCTTCGGACAACATTAATGTGATTTTTTTCATCGCGAATTTTGATTGCAAGCATGGAATCTTTTCAGGATTTTTAAAGGAATTGGTAAATATGAGTAAAACGTCATATCTCCTACAGTTTTGAAGATAGGTGGGTTGTTCCTTCTATTTAGTAATAAGGATAGCTTATCGATCAGCCAAAGGAATGGTGAAGATTGGATGAACGGTGGTCGAGTTATGATCAAAAGACTGTTCGCTGTTGCAGCGCAGAAGCAGCGCTGCTTTCAGATGCTACTGCAGCTTCAAATTTTTTGCTGAGCGTATAATTTCGTTGGTACAGAGTATGTTATAGTCCGGCTTGACCGACTTTCTTTCTTGTTTACCATATCTGATTAAAACTATTTGGATTATGGATCAGCCAGAGTATATATATATTCCTGATCAGCATTAACAGCCGTCTGTCTGTCTCTTTCTATGAACAGACAGATTTTAGAGCTGGTAAAAGATGAATGCTCGACATGTATTTATTTTATTTCCAGGCGGATCAAGGTTATTTTAAATATTTGACCAAAAATATTTGATGAGTTGAGTAATCTGAAATACATTTTGGCCATTTCATATGAGATCTCGACAAGTGAAAATACCTTAGCTGTTATAACTTTTTTAACCCTTTCGACCCCAACTTAGAATGAAAAATTTACTTTAAGGCCTGTATCCAGCACTGCGGAAAGTTCCTGCCACGAATTTGCTAATTTTTTTGAGTGTGTGGAACCCAACTAAAACAAACTGTCGTTCAGAGCGTTCTCTGTCTCTCTCTCTAGTCTCTGTCTCCCGCTCTCCAAGCGTTCTTAATGTAATTCGCTGGCAATTCTTAATGACTTTAAGAACTTTAAACACAATTACATGTTTTCCACCTTCTTCATTAATTTGTGCTGCAACACTTTCTCAAGCACTTTTTACAGAAATGTTGTCAAAATGCTTTTTCTCTGTGGCTCGTCAAAGACATGGTCTTGCCTCAACTGCTTATATTAAATCAATCTTCTTCTCACAGTTTTTGCCTCCATCTTGTGACAAATCACTTCCGAAATAATTGCAAACAATATATTCCTGGCCTGAATGTCAGCTGTTTCTCGTTCCACACACGCTTCCGAAACGCCGCTATTGATACGCCGCTATCTATACAAGTGTGGATTTCGTTCGTGTTGCTGGATACACAACAAACGAAAAAGCAAACTAAAAATTCCTGGCACAGTTTTTATACTCTGTACCGTAGGTACATAGAGTATTATAAGTTTGTGCAAAAGTATGTAACATCCAGAAGGAAGCATCTCCGACCCCATAAAGTATATATATTCTTGATCAGCATCAACAGCCGAGTCATGTCCGTCATGTCCGTCTGTCCGTCTGTCTGTCCGTATGAACGCACAGATCTCAGAGATGGTAAGAGATAGAGGTTTGACATGTATGGGACATATGCTTCTTATGTCTGCAGGCAGATCAAGTTTATTTTCAATTTTGGCCACGCCCCCTCCCGCCCCCGCAATTTAGAAAAAACGTCATATCTCCCACAGTTTTGAAGATAGATGACTTGTTCCTTCTGGACATATTTAGTTATTAGGATAACTTATCGATCCGCCAAAAGAATGAAGAAGATCGGATGAACGGTTTTCGAGTTAAGGCCTGTATCCAGCACTGCGAAAAATTCCTGCCAGGAATTTGCTAATTATTTTGAGTGTGTGGAACCCAACTAAAACAAACTGTCGTTCAGAGCGTTCTCTGTCTCTCTCTCTAGTCTCTGTCTCCCGCCCTCCAAGCGTTCTTCCTGTCATTCGCTGGCAAGCATATATAACATTAATGAATTTAATAACTTTAAACACAATTACATGTATTCCACCTTCTTCATTAATTTGTGCTGCAACACTCTCTCAAGCACTTTTCACAGAAATGTTCTCAAAATGCTTTTTCTCTGTGGCTCGTCAAAGACATGGTCTTGCCTAAACTGCTTATATTAAATCAATCTTCTTCTCACAGTTTTTGCCTCCATCTTGTGACAAATCACTTCCGAAATAATTGTAAACAATATATTCCTGGCCTGAATGACAGCTGTTTCTCGTTCCACACACGCTTCCGAAACGCCGCTATTGATACGCCGCTATCTATAAAGTGTGGATTTCGTTCGTGTTGCTGGATACACAACAAACGAAAAAGCAAACTAAAAATTCCTGGCACAGTTTTTTTTATATGAAGTTTGGCAGGAATTTTTAGTTTCCGCTGTGCTGGATACCCGGCTTTATGATCAAAAGAAACAATTTCTTGGTACAGAGTATGTTATAGTCGGGCTTGACCGACTTTCTTTCTTGTTTTTTTATGAAGTTTGGCAGGAATTTTTAGTTTCCGCTGTGCTGGATACCCGGCTTTAATCTGTGTGTATTTATCGGTTTGGGCGCTACCGAATGTTGCCTGAGAGCAACGTTGGGCCATGGTGTTATTTAAAATAAAATATATTTTTTCACAACTGCTTACAATTATTTTTGTTTATTTTGAAAAATTAGTTATGATAAGACAAAAAACTGTTTTTATTGCTATTACAACAAAGGTGGACTTTGCATTTATTACATTTCGTCCTTGGTGTTCCATTCTTGCACAATCTGCAACGTCCTTTTTCACCGAATACAACCCAATGATCTACTTTATCGAAACGCTGTGAGACAGAAGGGTTTGGCTGGAACTTGTACTTTTTTGACTGATGTGAAGACCCTCTGCTTGAACCTAAGGGGAACCTAAGGATACTATCGAGTTTTCCTTTTCTACATTCGATGGTCGTCCCCTTTTTTTTCAAAAGAGGTATTGGCAGTACATTGTAAAAGCTCATAAGCAACTTCCATTTGAAATTTGATAAGAGGAATATGCTTTTGCCTCGGGTTTATCAACTGTAAATGTTTTCTATACAGTAGCCACGCATTTGTGATAGATGTTCCCAGGCACCAATAAACGATTCTGAAGTACCACTTTCTTGAACGGTAGTATAGTTTCTCCTCTTTCCATGATCCCTTCCAAGTTGCTTTCCAGCACAGCAGAAATGTCTGCCATCTCATCATCACTTTCGTCGTCAGTAGAGTCATCCCAATCAAAGTTTAGAATTCTTTCATTGTCGAAACCGACCGGATCGGAAGACTATATCTTATAGCTCTCATAGGAATAATCGATCGGAAAACTAGTTTTAGTGAGAAAAACTTTTTTCTTTTCAATGGAAACGTCTTCAAACTTTGTAATCGTAGGTTTTCTATGTTTTTTTTTTATAATTGTACTAAGATTTATTAAAATCGGACAACTATATGGTATAGCTGCCATACAAAAGATAGGTCTGAAAAACAGTCTTAGTTGGAAAAACATTATTGTTTTTAATGGTAGCATCCTGCACTTTTGTATTGGTTTGTTTCACATGGTTTCACATAATCAGATGACTTTATCATATAGCTCCCATACGAACGATCGGTCGGAATATGGGGAAAAGAGTATGTTTTGATAATATTTAAGCGAGCACTTGCAAGGGTATAAGAACTACGGCACAGAAGAAGTTAGCTAAGCTTTCTCGTTTTTATTATATTAGTTTAGATTGTTTAGATAGTTATTTGAGGGTTTTGAAATATTTTTAATATATTTGTGCGCCTCTGATGGTGTTGAGTTAAAGTCCAATTAGTTCATCATGTATGAAGGAAATGTAAGGAAATTTAGGAAAGTGTATGTTCGTTATAAATCTTGGTGCTGCAGTAGAAACAGAAAGCAGCACTGCTACAACGCCGCTGCAGAGAACCAATTTTTAACATAACTTGACTATCGTTCATTCTTTACAAATTCTTTGGCAGATCGATTTATAATACTATGCAGCAAACGTTCTATCTATAAACATGCCGGAGATAAGACGTTTTTTTTCTAAATTTAGGGGGCGTGGCAAAAATTGAAAAAATGCTTGATTTGCCTGCAAGTATAAGAAGTTTTGGTAACATCTCTAAGATCTGTGTGTTCAAACGAACAGACGGACATGCTGATCAAGAATATTTACAATGGGTTTGGAGATGCTTCCTTCTGGCTGCTACAAACTTTTCACAATGAGTTCTTCTCGCATCCAAATTAATTAACCATTTTAAAATTCAACCTTCGAAGTTTTTGTAAAGGTATTGTGACTTGTGTTAGCTTTGGTCAATTGGAATGGCTTGAATCACTTTTGATGACATTCTGTTGATACCTTGAAGGTCTCTCTACTATCCACGCAGCATCCTACTACTGGATGGATCTATCCAGATGCATTGCACATTTGGTCCCCTTGCAAATCGTCATTTCACTTCATTAGCCAATCATTACAAAAATGTACAATGTACATTATGCTGGAAAAACATTGCTTCAATTGACATTTCTGTGGGTATACGCCCAATATTTTTCGCTCAGTGACGCACTGGCGCAAACATTTTCATACGAAAAGACGATCGCAACTGTGATTTTGGGGCGTGGTGGGAATGGGAATTGAACGGTTGACGTGGACGGGGGGGGTGGGGAGGAGAGAGGGTCAAACAACAATTTCATCAATTTTGCAGCTCATTTGCTTATTAAATCATAAGCGTGACACACACAGAGACCAGCAACACTCATGTATGTGGCCAGAGACCAACCAACCCCATCCGTTGCCTGATATATTTTTAACCCTGGCCGAAGCCCAAGCCGAACGCCCGCTGAATCGCTCACTCAGTCTCTAGTTGCCTCTCTCTCAGTCAATTTCTAAACTTGGTCCATAATCTGCGTTCGTTTTTCATATCGCTCTCATTCTCCACGGGCTCTGCCACCACCATCGGAGCAATGTTTTTGTTGGATTTTGCAGCTTCCCCCGGCTGTTGTTGTTGTTGGTTTTTTTTTTTGGTTCAAGTGGCGACAGAGACTGAGACCGAACGCGATGTTGAATAATTTTCGCTGCTTGGGCGAGAGAAGAGATCTGTTTTATGGCTATGGCTCAAGTCCCGGGCCGGGCCCGTTCTGTCTGTTATCAGCTCAAAATAATAATAAAAATTTCCATGTGAGTGTGTGTGTGCGCAGTGCGGGCATGTGTCGGTGACGGGGACGGGAACGGGGACGGAGACGGGGCCGTCGGACTGCTGCTGCTTGTTGCCCATGTGGGTACAGTCAATTGAAAGGAAATGGCCTTATTTCATATAAATATATGTACATAAAGTACAATACACAGCTACACGCTGGCTCCATATGAGCCAGCCAGGGGCCGAACCATTTGGCGGGTCTCTGGCCTGGTCATTCCTTTGTTTTGTTTCGGATTTTTCCCTTGTTTGTTCATCCATCTAATTTGAAGGGGGCAGCTGAAAGTTCTAGCTATATATCTGACCTATTAGCTCTACGATTGATGAAATATTCTTGCGAAAGGAGTCGATTTGTCAGTCTAGATTTGGCATCAAAGACTTGTGAGGTTTTCGTCTAAATTTACAATGGTTAAATAACTTACTTCAGTGATCTAGCCTCTGTTTTAAGGAAATCTGAAATAAGGACCGACGCTGTTAACTGGTTCATGCAGTTTTTCAACCGCCTGTTCGGTTCATTAAATGGATTTTGGGGCTAACTGAACCGTTGTTTCGGTTCGGTTTAGTTTTTAACTCTTAATTTATTATATGTATTTTATATAGACCTGATAGAATGACAGTCGTGATTTTTAATATATCGTTCTCGATGAAACAAAAACACCAAGCTGGCTTGCAATAACAGCTTGAAGGGAGTAGTTTCGATCGGCAATCACCAGCTGAGCAAAAGCAACCGAATAAAATGAGCCATTTGTGGTTTTTTTTCGTTGTTGCTTTTTGTCATCTTCAGAAGCACGCATACAAACTAACAGTTTACTGAGAAACACGCATTAACTTCGGCATATTCTGATCAGACGGAAACTCTTGATGGTCTTTTTGGAGAGCGTCAAGAAGAGAAAGAGGTGAAATGTCACGAGAAAATTTCATTCTTTTGACAATCATATATTGGTCATCGCAAACAAAGCAATGGGGGCTCTCGGCTTTGTTAAAGGTCAAGGAGTTTAATGATCCCTACGTCACCAAGCTACTGTTTGTTACCCTAGTGAGACCAATTCTCGAAAATGGGTCGTGTGTCTGGTCTTTATATTATCAATAATATCAAGCTCAAATCGAATCGGTTCAAAAACAGTTCCTAATTTTCGATCTCCGAGGCCTAAATTGGGATCCGTCCAACCATTTTTCTCCTGACGAAGACAGACTACACCTTATTAACCTGCCTTCTCTTTATGGCCGCCGAATTTGCCATAGTCTCCTGTTTATTTATAAACTATTATCTGGGAAATTGACTCTATCGCTTTGTTATCCTGTATAAAAATTGCTATTCCTTAACGCGATACTAGCAATTTTCATCCAATCTACCTTCAGCCTTGCCTGACTAACTATGCTCATCGCGAACCCTGCCGAAACTCTTGTCTTGGCTATAATAAGTTCTATCATACCATTTCTTTTCACTCCTTATTTTTCGTTTTAAGCAGGGCACTTTAAAGTTAGACAGAACATTGTTAAACTATAAATAAATCAAATTAACTAGTAAGACTTTCGCTTTCAGCAAGCTAAATTCCTTAAAAAAAGTTAGTTCGGTCCATTGGGAAAAGATCGACTTTCATTTTGTCGAGCGATGTAACATGCTCGATACTTTTTAAAGTTTGTAAGAATCTGATCAATTTAAAGTTGGATGCCACACAAAGATTTATGGACAGCACAATTGTTGCTTTTTTCATAACTCGACTATCGCTGAATCCGATCGCTACCAAACTTTTTCGGAATCCATTAATTGGGGTACATTTGGTCAAATATTATATATAGACCAGGGTTCTCAAAGTACGTTACTTGTGTTGGGCACACATAAAGTACTGCAAAAAGTCAAGTATGATGTTTTGCAAATACGCAAGTACGGTCAATTTTTCGTAACATTCCGCCCGAATATTTTGTGCTTAGCCCTCGTGCGGTGGTTGAGATATTTCAAGCCAATTTACCGTGACTCACGAATCATTAAATCGCAAAAAAAAAAAATTAGGTTTAAAAATCATCCCAGTATTTATATATATTACTCAAACCGCTTAATACTTAAGAAACTGCTTTTTAAGACCACAATTCAAGACCACCCTTGGTTATAATTAAACTAAACCGAGACTAAACCCCGTTATGATCAATAAAAAATAACATAGACAGAGCATTAAAAATATATGAAGCCTGTTAACAGAGACTGACAAATTATTAAGTCGCAAAAATATCGAAGTAAGTGCATACCAAGTCCAGTAAAAATGCTAGAAAACTAACAAAAATACGGAGGAATTGTAAACTACATTTGTTACTCTTTACAACTGTGCTGGAGATTGAAACTCACTTGTACATTTCCGCGATTTAATGATTTGTCAGTCAAGGGAACGATTTAAAACATTCTCTATAATCTTGACTATATTTCCCCATAAATGGTCTTTAAATGTTTCTTTTTTTTGCGGTTGTGTAAGCAGATTCTTAAGTATTTAATGGTTTTAATATATTAACTGCAAATTGCGCCTTCGCATTGATCCTGGTTTTATATTCACCTTGCTTGAAAGCAGTTTGTTTTGGAATATTACTATTTTTCTTGCTCCTTGGTTTTTTTCTGATCTATCAGTCTCTTAAGAACGGCTTGATATATCGTTCAATCCTTGTATATGTTCTTCATCATTGGCGATCCATAGAATTATTCGCGGATTAGTGTTGATGTAATCATGCCTGGTCTTTGAAGCACTTTCTTAAGTATTAAGCGGTTTTAGAGATCCATTTACATTGATTCTGGCATGATTTTCAGCTACAGCAGTTAACTCTTTTGTTATAAATATTTTGTATACTCCTTATTTTTTCGCGATTTAATGAGTCGTCAGACACGGTAAATAAGTTTATAATGCCTCACACTTTTCGTACAAAATTAAATGTTTTCTTCGCAAGATACAACAAATTCTGTAATGGGTTTTTCGGACGGTACGTTACAAATCATGTGCAGTACTCGTTTAAGTAAGGTACTTGTAGTACTATCAGTTCTAAGCGTTGTAAGTTGTAAGCGATCCCAGGCACAGTCAGAGTTTAACTATTGATCCAAAAATTTAATGAAAGACAGAGCCTGCCTATTAAAACAAATGATCTATACGAACTGAAACCTCAGATGTTGATGTGTAAATGCAATTTGTTTCACGTTGCTTTTTTCTTTTCTGATACATATCTAGAATTGGTTATGACAGCCCTCGGTTCATTTCCAAACACAAATTAAAATGCAATTTACATTATTAAAACATTAAGTATTTAATTCTTTTGATGCCAATCTAACCAGAAATAATATTGTTACATTTATCAAAATTACTTTTTACTATCAAAATTGTTTGAATAGCGCCTTAAGCTAAATCTGTTTCCAAAACACAAGAGATTCGAAACCAACAGAAAGTGATTTCTGTGAATACGAGACTTGGTTTTGGGTAGGACTATCGTTAAAGAGATTTTCGTGACACCTCTAAAAATAATAACAAATATGCTTTCAGTTTAAGCTCAATGCTCTGTAAATTAATATAATAAAATGCTGTAAAAACTTAACCCAATAAATGGCAGTAATATTGAAGTCTGACTGCGAAGTCTTAAACTTAACACCCTTTTCTATCAGTCCGTTACTTATAGAGTAACGAGTAAGGGCGCTGTAGTCGAATGCCCCGACTCCAAAATACCCCATTCCCTTTACTTTGTGTGTTTTCATTCATTTTGTGGACAAATAAATTCATGCACACACACTCACACACGCACACTGACAGCTGACAATGCTATAGAGCACCCGGAAATGTTTTCTTCTCTCTGCTGCATATTCTTGCACATCTTCATGATCCCCTTTTACCCATTTTCAATGGGTACTAGGCATTAAAAGGTATACTAAAGTCGTAAAAATGTATGTACCAAGCAGAACGAAGCATCTGCCATATCTGAACAGCGAAGTTATAAGAATATCACCATCTTTCATATAATTAGGGCTTAAAAAAAATACGTAGCTCTCTTTTCAGCACTGTCATCAATACATTTTTGTTTTATGCCAGGGGTTCAAGTTAATTTTCGTGTTAGTGTTAGCATTTTCCATGCAATTTGACTACCGTTCCTAGATATTCAAAGAGCGCTTAAGTTAAAGTATGACGACTTCGATAAGGGAAAGTAATGTTAATTAACAGAGCATTCACATTTATGCAAACATATCAACATTATGTTAGCAAACAGCACATAGCGAACTCCATAACTAAACTTTTGTGCGAGATATTCATAATTTTTTTGTTGCGGGGGAGGAGGAACAAGATGTTCCCTTCTTACAAGTAATATACAGTTGCACGATCTTAGTATACCATTTTTTCTCTAGGAGTAACGGTAAAAAAGTAAATGTTTTGTGCAGCTGAGACCGATTGCTTAATGCCAAGTGAACTCAATTCGAGAGAAATTACGAAGAGATCTAGTAACCACGGACTGTCTTTTCTTTTACATACAGCTTAATTAAACGTTACATCAAAAAATTAATGTTTTCGCCAAAAACCGGAACAGAAACGTATATATTTGTGACCAGCATGCGATGTCTCTTTAATGATTTGGCAATAATGTTTATGCTCTGTTAATTAACATTATTGAACGATATTGAACACTTCTTTCCCTGTGTGACGAGTAGATCGAAGTCGTTCAGAGCCGACTTTTACTTAAGCTCTCGTTTATATTTTTATAAGACTTTCGTTTGTAGTTTCTAATAGCCATTCCGACAACATATATAACAACCATTGCAGAGGATGGCAAAGTATACTACAAATTGCACCGCCATGTTCTTAACACAAGACGATCTAAAGTAACCTCGACTTAATTACGACGTTGATACATAATTCAAAGTTCAAAAATTTGTTTAATTCTTTAACTATTCCAATGGCGATTTGATTTGATTTGATAAAGTACTATTTTTGAAACCTTAAGAAAAAGTTTGTTATTATTTCTTATGGATTTGTTCAAAATTTCGATATTTGCAGAAGCAAAATTCAAAATATTTTTGAAAATACTCGGAATATTCCGTAACTTTTCTGTTTGTTTTGAATTAAAATAATTACTTAAACATCAATCGCCTATTATCATTAGCTCACTGCTTAGATATGGGAAAGTTCCCAAAGCCAAAAGCTGCTTATCAATTGACTTGCTGTGTCTTGACATTAGTTTTCTAAGAAGATTTAGGCAATGGTCCATTTCCAGCTAAGATTCTTATCAGCAGCTTCTGATTATAAACATTTTCGTTCGAATAAAGAATATAAAATACCATTAGTTAGGACTGAAAAATAAATCAGTTTTCAATGCAATTCGAGGTGCATTCGATTCCTTCTCTTTCTTATTATCAGAAATTGCAACCGTAATATATGCATGAGATGACTCACCTTCTCATAATCCCCCAGGCAAATTTACGCTAATCTTTATTGAACCTCCCCTTCATTTAAGCTGTCAGGTTTCCCAGAAGACGACTCATAGAGGAGTCCCTCAGGTGGTAGCCCACCCCACTATAAGAGAACAGCAAATTGGCTTTTCCATGGTTCACTTCACCGATCCACAATTCAATTTCCAAACCAGATCAAGTCAAGGGAGTGAGTCATCGTCATTGAAAGAAGGAAATGTCTTGGAATTGGGTTATTGTCTGACAATGATAAGTTTAAGCTGATGATTTGCTAGAACAAATCACAAAAAACAAAGCCAACTGCACGCAAGAACCGTTATTCATGTCGCACTTTGGCCGCGCACTCGCCCTGCTTATGATTCTTTGCCACAATGTGCGAGAGAGTGAGGGCAGGAGAGAGAGAGAGAGAGCTTGTCGTGTATTCTTTGTGTAACAGTAGTGTCTGATGATGATTCGATCGAACATTGGATCGGACCTGGTAATAAAATGCATAAAGCAGGTGTGAACCACCACGTAAGACGAGCTTCGCACGATAAGAGATGACTAGGGCAACAATGTTTTTATTTTTGAAAAAAAAATAGGATAGAATTCTTTACAATTTTTTGGGTTCAGATTTCACAACTCAATGCTGCGAGTTTACATATTTGGCTTTATAGAAAGACACTTGAGTAATATTATAAATTTGAGTGAACCTTAACACAAATTGTTTATTTATTTTTTGCAATTGATTCTTAAAAGAAAGAAAAAATGAGTTTTAAGCATAAATGTAAGGAAAAATGCAACAGGAACTAAATGCAGAGTTAAAACCTATATTCCCACTGAGCGTCATTTTACAGTTTTGTTAGAGCTGGGCGCGTGAGCGAATTTTCTGACATTGTCACGAACGATTAACGAATGAAAAATCTCCATACGCAAGATTCACGCATGTAATTTTTTAAGAATTTTGCGTCACTCAGGAATCACCCTTGCGAATGCACGATTATGACATGGATAACGACAATAAATGCATATCCGTACCAATTGGTTTACAAAAATGCAACCAAGACATGCTATTTATTCCTTAGTTTTTCTGTCACACCTAGTTATAGTTTAATTTTAAGCAGATTTGTTGCAGTCGGGGATCGCAAAATTTCCAGGTTCTTAGAATTTTTGCACGAGCTAATTTTGTTGCAGTTGAATGTGCCCATACCATTCTGTCAGATAAATACCAAAAATAATATGCATACTTTCTAGTGATGATACTTGTAAGGCAAAAAATAAATATAAACAAATTTCGTGAATACTGCATTTACAATGTTTGAAATTAATTAACTCACGAAAAACGATCGAATCACGGTTGTTCACTCACGAAACTCTGTGTTTGCTGATGTGCGCGTCGTGACATGTCGTGACTCACTGTGACACAGTCAAATTCACGTCACGGGTGCAGCTATAATTTTTGCCCTTGCACAAATTCTGCGATTTAGAGTAGAGCTGAACCCGTGACGTGAATTTGACTGTGTCACGACAAATCGTGACGTGAACGAGCGCTAAACATATAGTTTTCGTGCTTTTTCGTGAGTGAATAAAAATCCAACATCGTGAATGCAATATTCAGAACAGAATAATAAATTAGAAAAGAATAAATAGACGAAATATAAAGAAACCTTCTAAAAGGAATTTAAAGTTATAAATTTGCGAACCCACAAAATAAATGTAGCGAATTGTGTCAAAAATTCTCAGTTCTGACAATTGATGATAAGGCCCTAAATTTATTATATTTAAGCCAAGAAGAGTTGTCATACTAAATTAGTTTTTGTATTTTTATATGCACTTTTATAGTGCTCATTCGTGACACGTCCGTATATCGTGCATGAATCACGAGTGAAGCAATAGTGTATAAACGTGATAGAAAAGGCTTAATAAAATGTTCGGAACAATACTAAGATTAAAATTAAAATCTATGAATTCTTTGTGGTCAAAGAAACTGATCGATATTTATTAATTGCCAGACATTCAACATAAACAAGTTTGGGATCCCAAAACATCGCAAAATTATCGAATGCTTTAATTGGTTCACAAAAGGTAAGTCTGCTTTATGTCAATTTTAACATTAATGTTAATGCTTTTCCCTTAGAAATGAGTGATTTAGGGTCTGGCAGGAACGACATTAGGGGATATTGAACAATCCTTAAGCACTTAAAACAGACGGCTTTTATTCAAAACAAAGCAATCAGCTTTTTATGCCAACAAATTAGTGTTTGCTTAATAGCAAAGAAACGGAACGGAAAAGGCTTGAATACACAAGAATTCAAAGTGTTTAGAACACAGTGAAACTTTAAATTCTCAGCTAATCTGCAAAACAAGTCGCTATTCGCTGTAGAACAACACAAAATAGTCGATTAATTGATTTGTGAGATGTTATATTATTCCCATAAAACACATTTGGGTCCAAACTAAAATGATCCCTTCACCATTTTTGTTCTGGAAAAACACTGCAAGCGATTAGGCAGACCAAATACTACCCTCTCTATGCACCAAATTTTAGCGAATTCAAAACATGTTAAGGTCCAACCTAATGTTAATTTGATGCAAATTTAGTGATTCCCGTTTGAGGAATGTTTGGGTCCAGCCTAAGGCTAAATTGATAAAAACAATTTTGTGATTCCCTGTGGGGAATTGTTTCATAACAATAACAACTAACATGTACTCACTTTCTCTCTCTGATGACATCTCTTAGGAAATCCATGGCCTCGTACAGACTCCATTTGGGCTTAAAGCCATTGCCCATTAGCTTGACATGGGCCAATTCCCGACGATAAGATTCCCGCAATGACTTGAACGCTCGAGCCACACGCCTGCCCGGAGCATTGAACTCGCGTCCAATATGCTCCCAGGCCCGATTCTTCTCTTCCTCGGCGCCCTTGAAGTTGGGCAAACGCGAGTCCCACAATATGGGGTTGTCGTGGACCATTTGGATGAGCTTAAGCTTATCAGACGCATTGCGACGTACCACTGTGAGTGAGAGAGAGAGAGAGACAGACAGATTGGTTGGGGGCTCCTTCACGAGGGTGACATGGAGGGGTGGTCAACGCACATTTCTTGATCTTCTGCCCGGGTACCACAGCCGACTGCTGCTGCTGCTCCACTTTCGGTTTCATATCCAGGGCAATGGCAGCGGCAGCGGCGCTCATATCCTGCAGCGATTGCGAACCGGAGACCGGAGCCATCAAGATTTGCTGGAGTATGTGTAGATGATTTATGTGGGCCAGGGTGCACTTTACTTCACTCGGTAACGCGATCGGATTTGTTGACGGGGCTGCTACCCTCTCACGACCAAGTTTAAACAGCAACTAAAAAACCAAAATAACAACCACCGTCAACGGCAAAGTCTCGCTGCCACAGCCGAAGTCTGCAGCGCAGTTGGCAGCAAGCCCGCATTTCGTACACACACACACACACACAAAGCAAAGCCAACAAATCACGCGCACTATGGCCAGCGCTCTCTCACTCTCTCGCTCGCAGCCCGGGCCCCGGGAGACTAGACTGGCTCTGGCTCTCTCTGCCTATTACCTCGTTACCGTTATCTCAGACCCAGGCCCAGAACATTGCTGCAGGCCAGGCTACAATCTGCCCTCTCTCTGTCTCTATCTGTTTCGCCCTCGCTCAGACGGAAAAATGCCGTTTAATTGTAAACCACGACCGAAAGTAAAAGCGAGCAAAAGAACGAGCGCGACACACACGCACACACACATACTCGAAGCGAAGCAAAGATGAGTATGCACCCTGCATGCTGGTCGGCTTGTCGGATCTTAAAAGAAGATTGACTAATGGGAAGTGGAATGATCAGAGTTAACCATAGAGAGTTGAGCCTATTTTTTAATATCAATCAAATCAAAAAGGATAGAATAGTGAGTGCTTTAAAAAAAAATCGAAATTTTGATCTGGGTTACCCGTAACTTGATCCATGAGCTATTTTTAATTGCCACATACATACTGTTTAAGTGCCACATACATACATACATACTTAAACTATTTTCTGTGGACTTTAGGTTTGTATACTGTTGCTTGCATTTGGAAAAATAATAGAAAGCTAATTTCTAAGCTTCCTGAATTTTATGTACGCCTGCAGTTTTTAAGTGAGTAACATTTAAAAAGTTAATTTTCGCTTTGAAGCATGATAGTTGAGTGATGAGCCGAACAGTTTATTGTAAGGCAATGATTTTGATGGAATAACAGATAAAATTAATAGCTGGCAAGTCTAAATACGCCAACAATCGAAAACAATAAAGATTTTCTAACTTAAACTAGTTTTCGACCGATGATTCCAGAGGCAGCTGTATGCTATGGTCATCTGATTGTAACAAAACTTTATAGAATTGTGTGAAAGTATTTGGAATAGGTAAATGCAAATATCAAACACGCTATCATTGAAAACAAAAAAGTTTTCCCCACTATAACAATACTATTTAGATGTACAGTTGCCAGATTTTCACCAAACTTTGTGAAATCATGGAAAAGCATAGGAAACTAATAAAAACGTAGTTTGTAAACGATTCCATGGAAAAAAAGTTTTATTCGCTAGAACTTATTTTTTCCCAATCGTTCTCACGGCGACTATATGCTACAGTCATCCGGAATCCGGTCGGTTTCGGCAAGTGTGCAGCTTTTTTGTACCGTAAGACTTCTTGCAAAGTTTAGTCAATATAGCTTTAAAACTGACGAAGGAGGTAATTCTACTGGAATAATTGCCCATTGGCAAACAGCTATTTTAAATAATAGCTTGTTGTCAGAATATGTAAATTTAATGTACATATAATATTACAATAGAAAATTCCAATAATCATACAATATTGAACGGTGAATTCGAGTCTCAGATGCAATTTGGCAGATCGTAATTAATAGAGGCAGGATGATATTGAGAAAGCATTTGTTACGATAAGCATTCTAAGAGAATTGTGCAGATATGGAAGCGTGAACATAATTGTTCAAATCAGGAACAAGCTGTAAAAACTAGAACTTACACTTAAGGCCACTGCTCTTTCTTCGCTTCGAGAGACTGGTATGCATTGTAAAATGCATTCAACAAGATATCTTTTAATTATTTGAACTTGAAATGCAAAAAAATTGCAGCGCTCTCCGTGATTTTAATACAGCAGATTTCAAAGCACCAAAACTAAATTAAATATAAATCAGACTCAAGCTGATATTAATAAATCTCTTAAATTAAATAAAATTAAAAAGAAGTATTAAAAAATTAATATAGAACTAACTATATCTGGGTACACAGTACATTTTATGAACAGCTGATCGACGAGATCTTAAAATAACACCACAATTAATTGTAAGCCAGATAAAAAAAAAACGTTTAACTTGACTGCTGTTCTACTTGTTCCACTCTCTTTCTCAGGGTGTAGCGTCCCTTTGATATTCGTTGTGGCCTACCCACATTGCTTGCATTTTTCGTATGCATTAAAAGCGGCAGCAACTTTGTTGCGCTCAGCCACGACCCCGAACTCGGCCGATCATATTCGGGCTCGGTTTGTTTCGGCTCGCACTCTCTTACTTTGGTTAGGTCCCCACAATTGTTGTTGCTGTTGTTATTGCTGCACTTATTTCATTTGCTCTTTCAGTGTGTGTGTGTGTGTGTGTGTGTTTCTGTCGCGCGGGGGGAGGAGTGGGGAAGCAGATTTGAGCCCGCTTAAGTAATGCACGAAACGAAACGAGAGTCTTGGCTGGGGTAGCTGTAGCTGCTGCCTGCCTGCCTGCCTGCCTTATTTCTGGTGGTTGGCGTTGTGTTTTTCGCCTCCTCTTTTCTGCCTGATTTCGTCTCTTGTAAAAATTTACAAAATAACAGAAAAACATTTGGATCACACATGTTGATCTTACGGCCTGCGCCTTGCCTTCACATTCGTGGCAGAGCCATAGAGTGTAGATAACAGACAACAGACCCGGTCCCAGTCCCAGTCCGGACATTTAAGCCGCTGAAATCTAAGCAGTAATCGAGTGGGAATGGCAAAGAGCGCACAGTATGAGAATGCGAATGCTTTGTCTGTATGTAATTTATGCCTAATGAACTATTTCCGGCCAAGTGTCAATTAATGTATTCTGCTTTTGGGCCGGACGGTGGGGGAGGGGGTAGGGGAGGGGGTAGGGGAGGCAGCATAACGTGCCCGCACAAATGTTGTCATGATAATGTTTTCGGGCAAAAAGAACTTCCCCCCCCACCCCGTAAATGCAATGTGGCACGATCATCCCTCTCGCTCGCTCATCTTCTCGTTTCGAAGCATTTTTCAAGCCAAATTGAAACTCAGGCAAGCGGAATTTTGTTTTCTACTGATGATTAAATTTTTTTTTATATGTATGTATGTATGTATGTGTGCACTTATGTGTAAGTATGTATTGAGTTTGGGCCGCTTTTTTATGAGGCGAGATGAGTTTTGTGCGCAGTTAATTGGCCAAGCAGCAAATTGTTTAGCGGGTTGTAAGATCGGGAACATTTGAGCGTTCGTTAATAAAGTTATCCCCCGCGAAGTGGGACGTCTAAAACGCGGGTATTTTTATTAAGGATGGAATCCACTTCAGCCTGCTGATTCACGCATTAAATGGTATCAGGCGAATTTCCGAACCGTATTCTTTCTGAAATTTAAATCTAATCATTTCGCTTTTCGTTAGCGCCAGATTTTTTAAGCACCTCGTACAGATTTACATATGGTATGGTCATTTCTAGAGCCATGCAACTGACGGTCGTACGAATTCATCTACGATGCAGTAAAGAAATGCAGACAAGCTTTAAAATAAATTTCCAAAAGTCTTGGAAATGTGCCAGAGTTTAGTAACTCAACTTATTTTAATATGATTCAAATTAATAGTGGTATTCCTGAAAGCGATTTAGATTTGATCAAGATTATTTTAAAGCAAATCGAATGCCCGGTTCTCACTACAGCACATTCTTGCATTCCTGCATTCTCGTGTCGGATGCAACTTCCACGCCGCACAAAAATCATAGCGGCTAGTGGTAGCAAACAAGTTGCATCCATTTTCGATGCAGTTGCATCCGTGACTTTTTAAGTAGTGACTGCACAGGGTATCGATAATGTTGCCTTTCGTACGAGTATCGTTACCGCTGCCAGCACTAACAAAAACAATGAACAGCTGTAAAACTTTAAGAGCAAAAAACAAATGAAAATCGCCACAAAGTTGTCCCACCTTGTTCACAGATTTTACTTAGAAAAATTCACTTTTTTTATTTATATTTTCCTTATCCGACATGTTTTGAAAGATTGTTTGACATTTCATATCAAACGCAAATTTAATTTATTATTTAATGCCAAAATGTATCATTAAAGAAACATTAAGACAAAGCCGCTCCAAGAAGGTGGGGTTCTTGGAAAGCTGGCTACGCCCTTGACAGAAACCCATCATCTGAATTCATTTTTTTTACACCAACTTATCTTTTTACAATGTCAACAAATCCCAGTCAGCTGTTCAATGGAGCGCAAACACAAGAATGCAATAATGTTGCCAATGCGAACACCTAATCGCATCTTTTCGATAAATCGTGATGTCGATGACAAAATCACGGCGGTGAGAACCTAGCATAAAATGCTTTTTATACTTCTAATTTATCAGCATTTGATCATGAAAGGGATTGAATTAAGTTTAATGTACTGTAAAACGTGAATAAAATTAATATTGTATTTATCTCGCCGTTTTATTTCTGTGTACAAAACTTAACATTACTTCATTTTGTTTCATTGTCATTAAATTCTGGTAAATTTAAACAAAATCATTTCTATGCTATTGTGATCTGTTAAGAATGCTCGAAGTAATTGCGGCAAATTTCATAGTAGTTCAAAAACCTGGGAAACGGCCTGAAATACGCTGTAGAGCAGGTCGCGTATAGCACTTCCTTGTACATTACAGTTTAGTGACCGTTTAGTAACCGTTTGCCCAATTAACTTGGAAAAACTCGCTAATAATATACTATCTCTATAATACTTCTATCAACTGTAATAATACTATCTGAGCAGGATCTAGTATGTTAAAACCAACTGCTTTTGAAGTATAACACGATGGCTGATAAATGAAGGTTACAGATCTAGTATTTTTTTTCGGTATTTTCAGAAATTTCTACTTTCACCACAACTAATTTCATAAAGTTGTTTTTTCTTAGAGTTTATTATAATAAGTTAAGTTAATTTAGTTTAGTCAAATGATGATTAGTTTAATTCGGTTTCCGTTTGTCGATGTCTGACATCGGCTATCCAGTTTACTTTTTAAATAACTTCTGAGTTAACATTATTGCCCCTTAGAGTGTACTTTTTGAATGTTTGGTGGGAAATTTAAATTATATTTTTCTTAAAAAAATGAATATATATTTAGGATCATGTAAATACATTCTGAATAGTAGGCCTAGGTTAAGCTCTAATGGATTAACATTCCTTTCATTGGGTACAAGTGAATATGGTGACCTGAAGGTACTTTTTTGCGATATTGCTGTGTTTGGTATTTTTGTTCTTTCGATTTAATGATCCGTCAGTAGAGTTTAAGGATATATAATTGTTCACCTTTAATCATTCATAAGGTTTTTGAGCCTTGAAATTTTATTGCAATCGTGTATTCGCAGTTATGTGTGCTCAATTGTGGTCTTGTAAAGCAACTTCCTTTCCACTGTAGATCCTGCTCGTCGATACCATATCTTCATGAGGAAGTGCTATACGCGATCTGCCCTACTACGTACTCTAGTTAATTTTCTACGTTTTTCCCCAATGTAGCATGGTGCTATGATTAGTTTAATAACACTAAACCACAAGGTCCATTTCAGATGATTTTTGTGTGATGGTCACGAATATGTTTCCAGATATAGTCCATTACGTCAAAACTTTTGGTAATTGAGATTAAATTAACATTAAGTGCAAATATTAAAGCTTTCTGAGCACGTTTTGTGGAGATAATTTTCGTTTATCTCAGAAGTATACCCTTGCAGCACGTATTTCTAACTAAGACTACTTTTGGGTCCCTACTTTTCAATATGAGCTATACTATATAGATGAATGTCCGACTTCGACTTAACTTAGTGGAATCATGGGAAAGTATACCAAACTAAGAAATACAAAGTTTGGAGGCTTTTTATTTGAAACAAAAAAAATTTTCTCACCAAAACTATTTTTTCGACCGATCATTCCTATGGCATATATAATCTATAGTCATCCCATTTTGAAAAAAAAATTTGAAGAATTGTGTTAAAGCTTATAAAATAAATATATGCAAATTTTAAAGAGGTTTACATTGAAACCTAAAAGTTTTTCTTACTAAGATTCATTTTCTAACCTTACTTTTGTATGACTGCTATACTATATAGATGTCCGATTTCGACCAAACTTTGCAAAATCGTGGAGAAGCATAACAAACTAGTAAATACGGAGTTTGTAGACGTTTGCATTAGAAACAAAAAATGTTTTCTCACTGGAACTAGTATTTCGACCGATCGTTCCTATGGCAGCTATATGTTATAGTCATCCGATCCGGCAAATTGTCGGAGGAGATAGCATAGAAACAGACGGACGGACAGACGGACATGGCTAAATCAACCCAGCTCGTCATGCTGATCATGAATATATATATACTTTATGTGGTCGGAAATGCTTCTTTCTATGCGTTCCAAACATCTGGACGATTTCAATATACCTTCTGCAAGGGTATAAAAATTGAAGAAATATATATAGTACAGTTTATTTTAAAGCTAAGAACTAATACTTTACGATAAGTTTATCGAGAGTTAATACAAAATAAAACGCACCCCACAAAAGTGCGTAAAGCGGGCCAAAATTCGAATTTTATGGAATTTTAAGCTCAATCTACCAAAGATCTAAAGATCAAAGATCCAAAGATGTATCTATCATTTTCGAAAACAGATTCGATTCAGATAATTGGAAATGCCTAAAAGTGCTAATGCTGAATTTCTCGTTTCCTCTTAAAAATAAATATAATTAGGAAATACCACAGAGGGCCATCAGTTGGCTTATCAGTAAAATTAATCACTAATTCCCAATGCAAATACAAATGTACGAATGTACATACATATATATATGTACGCGTGTAAGTGTGTGTGCGACTCTCTTGGCTGTAAAATACAAAGCCAATAAATATTGACACAGGTCGAAAAAACGTCAGGAGCATGAGGCAACGTAACTGTTGGCTTGTATTGATATACATATACTTTTCTTTTTCGCTTACCCATTCGATAAGCCCGAAAGCGAACCCTAGCTGAACCCAAAAACCCAACCCAACTCAGTTCAATCAGGCCATAAAAATTTCATAGAGGGGAATGCTTGTGTCAACAACAACAGCGACGAGGCGGGAGACCAAGATCAAGACCAAGTTGGAAGTATCGAAGATGGGGCATGACAGCAGACAGCAATTCAAGCACAACGAGCCCGCAATGAAACCAAAATTCGATCAGAAGCAAAATCAGTTTGCCGTTTTGTCATTTTGTTGGCGCATTGAAATATTTAAATTTTGACCCAACCCCAAAACCAAATAAATTTGTGGCGTAATATGTACGGCGGCTGTGTGTGTGCGTGTGTGTGTGTGTGTGTGTATGCCAGCTTGGTCTCTTGGGGTCAAAATTGTCGCATATCGTTAAGAACCCAACAACAACAACGGAGACGAAAAACAAAGTAAAACTAAAGCGACACGACATCGCAATTGGTTAATGGCCATCCATTTGGCTGGGCGATACGTAGCACATAGAAGAGGTAGAAAACGGAATGAGAACAAAAACCAAGAGAGATGCAAATTATTGGGGAGTGGCTGACGGGGATAGTTCATTGTGGAAATCAAATGCTAAGATTGATCATATCACAATGCTATGAGGAAAAGTTGTTCAAGGAGTGAAAAGATTTTCTCGATTCACTGATACTTGGAAATCGAAGTGTGATACCCTTGCAGAGGGTAAAATATATGGGCATTTCCGTGGTGTAGAACATGGACCGTCGTACCCATTGAAATTTAAAAAACGAGAAAGCTAAGCTAACTTCGGATGTGCCGAAGTTTTTATACCCTTGCAAGAGCTCGCTTGAATATTTTCAAAAAATACTCTTTTTCGCATTTTCCGACCGATCGTTCGTATGGGAGCTATATGATATAGTCATCCGATTTGGCCAAAAATTTGTAAATTTATGTGAAAGCACGTGAAACAAACAAATACAAAATTGCAGGATGCTACCGTTAAAAACAAAAAAGTTTTTCTAACTAAAACTGTTTTTCAGACCTATCTTTTGTATGGCAGCTATACCATATAGTTGTCCGATTTTAATACAACTTGGTAGAATTATAAAAAAAACCTAGTAAACCTACGATTACAAAGTTTGAAGACGTTTCCGTTGAAAAGAAAAAAGTTTTTCTCACTAAAACTAGTTTTCCGATCGATTATTGCCATGGGAGCTATGGGATATAGTCATCCGATCCGGTCGGTTTCGACATATTAGTAGTGTGCAGCAAAAAGAAGACTCTGTGCAAATTTTCAGCTCAAAAGCTTCAAAACTAAGATACTAGTTCGCGTAGAAACAGACAGACAGACGTACGGACAAAGCTCAATCGACTCAGCTCGTCACCCTGATCAAGAATATATATGGTTTATGGGGTCGGAAATGAATATTTCAATGCGTTGCAAACTTCTGGGCAAATTTATAATACCCTTTGCAAGGGTATAAAAAGTCAAAATAAATGGGACATATTTTCCATCATGATATTAATGTGGTTTCTGATATAATGGAAAGTAAAACTTACAGTCAATTGCAATCATATAGTTTGTTATGGTTTCTTAAGCAATGTTCATTTGTTCTTTGTACCCATAGAATGATTTTAGATGGCAAATTCAATGAAATCTATAGTCACCTTATGTACAAAAAAACCTGCAAAACAACGATAAAAATAGAGGAAAGTTAACTTCGGCTCAGCCGAAGATTTTATACCCTTTCAGCACATTTTCTAACTTATTTGAAGGACTTTTCCACTGAAAACAAACAAGTTTTTCTCTATAAGACTACTGTTCTCACTCTACTTTTGTATGACAGCTATACTATATAGATGTCCGATATCGACCAAATTTGGCAGAATCATGGAGAAGCATTTAAAACTAAAAAATACAGAGTTTGGAGACGCTCAGCTCAATTGTTTCGCTTATAATTCCGGTGTTTTTTGTGCGATCTGATTGTACTTTTCAAAATAGATAGATATTACCACGAGGCTCTAACTTAAAAATTGTGGATTCTGATTTCTTTGGGATAAGAGAATGACGAGGGGGAATTTTCCAAATCTGAAACAAACTTGACAATACAATACCTTCATGAAAAAATTTGTGGCTTTATCTCTTATAGTCTCTGATATCGACGCGTTCATACAGACAAACGGGTCGGAAATGTTTCCTTCGCCCTGTTACATACATTCATTCGGTCAACTTCATGGTCCTCCCCTGCTTTGAAAACAAAAAAGTTTTTCTCACTAAAACTAGTTTTTCGACCGATCATTACCATGGCAGCTATATGCCATAGACACCCGATCCAGCTGGTTTCGATACTTGTTTAGCGTATTTGTACTACAAGACTTCGTGCAAAGTTTGGTCGCGATTGCTTTCAAACTGACATGGCTATATTGACTCAGCTCGTCATGTTGATCAAGCATATACTATATATACTTTATGTGGTCGGAGATGCTTCCTTTTGTGCGTTACAAGCATCTGAACAATTAAATTACACCCTTTACAAGGGGATAAAAAATAAACATCCTAAACAAACTTGCAATTCTATTTTGACTAAGTGATATAAATAATTTAATAGAATCAGAAAATAACGAACTATAAATTATTATAATTATTTTTATACCCTGTTCCCATTGAAAATGGGAAAAGGGGGATCATGAAGTTGTGCGAATGTATGTAACAGGGAGAAGGAAAATTTTCCGTCTGTCCGTCTGTCTGTCTGTATGAACGCGTCGATCTCAGAGACTCTAAGAGATAGAGCCACAAATTTTTGCACGAAGGTAGATTTATGCTGTACGTAAATCAAGTTTGTTTCTGATTTGAAAAATTCCACCCCGTCCCCCTTTTATCCCCAAAAAACCTAGACCTCCTCTAGAATACCTAGACCTAAATAGCCGTCAGATCCACAATTTTCAAGTTAGAGCCTGGTGGTTTAGTATACATCAAGCTAGGCCCAATATCTATCTATTCTGAAAAGTACAGTACAGTACATCAGATCGGACAAAAAACACCGGAGTTATAAGCGAAACAGTTGAGCTGATAAGAGCACCCACCCCCCAGTTTATGGTCAGGACTAGAAAAAAGTGTTGCCTACATTTAGGTTGAAAATTTTGTTACAAAAACAAATAAATGAAAACAAATGAACAGGGTATTTGTGGTCGGGAAACTCGACTGCAGCGCCCTTATTTAGCTTTCTTGGGATCGAACTCTGGACGAATGAAAGTCACTTAACACGAATGGAATAGCATTCTATGGTATTTGATCGTTGTGTCTGGATCGGCTGAGATGTCAGTGGGTGTTTTGCAGTCTTTCGGGGTCCTGTGTTGAAGTCCCAGTTGAACTAGGTAAGAAATAAAAAAATAAAATGGTATTTCAAAATACAGGAAAGTTAACTTCGGCTCGGCACTTGCCTTATAGTTCGACTCGCGCATTAAATCCCAACTGCTTTTGGTATGGATTTATCGCTGCTTTGGCCAGACGCGTGTTTGATGGAGTCGACTGAGTTGTCGCTGTCAGTCCGAGTGCCGTCTTCTAGGTCCTAGTAAGGCAATTATAAGTAAGAAAGTCGGTTAGTATTTATCAAACAAAGCGTTAAGGAAAGTAAAGTGCGTAAATGGTGAAACGCCCTACCTTATGTTAATTAGCAGATCATTAACACTAAGGTAAACATATCTATACAATGTTAGAAAACATCGCAGCTCCGAAAATTTTATTTTTATTCTTTGAAAGTCTGTCATTTTTTATCCGATCTTTATGAAAATTAATGGAGTGCTAATTAATAGATTGATATGTTGAAATTTTGTACCAGCTATTCAATGTTTTATTGTGGGGCGTGGCCTAAGTTTGAAGCACTATTAATTTACATTTTAAGTTTGGTGTCTCCAGCTCTTCTGGTCTTTGAGTTCTAGGTACGAACAGGCGAACGGACGGGTGAACAGTCTGACTGACGAACCGGCCTGCACAGAAAAAGTTAAGATCAAATATCGACTTAATCTTTCAATATAATTTTAAAAATATCAAAATTAACATGTCAAAGATATATTATTTAATGCCAATATGTTGCTAGAGTATTCCATTGATACTAAAAATGTTATACAGATAAGTGAAATTATCTCAGGGATCAGAAAAATACCCTAGTAACATGATTACAGTTAAAAGTAGACATCGAAAATTTGAGGGCAGAAAGAGACACGCAGAGTTTCTCAAATCCAAGGGAGACGGCTATAGCGCAACTCGAAAAAGGCAAAAAACATTGTTCATTCTCTGCCGCAGCAAGCGAGACAGCGTGTACTCTACCGATTTGTCTGTTTTTGCTTTCATTGCTGATTGCAGTTCCCAACTGCTTAAAGCGGCGAGCGCATGCAGAGACATTCAATCATCGGGAGATTCATGAAACAGTAATGTAAGGGCAAGCAGCTCTTTTTTTTTTTAGATATGCATTAGTTGTTCAAGTTGTGAACAAACGCAACTTTTCGAGACCTCAAGCCAACTAAAGTCACTAATTATTATTCAAAAATATCTTTGACATTTGAACCATGTCCTATGGGTACTATAAAAATGTAGCTTTGATATTATTAAAAAATAATAATAATAAATATTAAATATTTCAGCCATGTCGCACAGGTATTGTGAAAATACTGCATTGATACTATAAAAATATATCAGGGATATTCACAAATATAAGATTGTTGATCTGAAACATTTCACTTTGGTATGTTCGAAATGATGCAGTGATATATTCGAACATATCATTTGGGTAATTTTCAGATGAAGGCCGATTCGATACTGAAAAATACCCGATTGATACTAAATATGGCGATCTATTTTTTCTGTGTGGCTATATCAATGCTGATGCAGATGCTGATCAGTCACATATTTATTTTTCAATAGTGGAAATGCTTCGTTTTGCCAGTTACATTTTGCACGACTTATGTATACCCTTTTTACTTCACGAGTAACGGTTAGAACAAACTGAGTCATACCTTCCCTCTTCGCGTATGAAAATGAATATATTTGTTTGTCTGATTAGCTTACCCCAACTGCGACGGGCCAATCAAATGTGCTGTTGCCTCTCATTCGTCTTCAGTTTATTGCCCAGTTTCATATTTTGTTATTGTTGTCGGTTTGTCTGGGCCTCCGTTTGTATTTGTAATCGCGGTTTTAAGTGTAGGCCAGCGGTTGGGTCTGGGCTCGGACTGTGCTGATTGTTGCGGCTTATCGCCCCGTCAGTTCTCATTCTTCGGTTGATTGTTGTAATTGCCACAATTTGTTGTTGTTGTTGGTTAGTGAAAGTCAGGGGTGGATCTTAACCAAAGACGGGAAACGTTAAGTAAAGAACATGTCACTGAGTCGCTATGCTCTGGGTAGACATATGTATAATTGCGTTTTCTAGCATTTAGAAAAATTCTAAGGTTTATGAACGAACTCTTGGCAGCTCCCTAATTTCCTGAATGTCAACCAAACTTGAAGGTACCTATTTCAAAATCTAAGGTTCTCGAGTCTGCAATGCTCTGAAGTACTTAAAGAAATTTTGGTGTCAACAATCAAACCAGTCGCCGGGATAGATTCTATGGAATATTGAAAAGACGATTCATTCTCAGACTTCATCATATTGTTACCTCTTAACTAATTGAACACAATGAAATAATTTGTATCACGAACAGAAAAGAGCTGTGCTTTTCTTTGATCTTTTAATAAAATCATAGGATCGTCGAAGTTTGCCAATCAGGGCTGCAAATCGGTTCGAAGTCGAAGACTTTGGGAATTTTGGGAAGTCGGTACCGAACCCGAACCGGAGCAAAAAATATTATAAAAGGGTTCGATTAAAAAACAATCGATTATTTATTTTGAAAGAAGTTAGAATTAAAAACTCTGCAAAACTAAAGTCATCAGGGTGGGATTGGGCTACTGTTTTGTGTAAATTGTTACATCCAATTTACAACACAACTGATAAATAACAGAAACCCAAACCTCTTCCCAGCGATGTCTTCTCAACTAGGTACACTTGTCACACACAGATTCTAAAAACTTCTGCAAAGTACAGTAATACCTAATTAAAGTGTTAAGAAAAAAGTTGTCACAATTTAAATTTAATCCCAATCTGTACTTTAATCGCCCAAAGGAATAAATGAATTAGAGAATATTTGATTCTTGACCATCTTCAGCTTCTGTTGAAAATGAAATGGAATCGTTAGATAAGAAGCTAGAAAATAATGAAAAATGTCATACTACTGTGGGCAAAAAGTAAGGTGAATTTGTTTGTAGAATGAAAAATCTTTATTTATTCTTCTAAATCAATTTCATCCCCTTCAAAGTAATCAATAGTATATAAGATCGGTAGACGACTTAATTTTTTCTTTTAACGGAATTCAAAGATTGATGCGCAATTCTACTGTTTTGAAGTTTTGGGAATCTATTACTGTAAAGGACTTAAAACTGTCGCATTTGTTGATTTAGCTGTTCTTGCAATACAAGTGTAAGTGTCAGTCGAGCGCGCATTTTCATCTCTTAAGTTTGATTCATACTTAATCATAATATCCATTAATTAAGTTATTGTAATTGCCAAATCCTGCCTTTTAAACGTATCCTGAAACTGCAGAACCCAAGGTTTTCGAACTAACCTTGATTCGCTTCAACAAATATGATTTATTAACTAGTTGATAATGAAATTGATTTACCTTTCCATTCATTTACAGCAGCGGTGCCCATTTTTTATATGCTTCATCCGCTAATGTTTATGTTATGCGCGAACGCCTCAATTAAAGGCAACAACAATACGTGCAGACAGCGCTGTATCCGAGAGCCACAAGCACACACAACCGGCAGTTATCGGGTTTCTCTTTCGTTTTCTTGTGGTAGTTGTTGTTTCTGATTTTGGTTTTTTGTTTGTGTGAGTAAAAACGCACTCATAAAGAGCTGTTGGGCACCCCTGATACACAGGGTTGACCATATTCAACGGACCCTTCAGGCAACACCATAACTATTGACAGCGATGCCAGATCGACTAACTTCATAAAGCGTTTGAAGTAGAGTTGGCCGCGTGTCGTGCTTTTTGTCGTGTCACAAGCACGCACTGCTCAGCACGACGTGATTTGGCTAAATCAACTCAGCACAGCTGATGAAGAATATATATGTGGAGAAGCTTCCTTCAGTGCTTTTGTAACATCTGGACAATTTTAATATATGCCCTCTGCAGGGCTATAAAAAGAATCGCCAAATGGCGATCGGCAGAAACTATCCTTTCTTTTCTGTGTAGAAGTAGTTCTGCAGGAAATCAGTCAAGCCATAAAAAGGATAAAAAATAACAGTTAAAATAGTGCTGATGAGCTGTCCGCTAGATTGTTAAAGGCTGATGGAAAGGAAATGGTAAAGTGCATGCACTAACTCCTATGCAAAGTATGGTCAGACGAGAGCATGCCCGAAGATTGGACAAACAGATTTTCGCATTGCGACAAAACCCAATGAGAATCAAACCAACACCCTTAATCTTTTTGGTTTATTATAAGACCGTTTTCGAAAGTTTTTACTTTTGTCTACTTGTCTACTTTTGAAATACCAACAAAGTACGTTCGGTTTTTGCTTGAAGCGCAAAAGGAACGGAACCGAGCCATTTGATACCTAGCCGATAATATTGATGAATCGACCTGGCTGTAAGCGGAGTTTTCAAAGATAGAGAAGCAGTCAAAATCAATGGACTTAGCGACAAACGAGGACACGCAGAATTTCCAAGCATCCAAGCTCAGACAGTCTTCGCGATTTGGACAATCTGTTGTAATGGAAGAGTGCAACCTTAAGGTTATTAAGGTCATTCCCCACCTCGGCACAATGATAGCCCGCAACAAGAACATCAGGTTTTCATAGAGATACAAGGACAAAGAAGAAGAAATTGAAGTTAAATTGATGATTAAGGTTAGACAAGCATCCATGCCACCCATGCAAAACAAATAACATTCCATCTAGTTAAAAATTGATAGACTGCGCCGCTGCAACACATTTTCTAGCCATCAACATTCCGCAATTCCCATTACCATTTAGTTTTGGTGGGATCTTAAACCGAAACCCAGCTATTTCCATTTACCGAGGGTGCAAGCAAATGGAAAACCATTTAGCCAATTTAAATGTTGTTCGAACAAGAAACAAAAAATCAACAAGAAAGTGCAGAAAGAAAAGCAGCAAATCACATGCAGCAGCACGCAGCAAGGACGTCAGGACACACATCCCCTTTACGGGATAAGGCAGGGAGAGAGAGAGACAGAGAGAGAGTAGCAACAGATACGGCAGCAAGGGAGTTCATCTTCTGCTCCGTTTTCTTGGTCCTTCCATCTACACTTCACTTAATTAGATTGCGCTTTGGGTGCATGTTTACTTTTTTTTTTTTGCGAGTGGAAATTTCTCTGTGGAGAGGTCACAGGGGAGTAAAAAGCGAACAAGCAAAAAACTTATAAAACACATTTGCTGGCGAAAGTGAAGACGTTGGGAAAAAGCAGTGAGAGTTCTTCCCACTAATAACACAATAATAACAGAGACCAAATTATTTCCCCAAAGTAAGCTTTGGGCTCGCTTAGTTTTTAGTTTGCGGAAGGCAACAGCTTGTGATGGCAGCTAGAGATACTCTCGATAAATAGACATTTCCACTTGAATCACTCTTACAATTGATTGCTACTAATGCTATATCTTTAGTTTTCAATCAATATGTTGATTTCATTTGTTAATAATGAAGGTTTTCTTGATACTTGATACCCTGATACTTCACAAATGTCATGGCTTTAGTTAGCTTTAGTTAAACGATCAAACATCAAATAAGTATGTAGAATTATTGATTTCGCGCAGTCAAGATTAATATATTAACGATTCGATGTCTAAGTTTTCTTTATCCAACTTCAACCAAAGCGAATTAGATAGAAACATGTTTTGTGTTCGGACCTTCTCCATTTCAAATAAGTAAGAAATACGGACAATCCCGACTATAGCATACTCTTTATCTCAAAAAGCTGAAATTTGTCAAACAAAGTGTTGAGTGTGTGTAAAGTGCTGCCCATCGCTGTTTCAACCGGTGCTGTCCAGCATAAATGATTGTTCTTCCTATAACTCAACTATCGTTCATCTGAACTTCACTATTTCCTTGGCGGCTCGATATATAATACTGATTACTAAGTACTTCCAGAAGATATGAGGTTTGTCGAAATTGCTGGGTAGGAAAGGGGGCATGGAAAAAATTAAAGGACTTTAATCCAAATATTGATTATTTATACCTTTATGAATATTTCACACTTTTCATATCATTGATTAACAGTAATTTTTCCAAATAGGCGGAAAATATTCTAATAAATTTCAGTGAATAACTCGTACTTAAGTGTAAATAAACATAAGTACTTAGAAAGGTTTGGGGCTACAGATTTTGGCAATATAAAAATTAGCACAAGATTGAAGATTGAATCTTGATAATTTATTTAAGGTGAACCATCTTTGTTATAAATGTTTTTCCATGTGTCATCCATACGCACGACTCAAGACGCGTTCGTGTTGCATGATCTGATTTCGTGCTTCCTTGTGCGTGTGTGTCAGCTTTTATACCCGTTACTCGTAGAGTAAAAAGGGTATACTAAAGTTGTGCAAATGTATGTAACAGGCAGAAGGAAGCATCTCCAATATCATAAAGTATATATATTCTTCATCAGCATCAACAGCCGAGTCGAAATAGCCATGTACGTCTGTCCGTCCGTCCGTCCGTCTGTATGAACACCTTGTTCTCAGAAACTAGAAGAGCTAGAGCAACCAAATTTTAGATGTAAGCTAGTATTGTCTGCAGGCAGATCAAGTTTGTTTCAAATTTTGGCCACGCCCCCTCCAGCCCCCGCAATAAAAAATGTAGAATATCTCCTACAATTTGTAGAACAATTTTGCAGTATAGTGCATGTGGCCAATATGTACATTGTACAATCTCACAAATTTTGATAAAGATCGGATAATAAATGGCAGAGTTAGAAAAAACGTTGCATACTTATCTGATCCGCATGAGGTTATTAAACACTAATTGCCTTGAGTAAATAATATGATATTATTTACGCTCTCGTTTTACCAGAAAACACGACAAGCCGATACAACTTCACTTGGCCTTATTCCAAAATTCAAACTCAATCCGATTTATTCCAGAAATCTCTAGAGATTTTGGGGTCAGTTGTTTTTGAAAACAACCAAGCTAAATGTCGGTGTTCCTGAAATGTCGGAGATTTCATTTTTCGGAGTAAAGTTCGGAGTTGCATGTAGCGAGTGACAAAACACAGCTGACTGGCTGCCCGACTAGCCATTGCGTTATTATTGCCACGATAGGGTTGTAGGTTTCATAAATAAGTAGAATAAATGTTCGCTTACGATTTTTTTTTAGTTTTTAACAAAATGCTTAAAGTACATCATTTGAGATGCGCTGAATTATTAAACTTTAAATTTATTAAAAGACAGCCCTGTTTGTGTACATGTGGGTGGAAGTTATTACTGATAGTATTTATAAGTTTAACATATAAATGGCTGCATTGAATGCTTTGGAAGTTGCAAAGAGATGGAGTTTGAGGATAGAAAAATTCGCAGTAGGAACCTCTGAAATGTGTCCAATCTTCTTTCGATTTCTGATATGTATCATTTTTAATAATAAAACTTATTAAAAATGCTTACTTACATTTTTCACAGCTGATCACAGCTGAAAGCTTCTTCTTAGCTTGACATTCCCAGAAATTATAACTTATCGATAGGTTATTTCCGATACTTCATTGAATTACCCTCCTAAATCATACTTTAATAAAATGCTAATTTATCCAAATAATCTTGTTCTATTATTACTTCACTTTAACATAAAATGTATAAACTTTGAAAAGAAAACTAATACTCCGAAATTTATTTTGCTTAATTTTGAATAAGTTGGCAGGTTTGCTAAGAGTTGCTTGCCGACTTTCGCGATGTTTTGCTTGAATATATTTTTAAATTAATTTGTATTACTTACAATTCATAAAATCTTGAATAATATTAATGCAATTCGGTTAGTAAGGCATTCAAGCTAGGATCCTCATCATTTCATTTGACTCAAAACTCTTTGTTTGCAAAAAAATTGACCAAATGTCGCCACAAAAATTGCAAACATTTGAAAACCAACAAAAGAGGTTTCAGGAACACCGACAATTGCTTTTGGGTTGCTAGAGGTTTGTAGAACACGCCCGAATATGACAATTTGACCGAATAGAACAAAACATCTATATCTTGATCAGAAAAATACTCTTACAAATGAAATTGGAGCACCGAAAAACCTTTAAAACTATACCCGAATTAATTTATTTGTTAACTATATATATTTATAACATGAAAGAAAATCGGTAAAGCCCATCTACAACATTCTCTGTACCAACGAATTAATATAATAATTTTGATCATAACTCGACAAACGATCCTTACCAATGCTTTATCTGATTGATAAATAATCGCTATAACTAAATATGTCAATAGGGTATGAACCATATGTCTTTAAAACTGTAGAAGATATGACTTTTTACCAAAGTTGGGGGGCGGGAAGGGGCGTGGCCGAAATTGAAAATTAACTTGAACTGCCTGCATGTAAAAAAAGCTTTTGTCCCATACACATCAAAACTCTATCTCTTACCATTTATGAGATCTGTGCGTAAATACGGACAGACAGATGGACATCACAAAACCTTGCTAAGCTAATTTTAAATATTTCGATATATTCGATATATATTTACTTGTAGTGACAAGTAAAGCGTGATTTTTTAAGAGCTATAGGAAAGTTTTTCAAAAAAAAACACATAAAATTCAGAAAAAAGGTATGAAATCTTTATTTGAATCGATAGTACGGTCCATATAATTTAATGTTTGAAGATTATTTCATGCAAATGTTGACAGTGACTGCGCCTCAAATGTCCAATTTTGGTATACGAATAAATGCTTCAATGTTGTCTTCCAATGCGTCAATTGAAGCGGGCTTGTCAGTATAGACATGAGCTTTAACATAGCCCCACAAAAAATAGTCTAAAGGCGTTGAATCGCACGATCTAGGCGTCCAATTGACCGGTCCCGAACGTAAAATAAAATGTTCACCGAACTCGCTCTCAATAAGTCCATTGTTGCGCATGCTGTGTGGCATGTTGCACCGTCTTGTTGAAACCACATGTCATGCAAGTCAAGCTATTGCATTTTGGACAAAAAGAAGTTGGATATCATCTCACTGCGACATCCATTGCTACTGCGACCAGCCCATTTACAGCACCAAACTGTGACTTTTTCTGGATTCATTGGTAGCTCTTGCAATGCTTCCGGCTGATATTCAGAAATTTAGTCACAATAGCCCGAATAGCCGCTTCAGTGGGTCGATTAAACTGACCATAAAATGGAAGAAGCGCGCGATGAACTTTCTTAACAGAGCACGCATTTTGATAATAAAATTCAATAATTTGCAAGCGTTGTTCGTTTGTAAGACGATTCATGGTTAAATTATAGACCAAACTGAAGATGTTTGACAGTGAAACAAAACACGAAACGTGCGTGAGTTGCTTAAACCAGTGTTGCCAAAAAGATAATGGCTAAAAAAGCACCCTTTATTTAAGTATTTCTTAAAAGTCAGCCTTATCCCTGGGTCAGTTTTAAGCTAATGGTCTACTGTTGGTTGGACTCCAAAAAGAAGGTCGGATCATAAAAGAATGTACAAACACCAAAAAATTAATTGACTAACAAAAAAATGTCAATCGTTAGCTAACAATCGATAGCAAACGTATATCGATTGCATATAAATCCAGGAAGTGGCAACGCTGACCACTGCAATCAGCTGTAAATAGGTCTCAAGCTTATTAAAGCAGTTTTAAGTAAAATTCTAGTTTGTTTAAGCAGTTGAACCGATTGAGTCGGCATCCTGATTCAGTAACAAATATTCGATACTTGTCGCCCCACAATCACGTAAATAAAACCATACTAAAAATAGAAAAAATGAATTGAATACCCGCATAACTGCAGATAAGCCAGGTACTTCACAGATATTGGAGTAGGAATCGTCGTTTGCTGTCTCTCCACTCCCCCCCAAGCAACCAACTTCAGTTTAATGCCAAGCCACCCGATTCTTACCCTTTCAGTTTGCTTTTTCCGTTTCGTTTCGTTTCATTTTTAAAAAACTACTAACAAACAGCAGTCAGCACATGTTCTCAGCTACAGCTCTCAGCTCTTGTTCTTATGCACATTCTCATTCTCATTCTGGTTGTTGGTCCCCGCGGGCAACTTGCCTTGATTATGACAGCTCGGGTTTACATGCCACAAACAACAGGAACAACAACTACACGAACAACTAACCCATTCTTGTTATTCAACGAGGTTGGTCAATGTTATAATTTGCCACATGTCTCCATGCGCCCCAACAAGGACATCTACATACATATGTTGCAAAGAAGCATACACACTTCTTGGGATAATTCCCGGCCACACAAGTCAAGAAAATCTGTAAGCTGCTTTTGATTTTCGGTTTTGGTAGTAGCAGCCCCCTGCCCCATTGCCACTCGTGGTGGGGCCACCATAGTTGGAAATATCATCATCTCTGTGGGCGAAATCCTTTAACATGTGAACGGGCACCTACTTGGCATGTTCTCGTGTAATTACTTGGCCAGTTCCGGGGCCGGGGTCTGCCTCTGATTGTTGAGTGATAAGTTGTTTTTGGCGCTGCTGCAGTTGTCTGTTGGGAACAGGGGCAGTTGGGCTGCCCCTCCCCGTACCTCGCACCCTGGTTGGGGTCACGTCATTGCGTTGGCGTTGTAGCTGCATTTTTTTGGTGGCCCAAATGTTGCTCTAAATTGTTAATTAAATTTTTGTGTTCTCATTCTCTAACGGACATGTGGGTAAAACAACTGTAGCAACAAGAGGAAAAAAGACAGCAAGGGAATGTTTGGGGCTGGTTTTAAAGTTCTTTTTTTTTTGTTGGTTTACCCTTGCATTATGGGGTGTTTTAGTTTTTCCCTCAAGGTTGTACAGTTCCAATTCATGAGATGATACTAAACTTAAGCCAATTTCTTGGGCTACATGGCAATGGTAATTGTTAAGTATGTCGTCAACGTGTTGATACGAAAACGGTTTTTCTTTTGATTTAAGGAATTTAAATGGCACTAAGTTGCTTATTCTTTATCAAAATACATACAAATAGCAGGGAATATTCATCATCAATTCATCTTTCGGGGTAATATGAGCAGTATTCGAGTGGGTGCGGCTTAGGTTTAAGTGATAGCTAGTCGCATTACCAATTTTTCAATTTGCCTCATAGATTTTCCAGCTCCGGCCTAAAAGTATGCTGCAAAAAATGCCTAGCTCGAGCGAAGAGCATCTGCTGCGGCCGTTGCTTGTAATCAGCTTTTATTCAAAATCCGTTGACCCTCGCTCACCCCTTTCTCTCGTGTCCTGTCACTCACATTTGCCTAAAATCTTATATAGTTTTCATGTTCATCCGCTTACAAATGCGCGAGCAGCCTTTCGTCCACTGGTCAGAGCGACGCCTCCTGGGCCTGGTAGGTGCGTTGTGTTAGCTGAGAGAGCGAGGGGACCAAATCAATTGCTCGCCACATGGTCAAATCTTTTGGATACATGAAATTTGGTTAGTGTGTGCTCTGCTTTGGCGCCCCGTGGCCAAAAGAGGTGGATGTAGCAGGATGTACCCCATGGACCGGGCATTGATTACAACTAGCAATTTTTCAGCTTGTTGCTCAATTCGCGTGTTCAGGTTGCATGTGGTTAGACGGTGCCGTGAATGTGTATTTAGGTGAATATACCAAGTGGTTATTAGAAGTGGGGGGGGATATAAGAATTTAGCGACAAGCCATGTAATTTAACTGTTGAAAATGGCGCGTTTTCTCTTTCGCCTGAGAACAGAGGCCAGAAATGAAAGCAAGAAAAGATATAGGAAGAATCAACAGTATTTCAATTTATTTATGCCAAACTAGATTTGGATCAAGGCTGCAAAACGGGGGCCCGGGGGTTCGAACCCATTGTAAAATCCAAGGTTCGGTTCGCGGACCGGTTCTGGGAACCCCTGAACCGAAGGTTCTGGTTCGAACACATAAAAAAATATTTTGACAAACCTGATTTTTTGAAAAAGTAATCCGTTTCGGGTTGAGGTTCAAGGAGTCAAAAATGTATGGCGCCTGGTTCATGGTACGGTTAGCGAACCACAAAAAAAACCGAACCGAACCGGTTCACAGGGTTTCGGTTCCGGATCGGTTTGGATAGTTCCAAAATTCTGCTAGAAAGATAAGTGAGTTTTTAGTAACGAGAATTACACTAGGCAACTAGGTCCAGTCGCTTGAAGGGTTGGTGGTGATTCTGTTTGATTTTGTGTGCTGAACCCGAGATTTTTGGAAAGCGGAGCTAAATGGTTTTATAATTGCATTCTTTAGTTTGGTTGGAAACTTCGACAATAGCTTAAAGTTTTATTTCTTCAAGTTAGATTTGACTTTAAGCTATTTCAAACGAATCTACGATTTTTGAGAGGCAAGATCCAAGTAATCATTTTACTAAGAAACAGATCTCAAAGCTCGGCAGAGGCTCGACAATTATGGGACATAAGCTTTCTATTTAGTACGGCAGATCAAGGATATTTTCATCATTTGTATCACAAAGAAGACTTTTTCAAGGCCGCGGTCTGACTAAAATTGACATAAATGCGCTCTTTTTCTGATCAGAAATTGTTCTTTTGTGGAGTCGATTTTAACCCGTTCTTCTACTCAGCTTGGACTCATTTTCTTGTCATATTTCCAATAATATGCAAGACTTTTTCAAGACACATGTCCAATCATTTGCTGGAGTTTTTCGAATTCAGTCCATGCTCTACACAATGTTTAAGGCATTCGACCTAAAAAGTACACAAATCGTAAGAGAATTGCTTGGTTTTTGGTTCGGAATTGGTTAGTAGATCTTTGTGAGGTGCAGCCTTGTCGATGTAAAAATATGATAAATTAATATTCACTGATTTCAAAACTGGTTTCAGTTTAGTTCCATCAGCTCTTGTTTTCAAGATATGGCGGATAAAACGGTTTTGTAGAATTTTTGGCACTCTAGGAATCAGGCATAACTATCTGCATTTATAAGCTGTATATGACAGAGCACTTATAATAGGGTTATATAATATTTTGCGGATGTATTTTCAAAAATGTATTTTGATATGGCTTTGAGGTATCGCAGCTTTGAGGTGTGCTGAGCGTATTCAGCAAATCATAACAAAATTCAATTGAAGATTTCGCCTAATTACAAATGATGAAAATATCCTTGATCTGCCGTACTAAATAGAAAGCTTATGTCCCATAATTGTCGAGCCTCTGCCGAGCTTTGAGATCTGTTTCTTAATAAACTGTAGATACTGATCAAGAAACAAGAAAGAAATTCGGTCAAGCCCGACTATAGCATACTCTGTATGCTGCGCTGCTGCAGCGAACAGTCTTTTGATCATACCTCGAAAGCCGTTCATCCAATCTTCACCACTCCTTTGGCTGATCGATAAGTTATCCTTATTACTAAATATATCTAGAAGGAACAACCCACCTATCTTTAATACTGTAGGAGATATGACGTTTTTTCTAAATTGCGGGGGCGGCAGGGGGCGTGGCCAAAATTGAAAATAAACTTGATCTGCCTGCAGACATAAGAAGCATATGTCCCATACATGTCAAACCTCTATATCTTACCATCTCTGAGATCTGTGCGTTCATACGGACAGACAGACGGACGGACGGACAGACGGACATGGGTATATCGACTCGGCTGTTGATGCTGATCAAGAATATATATACTGTATGGGGTCGGAGATGCTTTCTTCTGGATGTTACATACTTTTGCACAAGCTTATTATACTCTACGTACCTTTGGTACAGAGTATAAAAAAATGGTATTATCTGGGGCTCAATGTTATATTTTTTCATATCAATAAAAAGCCGATATTATAAAGTTACGAATAATCTGTTCCAAAATTTCAATCTGATATTTTCGAGAATGTAAAATCTATATTAATAAGTTTACATTGATATTTAATAATGTCATTATGATACAATACAATGCACAAAAAAATTTATTGAAAATAGAACTTCACTCTATGCTTTTAGTGGCTAAGTACTATTAATAATTTTAGAGAATCAGGAAAATACAAATACATTAATTTTAT
Source organism: Lordiphosa andalusiaca (assembly GCA_035044965.1). Taxonomy (NCBI): domain Eukaryota; kingdom Metazoa; phylum Arthropoda; class Insecta; order Diptera; family Drosophilidae; genus Lordiphosa; species Lordiphosa andalusiaca. The sequence continues at coordinate 83,995 of JAWNNM010002284.1, forward strand.
TATTTTATTTACTTTACCTCTCCTTGACTGGGGATCGAACACTGAACACGAATAGAATGGCGTCTCATCGGACTGCACCATCGGACACATGTGTGGCGACACGCCGCAGATCCTACTTAAATAATTCGTTACGTTGGCTGAAATTTCGAAATGAAACACCATTGTCTCTTTCCAACTTCAAATTTTCTATACGTCCCTTTCTCTTTATGGTCAAAATGAAGTTTTTTAGTTTCAACGTAATATAAAACAAGTAAGGGCGCTGCAGTCGAGTTTTCCAACCACAAAATACCCTGATCGTTTGTTTTCATTTATTTGGTTATTTTGAACCTAAATGTAGGCAACACTTTTTTCTAGTCCTGACCATAAACTGGGGGGTGGGGGTGCTCTTATCAGTTCAACTGTTTCGCTTATAACTCCGGTGTTTTTTGTCCGATGTGATTGTACTTTTCAGAATAGATAGATATTGGGCCTAGCTTGATGTATATTAAACCACGAGGCTCTAACTTGAGGATCTGACGGCTATTTAGGTCTAGGATTTCTAGAGGAGGTCTAGGTTTTTTGGGGATAAAAGGGGAAAGGGGTGGAATTTTTCAAATCTGAAACAAACTTGATCTGCGTACAGCATAAATCTACCTTCGTGTGGCTCTATCTCTTATAGTCTCTGAGATCGACGCGTTCATACAGACAGACAGACGGACGGACGAACAGACGGACAGACGGACATGGCTATATCGACTCGGCTGTTCATGCTGATCAAGAATATTTATACTTTATGGGGTCGGAAAATTTTCCTTCTCCCTGTATGTACATTCGCACAACTTCATGATCCACCTTTTCCCATTTTCAATGGGAACAGGGTATAAAAAAATATTTCCCAAAATGTCAAATTAACCAGCCAGGATTAAATTGATATTGATATTGAGGATTTTTTCTTTGTGTACCAATGTACTGTTAGCCTCTTGCTTTTGAGAATTATTTAACAAATTTTAGAGTCGAGGAGCTTATGGGTGGGGTTTAAATAAGTAATTCTCGAGGTTTTTCTAGATGTTTTGTTCCACTTTCCTGCCCATTTAAGGAGTCAATCGCACTATACTCAACCATATTAAAGATGAATGGCAGAAGGTAGAATTTCTGAAATCTAGCATTTTTGGTTAATCCAAACCGAAATTTTAGGTTCGGAAAGAGGTTGGGTTCAAAATTCGGTTCACAGTCAAATTAAAGTCGGCTTGGAGTTAAAGTTAAAGTATTACAAAAAAACTTAAAAGCAAATATACAAAAATTTAGTGGACATTTTTTTTGCCTGTTTTTGCCAAATACATTTTTTTTCGAAACATTAGAAGTTAAAAACTATCCATCACGATTCTATGGTAAAATTCTTAACTTAAACAATTTTGTTTACAATCGGAAAAGAATATCTTATAGTTTCCGTAGAAATATTCCGACCAAATTTTCAAAACTTTTTAGATTTCAGAGATAATTAAAAAAAAAACAACGTCATCACTTATTTTATTTTCTCAGATGACGCAAAAAAGCACACGCTAATATATTTCAGAGACGGATGTATCCCGCGTAAATACTTTTTGTCCAACAATAACCAAATAATGTAGTTTTTGAAACCTATTTTTAAAAATTAAAAGAAAATATAACAATTTTTTTTATGAAAACTTTATTTATGCTAATGAACTAAGAAAAGTCAAAACTAATACTTTCGATTGCCACATATCCGCAGAAATGATTCATTTTCATGTAAATCAATTGCAAATAGACATTAAAATGCCCTATTCTGTCAATTCCTTAAAATCGAGTCCGAAAGTTGAACTTTAATTGCGTGTTATGGGATAACCAAACGTCCTAGACTAGTTTTTCTTTCGGATTATTATGCATCATTTTATCATCTTTAAAGTTACATTTAAACTTTCTTTAATATGTCTAAATCAATTTTGGTGCGACATTTGCTCTAGTCGCCCCAACGTGCGTCCTCTGATGAGAGAAGGCAAAATTTCATGAAATGGCTGGGTGCGGCTTTTATTTTTCGCTGGGTGTAAGTTTGTGCAATAGTATGTAACAGCCAAAAGGAAGCATCCCCGACGCTATAAAGTATATATATTCTTGATCAGCATTAACAGTCGAGTTAGCCATACCCGTCAGTCTTTCTGTCTGTCCGTCAGTCCGTCTCAGAGATTGTAAAAGATAGAGGTTTGACGTGTATGGGACAAAAACGTCTTATATCTGCAGGCAGATCAAGTTTTTTTTTGGCTCAATTTGGCCACGCCCCCTTCCGCCCCTGCAATGTGAAAAAACCTCATATCTCCCACAGTTTAATTGATAGATGGTTCGTACCTTCTAGAAATCTTTATAAATCAGGATTACTTATCGATCCGCCAAAGGAATGGTGAGGATCAGACGGGCGCTTGTCGAGATATGATCAAAAGACTCTTCGCTGCTGCGGTGCAGTTTCAGCTGCTACTCTAGCATCAAATTGTATGCTAAGCGTATAATTTCGTTGGTACAGAGTACGTTATAGTCGGGCTTGATCGACATTTTTTCTTGTTTTAGTTTAAAGTTCACAATATTTTATGAAAAGTAAGAGAATGTCTGTATTTACTAGAATATGTCTCCTCATTCCGACGAATTGAATCCAATCAGCATTGAGCTATCGATTTCAAATGCTGAAGCAATTCCGATTTTGCTTAAAACTTATCTAGTAGCCGTTGATATGCTTGTTACTTTCTATGTAACAATCGTAAGTTTAAAATTTAAACTCTATATGCAAACGTGTACACGAAAACCGACTCGGAACTCGGAGCAGTGCCGATTGAGAGGAGTTTGGGGTGGCCATTTGGGCAGCCTAAACCCCAATATTTTTTCAGTTGGAAAAATTCAAACAAACTAAAAATCGCTCTCCTTATCCTTAACCCTATTATAATTTATTTAATTTATTTTTCTTTAATATTTCTTCTTAGCGCTACAAGTGCTGTTTGACTTATATTTATAACGATAATCACAACGACAGACTAGACTAAAATTACAAAACATTACAAAGAGAACAAAAAAACATTATGATTCAGGAAATAGATAACAACTTGTCCATGTAAAAATAACTTAAGCTAGTGTAATCTATTGAATAAGACTAATGTTCATTTGATTCCGCTTAAATTTATGTTTATGTTTGGGTTTTGCTGTTTAAAGTATGCTGTTAGTTTTTCATTAAATGACTGTGCGTTTCTTATTGTCTTCAGTTCATGGGGCAGTTGATTCCAAAGACGAATAGCATGCGGAAAGAATTGACGGTCAGATGTTAAGAGAGTATATTTAGGACTTATTATATTATTTTCTTTGAGACGCAGCAAAATGTAACATGGTGTAGAGATAGGAGGGTTCCTCAGTGGTTATAATTTTATGGAGATATATTAAGACTCTCAGACAAATCCATGAATTTAGATTAATATTGTAAATTTGTTCAGAAAATGCTGAAATGTGGTCGCTACGAGTTTTGTTAAATATGTACCTAGCGATATCGTTAAATGCTTTTCGCCTTTGCCTACACCTCGAGCTACAGTTTCCGAAAATCTCTAATCCATAAAATAGTTTGGGTAGCATACAAGCTTTAGCTATAATTTTTTGTTGACTACAAATTTAATTTTTTGGGGCATTCGATTCAATGTTGAATGCTTTCCATTTGTTTAAATATTAGCAATAGACAATTTAATGTATACCAAAAATGGATCTTTTCATCGGACCACAGCGAAGACGTTTTTCGGCCGCATTCTCAACTCATCTCGGAAAAATGTAAGCCACTTTGTACCACTTGTGGGAGGTATGCAAGCGTTTATTCTGTGATAAAATAAAGACTTTTCTGGGCATAAGACAGCGATGAGAACGGGGCCATTTTATACTTTGGAAGTAAAGAAATCTATATATTTTTCCTTACAAACGGGAAAGCGTATGTTTTGGTCCGGGGCTGCAAAATGTATTTGGAAAAATATAACATATTCCCAAAAAATGCTCTCAAACGAAATTCCTAAGTGGCGCTTTCCCAGGCATTTTGAGTTGCCTTTGGCTTTGCTCACTAATTTATTGTTCAGCCGGCCGGCAAAAGTTGCCTGGTGTTGCCTCGCTGCTTCCCGCTGTTATGTTGGGGCAGGTCCTCTTTGCTTGTTGTTGTTGGTGTTTCCCGTTGGCGGCTGCCTTTTGGCTTTCGCACTTCGTTTCCATCGTCGTGGCTCGTAAATCGCGTTGCCACCACGTTGGCGGCTCGCTGGGAGTTTGGGAGAAATGACATCTCCAGTGCCGTCAGCTGTCAGCAGTTTGTGGCTTTTGAAATGTGGAGCACGCGCCAACGGAGAGAGAGAGAGAGAGATGCAGAGAGAGCAAAATTTAGCGAGAGAGTCCTTTCTCTCTGTGGGAAGTTTTATGGCAACTTCGGCGGAACGCTTGGCAATTTAAGTGAAACACTGGAAATTGTGCCATAAGACCCAAAGCATTTAAGAGACAATACATTGTTTACTTAAGAGAACTGGAAAAGTTTAGAAATATTAAAGATGCGGCCAGGAATTAATATTATGGCTTTAAACTATTGAATATATGCAGGAAGTTTTAAGATAACTCTGAACTGGTGAGAACTGGCTAGTTATACATAAGATCCAGGTTGCAAAGCTAAGATTTTGATTCATATTCATTATTATTTTTGGTCTATTGAAGGCGTGGCATTTCTTTTAGAATTTCCTTAGATTCATTCGAGTTTTTCGGATAAATGTTCAATAACCGCTTCAAGACACTCGTGCTTATAGAACAAATTAGATTTGCTGGTATGTATTTTTGCTTATTCTTTTTAGAAAATTATTTATTTCCAGCAATCGTCAGGAACTTCAATTTATTAATGAGGGACGAAATCTTTTTTAAGTCTATAATTTTTTCCATTTGTCAAGCTTAACGAGAGCGGGAGTAAAAGACATCCCTGCCCGACTTCGATATACCCGTTACTCAAGGGAATTAGTGTTAAATAACATCTCCCTAAGTTTATTAAAACAGCATTAACATCAATTTGAAAAATATAGGAAATTTAACTTCGGATCGGCCGAAGTTTGTAGCACGGTTTTTAACTAATTTGAAGGACATATCCACTGAAAACAAACAAGTTTTTCTCAATAAGACTACTTTTCTGACTACTTTTGTATGACAGCTATACTATATAGATGTCCGATTTTGACCAAATTTGGCAGAATCATGGAGAAACATTCCATTACATTAAAAACGAAGTTTGGAGATGTTTGCATTAAAAACAAAAATGCTTTTCTTACTAAAACTAGTTTTTCGATCGATCGTTCCTTTGGCAGCTATATGTTATAGTCATCCGATCCGACCGGTTCCGACAAATGTGCATCGTATTTGTACCAGAAGACTTAGTGTAAAGATTGGTCGCGATAGCTTTAAAACAGGCGGAGGAGATAGCATTGAAACACACGGACAGACGGACATGGCTATATCGACTCAGCTCATCATGCTGATCAAGAATATATATACACTTTATGTGGTCTGAAATGCTTCCTTCTATGCGTTACAAACATCTGCAAGGGTATAATAATTCAACATTATCTAAGCAAACAGCGCATGCAGCTCAGATAAGTATGCAACGTTTTGTATAACCTTTATAGCTCTACCATTTATTATCCGATCTTTATGAAAAATTAAAGAGATTGTAGATATTGGATAGATACACCACACTGCAATAGGTACTTAATATCTTCAAAATTGTTGGAGTTATTCAACATTTTTAATTGCGAAGGCATTAGGGGTCAAAATTTGAAACAAGCTTGATCTGCGTGCAGACAATACTAGCCTACATTTCAAATTTGGTGGCTCTCGCTCTTTTAGTCTCTGAGATCTAGTTGTTCATACAGACAGACGGACAAGGCTATATCTACTCGGCAGTTGAAACTGATCAAAAATATATATAGAGTTTATGGCATGGTAGATGCTTTCTTCTGCTTGTTACATACACAAAATTTATATACTCTGTATACCTCTAATACAGAGAATAAAAATATATTCAGGGACCCATCTCCGACCGCATATAGTATATATATTCTTGATCAGTAGCAGCAGTCCATATAGAGTCCATATAGCCATATCTGTATGTACGTATGATCAAACAGATCTAAGAGATGGTAAGAGATAGAGGTTTGACGTATGCTTCTATGCTGATACATATGCTTTTAATACCTGCAGGCGCAGCCCCCGAAAATAATACAAATCGTCATATCACTGAATGTTTTATATATAGAAGCTTCGTTCCTTCTGGACATATTTAGAAATTATTCAAATTATTTACCGATTTGCTGAAGAATGGTAAAGTTCGGATAAGCGGCTATCGAAAAACCTTATATGTTAAAGCGAGACGGCCATTTTGAGTTATTTTGTTTCATTTGCTTTAAAAACTTATTGAGTTAAGGAGTCGTGTGTTTCTTGGCAATTCGTGTGTCGGGTTCCTACACTGTTTCTGAAATACTTATACAGCCTAAACTTACAGTATATAGTTATTAATCCTAGTAAGCTATGCGAAGACACATCCTTCGGAGTTACACCACCTGCTGCCTTCCCCGCTCGTCGCGAGATAGCAGATCTTTCACTCCTAAGGGAGCCGTCCCAAGCTCTTAATCTAACCTGACTGACTGACAGACTGAATGGTGACCGTCGCACAGCCCAAACCATAAGAGATACGAAGCTAAATTTTTTACAGTAGTTTTGTCTTATGCTGAAAGCGAGTGCTAAGACGGGGTTTTGGAAAATTCCACCCGGAAAAGCGTCGGGTAAGTTTGTATGGGGAGAATTTATTTTTCCATTCAATTAACCTGAAACTCAGTTGGAATGCTAAATACGAGAAATAATCGGACACGTGTTTCCCCGATTTTTTGAAATCCGCCCACAAGGATAATTGCCGGAAAATTCACGATGCAAACAACTATTTTTGATCCGATTGACTTGAGATAAATTGAGATGTAGTTTTTCGATGTTGAAAACTTCGACAGTAGGGTCGGAAAATTCATGGAAAACTCTGCATCAAAAAAAATATTTCATTTCATTATTCGATTAGCTCCATGCTCATTTTAAAAGTATTATATTAAAAACATTTTCCAAGATGATAAATACCATAACAAATTGAGGCAAAAGCGAGCGAAGCCGCGGGTATATATAAGCTAGTTCTATTATATAGAAAGACAGTAGAGAGTGGTATGATTATCATAAATTTTGCTTGCCTTGGGGGCTTTTCACTTTGAAATATAATTAATATTACGTTATTTAAAAATCTTACAAATCTTCTGCAACGATTTTGAATCAGATAAGCCGCGAGAATAATCCAGTGTTCCCCGTTGAGTAGATCTCCGGCTTAGAATAGTTCTTCTTATGTAAGCATCCAATTAATCTACTAAAGTCCGCGAATTTTATTTATAATTATGTTTCGTAGACTCTGCCACAATCTTGAACAATAACTGAAAGAAAAGTGTATGACCAAGTACTAGGAGAGACGGACATTCCAGATGTAGTTGCGTGTCAAACTTGCTTCAGTGTTCTTAAGGAAAAAACAAAAAAATAAGTAAAAAACTCAATAAACATTAAAGCTATTACGCAAGTTCTTGCCAAAATTGAGCATGTTACGAATTTCCTAGAAGCGGATGGTTACCCAACTCTTTCATGGAATAGGAGTAGGGACGTTTTGCCGAAGGATTAATCAACATTCATACTGGGCATACACTTTCCTTCATACCTCACCGACATATTTTCTTGTTTTTTGTAATCTAATTATTTTTTTTTGTGATTAAACATTAAGACACCATTACCATTAAAAAGCATTTTTTGTAGTTTGTAAAAAATATAATTACCATTACAATCATGCCATTTAAAGCTGAATCACGTCTTAATTTTTGGTAATTGAGGCTTTATTAACCATATTTTTTTCTTATATGATTTTTAATGGAACAAATTTTGTGTGTCTGGGCTCATTTCGATATTATACGATACGATAATTCTATTTCATAGCTTTGAAAAATGACGATAAACGTTTCTGAATAAATGTTTTCAAAATGACCATATTTTGTACCGCCCTTAGATATGCAATGGAAGACGCCGAAACCTACTCTTATTATTTTCCATGACACATTTTTGGGCAGAAGACAATTTAATGGGTTTGAACACATGTTTTTAAAATGGCTTTAAGATATTTAAAAAACGTTGTAGATCTATTTGGAATAGTTTATTATGAAGTTAAGCTGTAGTACTGAACGATTTTATCAAAGATACTTAAGACAATAGCAAAGGTTCCCCATTAAAAGTGTACAATTGGTCAAAATTGTGATTTTTAGCAACTTTATTCTTAACTTACCATAAATCCTGAGGTGATGGACCATTTTCGAAAGTAGATTTGTGTTAAGTATTGGACTAGTTAAGTAGTTGGAGTATCCGTTTTATAGATGGGTATACTCAGAAAAAAAGGCTACCGGCGTTCTATACCAAACGGCGTAGAATTTAAGCCGTTTTGTACTTGAAATTTCAAGAATGATTCGTTCTTTGGCGTACTTAAATTAAGTACGAAACATTCATATCTTGAAATATGACTGGTAATATTATTGAAATGAGAACAAACTTTCTTGAATCAAAAACATTTTGTACTCACAGTAAGATGAAAGATTCTAGAAAAGCGAGTTCTTAGTTCAAGTACAAACTATGTTAGATTGGGTACCAAATAGACTCATAATACTAGCTCCACAACAATACGTACTATACGTATATAGTACGTATTATTTTTAAGCGAGTCTGTTCTTTAAATTCTCAACTGGCTCTAACACTTTTGTTATGGAGCGATGGCAAATTTCTGAACTACAGTATCTCTTACTTGCTCTTTGGTTATGGTTATGGGCCTTGGATATTTCTTTGGTTCAATACAGAGACCTCGTTAAAGAACAAAGTGGGAAAAACATACAGAAGTATGAGCTCAAACCAAGATCGTTTTGTATTTGTGTGAAATACACTTACTTTCTTCCTAGAATGTTTTTGGGCTGGCATTAGAAATTTCTGAACTTTAAGATCGAATGTCTTGTACTTTTTTGACTTAAACCCATAAGCTAAAAGTATGATTAATTAAAAAAATATCAAAATAATTCAAAACATACTTAATTTATCCCAAAACAGTCTAAAATCAAGTATTTCGGGATTGAAAAAATCGTACCTGATATAACAGATTTGTACTTAAATCAAGTATTTTCTTACTTACCCTACTATTGACACCGTTTGTACTTAATTCAAGTACAAAGATCTTGGATTTTTTTCTGAGGGTAAGATAATCACGCAAGTCAACAAAATTAGATGATTTTTATTATATTGTAGGGTTCATTGTGATTGTGGATGATATTCGATTTCTGAACTTGAATCCGTTTACAGAAATGGACCATCAGTTAAAACATTTTCATACATGTTTTTGTTAAGTTGAACTTCTTACCTACGAAACAAAATATCCCAAACAATTCTCCACCATTTTGAGTACATGTGCTTAAAACTCTAAAATGGTTAACTAAAGTTAACTAGAATCTCTGCTTAACTTCAATATAATGGACCTTGTTACCTAGTGTAACTGTACTGTGAATTTGTAATTGATTTTCGAAATTGCAAATAGTTGTAATTGTGAAAAATGTTATAAAGGAAGTTTGCGAGCCACCCACCTGCACTGGGTCTAGTGATAAGCCAAATATTATAAGACAACAAGAAATTTTCCTAATTGGTACACAATTTCCTGCTGCTTCATTCGGGATGAATTTGGAGCTTAGTGGAACCTTCATATTTGCCAGCTGGCAAGTGAATGCCAGGCAATTTCCGTTACGGCCACTAAACGGAAACAAAACACATTCCATAAATTCCCATGTAAATGGACGAATATGCAACAGCATGCAGACGAACGAAAGAGACACACACACACACACACACGCACACACACAGCAGAGAGAGAGCGCCAGAAAATCAAAACCCATTGTCAGACTTTCAGAAACTGATTTCAATAATTTCCAAAATATTATTAATTACTTTTCATGTGGACTTTGATATATCTTTAATATTTGCCAGTGGAACTTTGGAAGGGAATCTCATCTGGTAAATGACGACTCCTACTCGGCTCCTAGTTCGGTTCGCATACTGGAAGCCTTTTCTGCCAGCCTGATGACTGGCTGCTGCCGACTCCGCCGACTCCCGCCCGAGTGCAGCAGGAATCGCAAGCTGAAATTTCTGGCGAACTGTGTGCATTTGTCGCCATTCAGTTTTCAGTTGCAAACGAACGATTTAAGCGTAGAGTTCGCGAGGAAAATAGTTCTCGCCGTCGAGACACAAACCTATTCTCGCATATTGGTGCAAAACGTAAAATGTCAGAAAAGTGTTGAGTGCAAAAAGAGAAGAAAAGAAAAAGAAACGCCTTGAGAAATTAAACTTTGATAGGCGGGTAAGTGTCGCGATAATTCAAATAAAATTGTTTCTTGTGCAAAAATAATCTAACTTCAAAGATCAATCATTGAATAAATCCAAAGGAAACTAAACATTTCGGGGCAATTTTGTCCCAGACTGTCACTAGAAGATTGGCATCAAATTTGTTTTTTGGCTGGGACTGGATAAGTTTAAAGCAGAAACCAAGGTATATTTTTAGCTAAACTAAATAAAAAATCAATATAAGCAATGTTTAATTAAGGGAATAGATGTCAGCTGATAAAACTGGGTTGTTGTGTGCTTCAAATGATTTACTTGATTGATGGACGTATACTTGATATGGTGGAAAGGCAGAACAAAATGTATAAAAACATTTGTGTAGTTTTGTATAATGCATGGGCAAGGGTGGTGATATGTGCACTTCAATTTACAAGGAAATTGAAGGTTTTTTGCCTTGATTTGAATATGTTAAAACATAATAACATGTATTAAAAATAAATGGAAATTCTTAAATATTATTCTGAACACAATATTTGTCAGATTGTAAACTCAAAAAAGAATTAAACCTGTTTGAGATTTTATTAAATATAAATAATTAAATATAATGAACATCATTTTCCAACGAACCTACAAAATTTCGATGGGACATTGCATTCCTTTTTAACGCAAATAATAGTAATTAAAATATATAAATATCTCTTCATATAAAGTGAATTTCTAAAATAATTTTTTTGGTATTCTTAAACTGTTTTAATTAAAGTAAATACTTGATATATCCAAACAGGTAATCTGCCTCTTTTTTTCATTAAATTGTAATATTATTCTTCTGTTAGAATAAATCTTAGCAAAAACCAGAGCTTCCCGTTGAGAAATTAGTACGAATAGCAGCGATATTTATATTGTACATGTATAATTTTCATTAGGAGCTCAAAAAGCTAAATTTTGGAAATAATGAATCAAAATATACTACAATTTTACATTTACCTAAAATTATATATAAATCCCATAAATTCTTAGAAAATCATTTCATTACTTAATAAACTCAGAACAACAAAAAACCCAGCAGAATTTGATTGGTTTCTAAGAAAATCGTTCTTTCAAGCATTTGGTAAAATTTATTTGCAGAAATATGAAACATGAAAGCATAAAGTTGTTCTGAGATGCCTTAAGAAACTTTAAAAGATACCAAATAAAAATAGAGAAATGTTTTTAATGTTGCAGAAATCTTATCTAAACTTAGGGCCGTTTTCTAATCTTCCACATAGAGATATCTGTCACATAAACCTACAAATAGCAGAGCAAAATCTTCGTTTATCTGACACATAGCAGCTATGTAGAAGATGAGAAATCGGCCCTAAGTTGTGTAACATTTTGCCAATTTAGTTTTAGTTTGGAAATGTATAGAAAGCTTAGAGCTCAGAAAAAGTCCAAGAAAATAAAAACATCAAGATTCAACTAGGAACTAAAATTAGCATCAAATGAAGTCGGGAAAATAAATTACACTAACTTTGGGTACCGAATTAATTAAAATATACTTTAAAAACCCCGTTTAAATACGCGTGTGCCACAAACATTTAGTGCAAGTAAATTGAAATCGAAAAATATTCACAAAACTTGATCAATTATTTATTTGGTCATTTTACGCTGAAATAAATGGCAATGGCATACTTTAGGTAAGTGCAATTTTCTGTTCATATTTTAGTTTTAATCTGTGAGAATTGGTTTCATGCATTTCGATTTATGTTGTGCTTGGCATAAAATTGATTAAAAATATAATGCAATGACCAGATTAAAGTTCAACTCTAAATAAAAATTGGTGACTTCAAAAATACCAGACTTAAAGCAGAATAAACCTTCGATTATACAAGTAGTTTTCAAGCACACAAATTCAGAATGCGCTGAGACAGTTTTTATATAAAACCTGATTTGGGTGGGCCAACTAAATCGTTTGCATTTGGTAGCACTTTAACACTCACATCTGTTTGCTGATTGGATAAGCCACTGTCTAAGCGTATTTGTGCCAAAAAGCTGTCTATGCCCTCACAATGAGCTGTTGCAGTGCTTGTTGTTTTCTTTTTTTTTTGGTTGCAGGTTTTATTAAACTAATTTCCAAGTACGAAAAAGTTACTACAGTATGCTCTGAAATCGTTGAATCGTCCTCTTGTAAAAAACCCAGCTCAGTCCGTGCATTTTTATTTGTATTAATTAAATCATGCTGACCAATTAAGCTGTCAACATAATATCAAATATTAATGAGGAACACACAACGATTCCCACCAGGGAGGCGAATGCAAAGACCGAAACTGGAACTCAAACCAATACTGGGACTGTCTTTTATATCACAAGAAGGGTTTGGAAGTGTAATTTATCTCATCGGAAAACATAATTAGTTAGCTTATGGAAGAACTAAGCATAAAGGCTGGTACTATGATCTCAACCTTTCATACTTGATACTTTTCATTTTGTGTTGGCCATCAGGGAAGCCAATTACCTTCAACAAAAAGGGGACAGATCGACAAAAAAAGGAGGGAAAGGGACAACTAACACTTATAAAGAAAAAAAATTAACCATATATGGGATTTTCCATTATATCAAACATGATCGACGTACACACTAAAACTTCAAAACTGAATTTTAAAATTAAATTGTAGGAAACATTAGAAGGAAGAAGCATACATTAAAAAAAAAATTACAAAAAAATACTACAAAAATTTCAATTATTTAAAATTAAAATATTAGTTTTTATTTTCAACTAGCTAAATACCCGGCCTTGCCTGGGTCGGCGAACCTCTTCCTCCTCAGCGGTTTCATTTGCTCTGAAAGTGAGAGCTCGAGTTCTGAGTCGTCGGAGACGTACCCTCGCTCCTCAGCTGTTTCACTTGCTCTGATAGTGGACGCTCGAGTTCGAACTCCGCTAAGTCGGACATCTTGCTCCTCAGCGGTTTCATTTGCTCTGACAGTGAGAGCTCGAGTTCTAAGACCTCGGAGAAGTACCTATCGCTCCTCAGCTGTTTCACTTGCTCTGACAGTGAGAGCTTGAGTTCTGAGTCGGCGGAGACGTACCTCTCGCTCCCCAGCTGTTTCACTTGCTCTGACAGTGCACGCTCGAGTTCGAACCCTACTCAGGCGATTTTCACGTTCTTCAGTCGTTTCATTTGCTATTTGAGTTTGCCGTTTCAAAGCTCTTGGAGCACGTGGCCCAATATATGATTTCTTTGGAGGCATTTTTTACAAATTTATTGACAAATTTATCACAAATTTATTTGACAGAAATGGCAAGTCACTTTTTAAAATCAACACAATCGGATGAACGGTTGAATTTTGTAATTTTAGCGTTTTTTGGACCAAGTCACAGACATGAGACATAGCCTCTGACAATTTCCTGATCGACATGAACATACTGTGAAAAATTTCTGAAGATCGGTTCAGCGGTTTAGACGCCCATAAGGTTTAGACGCAAAGTCACTTTTTAAAATCAACACAATCGGATGAACGGTTGAATTTTAAAATTTTAGCGGTTTTTGGACCAAGTCACAGACATGAGACATAGCCTATGACAATTTCCTGATCGACATGAACATACTGTGAAAAATTTGTGAAGATCGGTTGAGCGGTTTAGACGCCCATAAGAAATAAATATACAAACATACAAACATACTTTCAATTTTATCTATATGTATAGATTATAGCAGCAATTTTCTTGAAAAATTGCACATCTATGTCTAAGGTTAAATATTGTTCCAGGAAAACTGTTTTTAGCTGTGTAGTGTAGTGTGTAGAGTGTGTATTTTATTCAATAGTTTGTTTTTTTTTTCCAATTATATACATAAAAGTAAATTTAAATACATTGATAAAGTGTTAACAAATTTGGAAATAAAATAGATGTAAACTAGCTATGGCAGTTTGCCGTCAGCTTTGAAATATAATTCATTTAATAATACAGAAAAGTTTTCTAACAATAACTAATTAAAAATCTTACGTGTGAATGCGCCATCTGTGGGTTGAAGCATCTTCAATATAGTGGCAAAGTCTGTTCCAGTTTTCGGCATTCAGGATGAAGATGAGCTGTTGCGAACTGTTTATCACTAATACCAATGTTTTTTGTATTATGTTATCCCCTGTGACTAGCGCAATAATATTCTGTAACTTGTAGCGCTGGGATGATATTATACATAAATAAATAAAAAGTAAAAAACTAAGCACAATAAAACTCACTTTCAGTAGGATCTTTATATTAAATTAAAGCTCCTAACTGGCACTTTAATTGTTGCTAAAGTGAAGAGCAAGTGAAGTACTGTTTAAAATTGTGTGCTAAATTATTGGCGATTCAATGGAAACAAAAACAGCAGTGGATTTTGGGCGCATCTAACTAAAAACATATAATTGAGCCCAAATAGTTTTAACATCTGACCAAAAAAACAATTTTATACAAAAATACATGTTTTGTAAGCGTTCAAGTATAAGCAAAACGCTTATAAAATGTTGCTGTGACATTTATAAAACTCATCAAAGTAAGCGGTTTATAATCGAAACGCTCCCTTCTTTATAAGCCTTAAAAAGTCTATTGCAGAACATGTTTTTTAAAACACATACAAACATGTTCTGCAAATGTATTATTAAAATGTTTTTTAACTCATTTTTACATGCTTTCCATAAGCTTTGAAAATACGGTCACAATTTACGTATTTTAAATGAAATAAGCCAGCGTTTTAAAATTTTTTTTTTTAAATTTCTGTAGTATTTTAATTTAGTAGTAATAACCAAAAATTATAACAAAATTTAACTTGCAATTTCTCAGTGCTTATGTTATTAGTTAACGTTTAAACATTACAAAAAAAAAGGGCATTATGACTTATATCCGTAGATTTATAGGAGCAAAAAGGAACTTAAGTGATAATTATTCATTTTGATTATTTGTTGTCCTTTTTTTTGTTGCCTTAATCTTCAGTAGGCATTTAGGGCATTGGAAGAATGATTTTGAGGTAAATATGAAGCCCTCTTCCTTGGTGACTGTCAACTGAATAAAAATATGGTTACTTACGACGAAAGGCAGTTTTCCTATGGATCATGATGATCCACTGTTCCATAAATGCTGGAAAATTTAGTTCTTTTAAATGTATTTTGATTGATGTGGAAATCTTTTGTACTCTTTATACCCGTTACTCGAAGAGTAGAAAGGGTGTACAACAGTCGTGCAAGTGTTTGTAACAGAAGGCAGAAGGAAGCATCTCCAACCCCATGAAGTATATATATTCTTGATCAGTATCAATAGTCGAGTTGACGTAGCCAAGCCCGCCTGTCTGTCTGTCTTTCCATATTAACGCACAGATCTCAGATATGGTAAAAGATAGAGGTGCATGCAGATCAAGTTCATTTTCAATTTTGCCTAGGACCCTTTTCCCATTTTCCGACCGATCGTTCGTATGGGAGCTATACGATATAGTCATCCGATTTGGCCAAAAATGTGTTAAATTATGTGAAAGCACGTGAAACAAACAAATACGAAATTTCAGGATGCTACCATTAAAAAAAAAAGTTTTTCTAACTAAAACTGTTTTTC
Organism: Lordiphosa andalusiaca; assembly: GCA_035044965.1. Classification (NCBI taxonomy): domain Eukaryota; kingdom Metazoa; phylum Arthropoda; class Insecta; order Diptera; family Drosophilidae; genus Lordiphosa; species Lordiphosa andalusiaca. Next base: position 100,016 of record JAWNNM010002284.1, read on the forward strand.
AGACCAATCTTTTGTATGGCAGCTATGCCAAATAGTTGTCCGATTTTAATAGAACTTGGTAGAATTATAAAAAAAAAACCTAGTAAACCTACGATTACAAAAGAAAAAGTTTTTCTGATATAGTCATCCGATCCGGTCGGCTCCGACATATTAGTAGTGTGCAGCAAAAACAAGAGTCTGTGCAAAATTTCAGCTCGAAAGCTTCAAAACTGGGTTCGCGTAGAAACAGACAGACAGACGGACGGACAAAGCCCAGTCGACTTAGCTCGTAACCCTGATCAAGAATATATATAGTTTATGGGGTCGGAAATGAATATTTTTATGCGTTGCAAAATTTCTGGGCAAAATCATAATACTCTTTGCAAGGGTATGAATATATCGAGGATTGGAAATTAATCCAATAATTTTTTTGAAAGCTTCTATCCGCTTATCTCGAGCATTTTCGTTGTGGATCCTAGGGGGAGAAGTACCCAAAAAAGCCGGTAAGTTATCATCATCTGAGCCCAGAGCATTGTTGATCAACTCACACCTTCTTCTGTACAATCGATTGTGTTACTAAAAGGCTTTAAGATAAAGATAATTTAAGTTCTTCTAACTAAAAAGTTTTAACATTTGCTTAACCTCAAACAGCCAATCACCATCATGCATGTAAAGATATGGCTGATTGCTTCAAACTCCTTTTAAATATACCTAAGATCTTTAAATTTTAATGTCCCAAAATCAGAATTTTACTACAGCAGTCACCGCTGAACGTATAAAGGCATAGCCAGCAGAGTCCAAGCTCATGCATAAAGCAAAACCAAACTGGGAAAAGAAAATAAGAGTTTTCGACGCAAAATAAACAAATCGAGAAAAAATTCTCGTCGGCATATTTGGTCTGAGGTGCAAAAAACTTGCAAAAATGCTGCTTCAGCGCGTTCGATTCGTAATCAATATATAAATGTGGCATCAACAGTCCAAAGGGCTAGCACGAGCTTCTTCTCCACTTTGAGTGATTTTAGTTTTGTTATTGGTCTACAATTTAACTTAAAACGGTAAGGTGAGTAGCTTTCTCATTGGTAATACATAAAAAGGTTCTGCCAGAGCAACTTTATTCATATTAAGATGACTTAGTTAGATGGTTTATGTGTGTGCTTAAAGTCCACTTCTTATCTAGATATACTCCCAGATGTTTATGTCCTGAACTGTCAGAGAGTAATCAAAAACGACTGTACAAATATCACGACGCAGAGTATACGTAACATTTATATAGCATATAGTACTTGCCAAAATAAAACGGGTCAAAATGAAATGGGTCAATGGCGTTTCTTCTTATATTTTAGAACAACTGTTTTTTATAAAAGGACTGAGACTTCCTAACTACTGGTAAATATTATCTTAATGAGAAATAAATTTATAGATTTTAGAAATTAAAAATATCTATTAGATAGAAAAGAGGAGAATGGAGACAAAAGAGGAAGACAGCAATAAAAAGCGTATAACCAAAGATTTATAAATATTATAGACGACGCATGTGGAACAAATCAGAAATTGAAAGCCAATGTTAGCTATCAGGAACAATCGTGTTTTCTTTCACATTCGTCATCTATAATATCTATAATCCTTTGGTATAACCACTTATTTTTAAAGAACATTTTTATTCTGCAGTTTCGGTACAGTCTTCATTCTGATAATGGCATTAAAATTCGTAAACATCATTTTACTTTCCAATTTTACCTTTAACTCGGGAGCTCGTGGAATCTTCAACATGAAAGGCATATTATTGCATTCGAGCACGAGCGTGATTCACAGTAAAGAAAGCACTCAGCTACCTTCAATATATTCCGAAAGCAGGGAATTCGAAATTGACAATTACAAGCGATGTCTGTTTTAGGGATGCAAACGGGTTTTGATTCGAACCCGGAATTCCGACTTGAACTGTACTGTGAACCGAACCTTGAACCGAGTCTCTTTAGAAAAATGTAAAAGCTGAACTCGAACCTGTTCCGAACCTAAAATTGCGGTTTGGTTCAGTGAGAGTGGGCAGGAAAAAATTGCGATTAGAAGAACTAGAATAGAATTAAGAACTATTTATAAAATGCCACTCTTAATCGGTTCTGTTTTTGAAGATCCTTGACTACAAAGTTTTTTCAATGATTCACAAAAGCAAGTACTTAACATTAATAAACTGTATTTTTAATGTGTTCCACAAACTGTTTTCGACGCAAAACCGAGCCGGCTCCCATACGATTTGGGTAGTTCTTAGGTCACTAAAATTAAGAGATATTTAGTAACTATATTAATGTATAGTTTGTTTTTTTTTTTAAATTTTGTGTCAAAAATTTGTTAATCTAACAGAAGTAACTGTAAGGAAGTGTCTCAGGCGAATCCAACTGAGGGAATTTGGTTCTGATTTGATGTTGCCCCAATTTGGATAGTATTACTGTGCCAGCTTTGAGATGATCATCGTACGCTGTTCACACCTCATTTGCAGCTGATTTTGGTTCGATCAGAGTGGATTACATCCTCTCTAAAAATATATATTAGTTGCTTACATATACAAGCAATCTTAAAAGTGAGTCTGTTTCAAGCTAAAACGTTTGCGTATTAAATTCATAAATAAAATATCAAAATTACAAGCAAAATATGACTCCGACGATAGGGTTGCCATCTGAAACCTGGAAATACCTGTAACTGCTTCTGTCAACAATGGCAACGAGAAACGATTGTTTTTATCAGGGGTGCAAACCACTCGAAAATAAGTACTGGTTCGGTTCAGTGGTTCGCAACCGCCGGTTCGGTTCAAAACATGGTTTTTGCAGTTAAATGAACCGCGTTTTCGGTTCGGTTCAGTGGTTCACAAAGGCACATTATAAAATATGATTTCTGTGAAGTGGCTATTCGACCATTTTTGAAATTTGATTCCTATAATCCATTCGAATATCTTTAAAATCCTTAGAGCAATCTGCAAAGATTATTATGTCGGATTCCCAGGACTCGTCTATCAGTTCCTGGAGGAATGACCTTATTTATTGGCAGATTAAGATTGAATTAAGGTTAAGAAGTACCACAAAAAATTGTAAATATTGTCTAATGAATAAACAAATTAAGATTGATGACAGGTAAATTAAGAGATCGGCGGGAAATTGCAGAAGACTTGTAAAATTCTCTTCAGGTCATCCTTAAAAGTTAAATCGATCCGACAACGCTAAATATGTAAAGGGTCGAACGAAATGTTTGAAAATTATCTTCGGGAAACGATTCCAAAGTCATTGGCTAGAGAAAAGCAATTCCCGTTAAAACTCGACTGAGAACTGAACCGAACCAAACCGTTTTTATTTGTGGTTTTCGGTTCGGTTCAGAAATTCTGAAAGGAAGCCGGTTCGGTTTGCGGTTCGGTTCACCAGCGGGAATAAGCGGTTCGGTTCGGTTCAAAACCGATTCAGCTCAGAACCGGTTTGCATCCCTGGTTTTTATACACTTGCAAAGGGTATTATAATTATGCCCAGAAGTTTGCAATGCATCGAAATATTCATTTCCAACGAGCTGAGTCGATTGAGCTGTCGGTACGTCCGTCTGTCTGTTTCTACGCGAGCTAGTCTCTCAGTTGTGAAGCTATTGAGCTACACTTTTGCATAGTCTTTGTTTGCTAAACGTTGCCACTATGTCGGAACCGGATGACTATATGTCAATCGTATGACTATATGTCATAGCTCCTATAGAAACAGTCGATCGGAAAACTAGTTTTAGTAGGAAAAACTTTTTTCTTTTCAATGGAAACGTCTTCCAACTTTGTATTCATGGGTTTTCTATGCTTTTTTATAATTCTGCCCAGTTTGATTAAAATCGGACAACAACTGGTATAGCTGCCTTACAAAAGACTGGTCTGGAAAACAGTCTTAGCTAGAAAAACTTTTTTGGTTTCAATGGTAGCATCCTGAGATTTTTTGTTTGTTTGTCTCACAAGCTTTCACCTAACTACAAGTTTTTGTCCAAATCGGATAACTAAATCATACAGCTTCCTTATAATATATCGGTCAAAAAATGTGTGGTTGAGGGTAAAAAAACTATTTTTGAAAATATTTAAGCGAGCATTTGCAATGGTATAGACGAAGTTAGCTTAACTTTCTCGAGGATTTCAAACCAGACTAAGGGAGGTCAAATATTTAAAAATAATGTTGGCTTGAGGCGAAAGCCGAGCTTCTCTCTTTCTTTTGGCTATTGCTAAGTTTTAATTAAAAGTGGATTTTTAATTTATTTTCACAGCTCTCCTCACATATTTGATAAGATAAAGTTTGGCGAGGTAGAAATGTTCATACAATTGAGCAATGTTTAATTTTCTTGCTGCTGAATGTTTTCACTCTACACTTTAATAGCCTTTATCCTGTGGTCAAGCCACCTAAACGCCATTTTCATAAACGAAGTCCTGCCGGTTCGTGTTCGTGCACGTGCCGTTGTGACCATCTCTGGCATGCAACATTCTTTAAAATATCAAGGGTGATTCATTCTAACGATTTTTAAATCATGTATGCATTTTTTTTCCAGCATGTAGGGGGCAAAGTAAGTTATGGTAAGTTAAGTGTTCATCAAAAGGCCTTAAGAAATGTTTCTATTTTTACTGACAGCACACACAGCACGTGTGTGTGTGTGTGTGTGTGTGTGTCTGAGTTGCAGTTGCATTTTGTCCAGAGCAAAGTTTTGCCAAAGTCCAAACTCGGAAAAAAAAACACGAAACTTTATCTGTGGTTTTGCATTGTATGCATATTGCGGCCCCGCGCCCCTCCCCAGCTCTGTGGCTTTTCCGCTGTGTGTGTGTGTGTGTGTGTGTGCGTGTGCGACTGCCTGGTGTGCTTAGTCATTGTCTTTTGCGTACAACTTCCGTCTGCCATTCCAACGCTTGTTGACGTTGACTTTACCCTGGCTAAGCAAATGTCTAGCCAAAAAAATGTAAAAGAGTAAAATATTTCCCATTGCATACTTTTGCGTGGAATTTCAAACATTTTTCTCTGTTGCTGTATTTTTTGTTGGGTTTTTGTTCCTGGTCGTTTTAACAAAAACAAAAATATTTTAGAAATGTGCGGCCAGGGCGTGCGGGACCGAGGGGCGCAAATTGGAAAATATGGAACCTGCCTGGGAGTATGTAACGTGTCGGAGGTGACTGGGCCTCTTAATTTCTGGATCATCACCTTTACTTCCGCCTGCATAATTTTATTGGAGCTGCTGCTGCTGCATTCAACAGCTTCCGGTCGATATCGCCGGTTTCATTTTCATATTTCTTGTGGCATTTTTGCCCTTCTTAGGAAATTCTTTTTTTCATCCCACGAGACAGACAAAAGCATCTGCAGTTTGTAGTTGTAAGTGTTATTGTTGTGTCGCTGCTTCTTATTTTGCATCATTTTCCCTTTTCAGACGCTTTTCCACTTGAGTTGCGAGCTTTTCTTTGGTCGCACTCAAGCGGCGCTTCAATTCGCACTTCACCTGAAGAGGTAAGCCCACACAGTTCCCGCTTCCACCCATCCGCCCTGTCTATTCCAGCCCCGAGGGTGGCAGCTAAACATCAATCGACCAGATTTCGCAATTAAAAAAAAGTGCGTTGTTATGTTATGGCTCCTGCATTTACATTTAATTAAAATACTTTCCGTACTTAATTGCAATTTTCACTTGAATTTTGTTGTCTGTTGTTTGTTTGTGGGTTTGATTGACCGAACTGAACCAAACAGAACTGGAGCAACTTTTGCTCGCGCACTTTTTTGTGCATTTCCACTTGCAGTTGGAAAATGTTTTGCATAGCTTAAGCGAAACTATTTTAATATAGTTTACGTGCGAATTGTTGCCAAGAATCCCATTGAGAATTTATTGAAAAAGCTTAAACGTATTTCGAAATTAAACTATACAAGGTTTAGAAAAGTGGGGGAAAAAACATTACATTAAGAGCCCTGGACTCACTGAGATGAATAATTTTGATGCTTAACTGAATATAAAACCGGAATACTTTTTGGAATTGTATGTAAAGGTAATTCAATTCAAATAAATTAGCTTAAATACTCAGTTTCATTATTAGGCGAGTCAGTGGAAGTGGTCGAATGGGAAAAAAACAGATCCAAAAAGACCCATTTGGACGGGATAAGATTTTAATATCCTTTTAATCATCTAGAGGAGCTGCAAGATCATCCAAATGATCAACATCTTTTATATCCGTTGGATGATTTTTAGTTCCGTTGGATGACTAAAAGGATATTTAAGACATATCCTTCCCATACGGATACCGGAAATCATCCAATGGATATTCTTTAATATAATTTTTATTGCTCTGTTTTACTTTAGAGTATAATAAAGAATTTTTTTAACTGACTTTCCAATTTTGTATTCTCTCAACCAAAGAAGCAAAGGAAATAAAAAGTATGTTTAACTGAAGGTAACAGGTAGAGGAAGCATATTCTGACTCTGTTTGGTTTATATATGTTCTTGATCTGCTTCATGTGTTGCCTTTAAGACTAAATATATAAATCTCAAAGCCCGACTGACTGACTGATTACACAGTTCAACAAATATTAGGCACTCGAATTAAATGTGCGCCTTTCGATTGAAGTTTCACAGCTGAATATAAGCCAAACATTGACGATTTTCCAGTTCGTCAAGCTTTTAAATGACTAATGAAACGGCAATTTTAAAAAATTTATCAAAAAGTAATTCAGCAATGGTGAAGATTAAATGAAAGATAGCCGAGTAGTAGGGAAATCAGAAATATATAAAGGGCAGCACTGGCGGTAACTCTGATGGGCAGCACTTTATACACCTTAACACTTTGAAAAATTGGTTTGGTGTTGTGTTATGGTTTTTCTTTATGAAAAAATTATAAAAACCTTTCATTTTGAACTTTACCTTACATTACTGTAATTCAAGCTCGGTTTTTCCAGTAATTAATCACCAGTAACATGGTGTCCACCATTGACGATACGCGCAAGTTACCCTAGAGAACCCAGTCATTTTATCTGGCAAAATTTTCAGTCGGTTTCCTTTTGAGTCAGCTAAATATAAGGTAACTTTTCCTTAACGTTCTCAATGTCAGTTTAAGCTATGAGATGTCAACAACCAAGGTGATTCAGTTATTAAAACATCGCCTTCTTATTTAACATTCTAACATCTGAGATACTCGTCTTCTTTCCAGCTGAAGGCTTACCCTGACCATGACTCAACGTATTTACAATCATTTAGGAAAAGTGACCTTATATTTAGGTGACCATTTCCTCATAATAAACTGACCAAAATTTCTCATTTGGGTCAAAATCAGGGCTGGCAGTTTAGGTCAAAAGTTTGATTTGAATATTGAATAAAAGTCAATTCTTCTTTTTTTGAAGCAGGGCTGCAAGCCGGTTCGGAGTTTAGCCGCTGTGGAGTCGGAGACTCCGGGTTTTTGGGAAGTCGGAACCGAACCCGAACCGGAGCAAATCATATTTTCCCTGCCGAACCCGAACCTGAACCGGAGCAAGAAACATTTTTAAAAGGGTTCGGTTCAAAAAAATAGTTCTCTCACCTTTTTTTAACACAGGTCTATAATTTACAAAGCATCTGTAAAATTACAAGAAGCCCAACTACTTTCCGGGGTTTTCTACTCAATTTGGTACACTTGTCGCACACGAGTTCTGCAGTCGTCTGCGAAATACTGTAATATCTTGATAAAGTGTTAAGAAAATCGTTCTCACATTTTAAGTTCAATCACAATTCTAACACCTCTTTTTTTTGGATTCAAAAAACCAAATATTTTTGACCTTAGAAGAAAAACAGCTGGCAAAGAAACACACTTTGCTGAATTGTATAATTGTCAATAGTATTAAATGGACGAAAGCACAAATGATTCTTTATCTCTAGGTTTTAGGAACACTAGAAGGAACTAAGAATGTAGCGTTTGTTCTATTAGCTGTTCCTGCAAGACACGTATCAGGCGAGCGCGCTTTGTCAACTCCTAAGTTAGTATTATCCAGCCCAAGGGCCTCTAAAAATCTTTGTATAAAAGGTTTAATTTGCATAAATGATTTCCAAATCAGCGAACTAAAATTATGTCTGAACTCCGGTTCGAGCCTTCCGAACCCGCTTCGTGAACCCGAACCCAACATTTTTCGAGGGTTCGAACCCCGGAGTGAACCCCATCTGATATGATCAAGGTAGCAGTTTAAGTACTGTTTAGCTTAGGCTCCTCTATTTGGGAGTGTAAAGGTTAGAAAATAAATGGGTGAAAAGACATCCGTTCCCATTCAAGATATTTTACGAATTAAATACTGTAAAGTACGAGCGAAATCCAGGCAATGTTTTAAAACTGTGGCTCTATTTTTAATAGTGATTGATTTTGGTAGACCTCCTCGAAAAAAGATTAATTATGTGAAATGACGAATGAGTCTTGCGTTTGAAAACTACAAAAATTCTGTAATTTTCTGGCATTTCCTAACGTCGCCATAAGATCAGATGTCATTGATTAATTCTGCTTAGAAATTATAAGTAAACAAATGGCCACAATTGCACCAGTGTGAATATTTGGGTAAACAAGGAACGAGACTTGACAATTTTCTTGAATATACTGAACAACTGTTAAAAATAAGGAAAATGTGTCTTGATATCAAATACTACTTGCCATTTGTCTAACATATGAACGGCACCTAAATCAACCATTATTTGTTTGTTAAAGCAAAACGGATCAAGTGAAAGTGCTTCCCAAGCTTTATATGCCCATGCTTTATACGCTTCATGCGCCAATGTTGTTGAATGGTGCATAGTGCGCATAGTGCTAACGCATAAGCATTGGCATAGGCATAGGCTGGCTGCTCTTGTGAAATTAAAGGCAACAACAATACATGCAGACCGCGCTGCAGCCACAAACACACACACACAACCAGCAGTAATTGGTATCCTCTTCCGTTTTTTTTCTGTTAGTTGTTGTTTCCGATTTTGTTTTCTTGTTTGTGTGGGTGAAAACGTACTCATAAGAAGCTGTTTGCCACACCTGGTTTAGATGATAGTCGACATAATATGCAAAGGAATGTAAAGAACTTAACGTAAGAAAATCCCAAAGACTTGAAAGACTTGAAACATAATCAAGATGCTTAGATGTAGAAAATTTTAAGAATCGTATTGGAAAATCGCCCTTAGGAAGTGGAAAGTACCCGGAATATTTTGTATTGGACCGAATATTTGGCTTAGATTGGATTTAAACTTAGTTTGAAAGCTAAGGGACGTTTTCTCAAGTAAGAGAATTGTTGTAAATGTAATGAACAATCTGGCATCACTTGAAATATCTCTTGTACACATATCACTTGCTCTCATTAAATCTGTCACCATATTACACTCGAGCTGCGCTGACGTATTTATTTCTTCAGGTTATGGGCCTATGCCACGCGATTTAAAATAAAATAAAATAAAATGTCTACAATGAATTTTCCATTCGAGAAATTGCGCGGCCGCGAAAACTTCGACATTTGGAAACGCCAAGCCAAGGCGTATCTGGTGCTTAAGGGCTGCTGGAGTATCGTCGAAAAAGGTGTTGCTGATGCAGTAAAGGAAAAGGAGTTGGATGATCGTGGGATGGCCGAGATCACGCTTATGATTGATCCCGGTAATTTTGCTCACATTGCCTGTGCCAACACCGCTAAGGAGGCATGGGACGCGCTCATGAAGGTGTACGATGACAGTGGGTTGACTCGAAAGGTGGAATTGTTGAAGCGTTTGGTACAACTGAGGCTGGAGCACTTCTCGTCAGTTCAGGATTATGTTAATGAAATGGTCATGACGTCCATCAAAGTACGTACTGCTGGCTTGAACATAGATGACGAGATAACTGCATCATTAATGCTTGCTGGTTTGCCAAGCGAATACCAAGCCCTTGTGTTGGCTGTGGAAAATTCCAAAGCAAAATTAACTGTCGACAACGTTAAGCAACTGTTATTGCAAGACGCAAAATTCGATAACGGAATTGAGGGAACCGATAATGCACTGTACACCAAGGGTGCAAAAAGGAATGATAGATCGATGTCAAAGAAGAATTCGCCAAGAACAGTTACTTGTTATAGTTGCGGTGGACATGGGCATCTGCGCAGAGAATGTCCAAATAACAAAGAGGAAAATCAAACGAATACAGAAAGCGCATCTTTGTTGGCAAACTCGCACAAAGAAGGAAGCGACGAAGAAAACGTTTGGTACATAGACTCTGGCGCAACATCACACATGACAAACAACCGAAAAATGTTCAAAAGTGAAGAAAGAACGAGTCATAAGAGCGTAATAATGGCAAACAGAGAAACTATGAGCGTACAGAGCGTTGGCAATGTAAGTGTTCTGTTAGAAGTGGGAAACAGAATAACCAAAAACAACATATGTGATGTGGAGTATGTTCCAGAGTTGTGCGCCAACTTATTGTCTGTTCGTCAAATGACTAAAAAAGAAAAAAAGGTGGTTTTTGAAGGCGATCACTGCAGGATTTTCGACAAGGGCACTCTGATTGCGACTGGATACGTACAGAATGATCTATATAGACTGAACTGTAAGTCGTCAGTTTATGGAGCAGCTATGATGGCAACCAGCAGTTTTGACTTATGGCATCGAAGGATGGGCCACATATGCTGTGAGAACTTGGAGCGAGTAAGGAACTCATCTAATGGCATCAAGTTCAATGGAAGCAATCGAATCAGTTGTGTTGTATGTATGCAAGGAAAACAAACACGGACTGTGAGCAGGCAGAGTGGAACGCGTGCTGAAGGCCTGTTAAATATTATACACACTGACGTGGTGGGCCCATTAAACACAAAATCATTCAGTGGTGCACGCTTTATGCTGGTGTTTGTCGACGATTATTCACGCAAAGTATTTGTTTTTCCAATTAAAAGCAAAGACCAGGTATTTGATAAGTTTGTACTATTCAAAAAACTTGTTGAAAATCAATGTGATCGAAAAATCAAAATCCTGAGATCAGATAATGGTACTGAATTTTACAATAAACAATTTACTAAGTATTTGCAGAACTTTGGCATCATACATCAGACTTCTGCACCCTACACACCGGAGCAGAATGGAGTTGCAGAACGAATGAATCGAAATATTATGGAACGTGTGCGTTGTATGTTGCTTGACTCAAAGCTACCAAGCGTATACTGGGCAGAAGCGGCAAACACAGCAGCACACTTAATAAATCGAATTCCTTGCAGAGGCAATGCTAAAAGTCCAGAGGAAATATGGTGTGGAATGAAGCCTAATCTTAAATATATCCGAATATTTGGCTGCACAGCTATGGTTCATGTCCCTCAACAAAAACGCTCCAAATTAAGTGCGAAATCGGAGGAATGTGTCTTCGTGGGATATTGCGATACATCGAAAGCTTATCGGCTTTATCGTAAATCCTGATCAAAAATTTGTAATTAGCAAACATGTACAATTCTTTGAAGATTTTGTCTCTACCATTGCAGAAAATGCCAATCAATGTACTGTGGAAATCTGCGAATTATCCGATTCCCAGGGGGAAGCTGCGTTAGAATCATCAACTATCGCAGAACCAAGTCTCACTGAATCCGAAAATGAATATGCCAGCTGTGACGAGACAGGGAGTAGATCGGCAGGAAGGGGCTCGTGCGAAGAGGCTACCACAAAGGCAACTAAGTTGGCCGATATGACGGCAGAGGGGCTGGCAGCACAGGAACTGCGTCGGTCTAAGCGTATTGCAGCTAAGACCCCTGACTACTTATTGTGTGTGGCATCAATATCTGGAGTGGGCGATCCAACGAGTGTGTCTGAAGCAATTACATCCAGTAGTGCTGAAGTCTGGAAATCAGCGATGAAGGTAGAAATGGACTCACTCAGATCCAATCAGACTTGGGAGCTGACTCAGCTACCACCGGGAAAGACTGTCATCAGGTCCAAATGGGTGTTTAAGACCAAAAAAGGAATGCGCTGGGTGAGCTTATAAGGCATAAGGCCAGACTCGTCGCCCGAGGGTTCTCACAAAAGGAAGGAATTGACTACACAGAAACTTTTGCTCCTGTTGTACGATACTCGTCAATTCGGCTTCTTCTTGCACTGGCTGCACAGTACAAGTTGTCAGTACAACAAATGGATGCCGTGACTGCGTTTTTGAACGGAGAACTGGAAGAAGAAATTTACATGGTCCAACCTGAGGAGTTCGACGACCATACTGGCAGGGTATGCCGACTAAGAAAATCCATTTATGGGCTAAAGCAAGCAAGTCGCGTTTGGAACAAAGCATTAAACGAAGTTCTCACAGGCTTTGGTTTGGGAAGAAGCAAATTTGATCAATGCGTATACTACAACGTCAACGGGCCAATTATGTTGTATTTGGCAATCTACGTAGATGACATCTTAATATTGGGAAACGACGAACGAATGATCAACGACATAAAACTCGAGTTATCTGGCCACTTCAACATGAAGGATATGGGCGAAGCATCATCCATTTTGGGAGAATGCGTGTGCTGAGGAATACGGTAACGGGCGATTTTAAAATTGATCAGTCTGAATATATTACAGGTGTACTGAAGCGGTTTGGTATGGATGACTGCAACCCTATTTCTACACCAATGGACCTCTCGCAAAGGCTGACTTCAGAAATGGGGCCACAAGACGACCTCAGTAAACAAGAGATGAGGAATGTACCATACATGGAGGCTATTGGGTCGCTGCTTTATGCAGCTCAGAACACACGGCCGGATATATGTTTTGCCGTAAACATGTTGAGCCGCTTCTCAAGCAATCCTGGAAAGGCACACTGGACAGCCGTGAAGCGTGTCATGCGGTACCTAAAGGGCACAATCCACTACGGCATCACTTTTCAAGCAGATGGAGATGGGTTGGTCGGCTATTGTGACGCTGACTGGGCTGGTGATATGGATCAACGGCGATCCACATCTGGGTACATCTTTACCATGCAAGGTGGGGCCATATCTTGGTCTACTCAGCGACAACGAACTGTAGCGTTATCATCGACCGAAGCTGAGTACATATGTCTATGGTTAGCGCTATACAAGAATCTATTTGGCTCACAGGACTACGAGCGGAGCTTCTTCTGAGCACTCCACAGACCATGGTGTTATATTGCGATAACAAAAGCGCTCTTCACATTGCTCGCAACAACACGTACTCTCCTAGAACAAAGCATATGGATATTAAAATGAAGTTCATACAAGAGAAGCTGGAAAACGATGTGGTCAAACTGAAGTACATACCAACTGGAGAAATGGTAGCTGATGCGCTGACTAAAGCAGTTCCAGTTTCTAAAATTAGTTTAACTAACATAAAATTAGGAATAAGTTAGAATTTTGTTACTAGAACTCTGTTTGAAATATGAACTGAATTGAAATCGAACTTATATGAAATTATGTTATATCTGCCAGATATGTCATTAAGGTAGAATGTTGTAAATGTAATGAACAATCTGGCATCACTTGAAATATCTCTTGTACACATATCACTTGCTCTCATTAAATCTGTCACCATATTACACTCGAGCTGCGCTGACGTATTTATTTCTTCAAGAATAAATCATACTCTTGTGGGTTTTACAAAATGTTTATTTATTTGGGATACTTGTTTGGAATATAGTTTGGAATTACACAGGCCGACGAAATGAACAACTTTGTGAGGTGCAACCTTATAGTCAGTTTATTAAAACTACAGTGTAGTTGACTTCCACTTTGATTTACATCCTTTCATAGAGTGCTATGACTCGCTTTTCTCTCATCCGCACACACGATCTGCCGGCTTGGATTTTTGTATTTAAATGGATTTTCTTCTATTTGGTTAGAGTTTCTGTATATTTTCAAATATCAATTTCATGCCATCGATGTTAAAAAAATGTATGCCAACAACTGTTTGACCTCTTATTGTGAATGGTAACATAATAGTCCTACATTGGAATGGCCACTGCAGTAACTAGCATGGCATTCCATTTAGAAAATATTTTTGGCTTCACACTTCAGTTGAAGTACCCTTCACTTAATTCCTACTTGTCCCAAATCTAACCAATTTGGCTTTCCCGCATTTTTTTTTTTATTACATTGTCGCTCTACCCTCTGCGTGACAAACGCCAGCCATCGATTTAGCATAAAAAAGGATGTGAGAAATTACGGAGCATAAAAACGAAAAATGACAAAAACTTAGGGGGGGGAAACGCAGACTTGGAGCGGCTTTTCGATTTGTAACAATTATGGGCCGTAAAGCGGCACAACTGCTCGTTCGTATTTTTGTTGCCCCTCGCCCACCCCCCCGTCGATTCCACAATTATTGCATTTATTTTGTGGCATACTTTGAGGGCCGCTCGCAGACACGAATGGTCGAATAATGCTTTTGAAATAATCATCATAAATAAATATTATTGACATGCAAAAATACCACAAAATGTCAGGATATATTTATTACACGCAAAACAAACAGGGGGTTACATTATTGTTAGTGTATATGTCGATGGGTATGTATTTACTTTTTTTTCTCTTTCGCGGTGGCCTGTAATTTGGGCCAGCTTTTTGACTAATTTCTAAATCGCCGCACATTTGTGCAGCAGTGTATTTTTAATTGAAATTTACGTTGACATTTTTATGGCTCTTCTGCTCTCCAAAATCGGTTTCGATTTAATCCCAAATATGGTGCAGTTTATTTATTTAAATTTATTGGCTTTGGCTATTTGAGTTGCGGCATTTAAAATTTTATACAGAAACAATAAATGCTGCACTTTAGTTTTTAGCGAAAAGCCAAAACTATGCATGGTCGTACGATTTGAGGAGACATTTTTGTGGGCATCTGTGGAAATGAAATGGTTGCGTTTCACTTTACTTGGGCGAGCAGCAATCATAAAAAAAACCAAAGAAATAAAAAGAGACGATAAATGCTTCACATAATGTTAGAAGCTTATTCACTCAATGCGACTCCCAGGGAAACAAGATGCTTTAGATTTCTACTCAGATGCAGAAATATCGAAACTTCTATTGATTATTCCTAAATTGCATTATCTTTTACCTGATAAGTAGAACTTATAAAATTGTGGTCAAGTCGGCTAAGCCTGAGTCCGAGTTTTGTAAATAACTGATTTGTTTTATAGATAGCGACACACTAACTATGTTAAGTCGGACTCATGGGAGACGGGAGACGTGTAAAGAATTTGAATCAAATTAAATTTTGGAGAAAAACTGAGTTGATGCTGATCAAGAATATATATTCTTTTAAAAAATAGAGCAAAGTTAACTTCTGCTCGGCGGAAGTTTGAATACCCTTGCAGCTAGTTTTTTACCCTGTTCCCATTAAAAATGGGAAAAGGGGGATCATGAAGTTGTGCGAATGTATGTAACAGGGAGAAGGAAACATTTCCGACCCCATAAAGTATATATATTCTTGATCAGCATAAACAGCCGAGTCGATATAGACATGTCTGTTTGTCCGTCCGTCTGTCTGTCTGTCAGTATGTCTGTATGAACGCTTCGATCTCAGAGACTATAAGAGATAGAGCCACAAATTTTTGCATGAAGGTAGACTTATGCTGTAAGGAGATCAAGTTTGTTTCAGATTTGGAAAATTCACCCCCCCCCCCCCAGTTGTTGGTCAGGACTAGAAAAAAGTGTTGCCTACATTTGGGAAGATAATTTTGTTACATTCATCTTCAAAAATTCAAAAACAAATAAATGAAAACAAATGAACAGGGTATTTTGTGGTCGGGAAACTCGACTGCAGCGCCGTTACTTGTTCTAACTAATTTTATTGACATTTGCACTGAAAACAATCAAGTTTTTCTCACTAATGGTCGATTTCACACCTTCTACATAGAGCTATCTGCCACATAAACATACAACAAACAGAGCAAAATCTAAGTTTATCTGACACATAGCAGCTAATTAGAAGATGAGAAATCGACCCTAAGACTACTTTTCTGACTTCACTTTTGTATGACAGCTATACTATATAGATGTTCGATTTCGATCAAACTAAGTGGAATCATGGTAAAGCATAGCAAACTAAGAAATAAAAAATTTGGAAGCAATTTCTTTGAAAACACACAAGATTTTCTCACTAAAGCGAGTTTCTCGACCGATCATTTCCATGGCAGATATAACCTATGGTCATCCGATATTGACAAAACTTTGAATAATTGTGTGAAAGCTTAAAAAATAAATGAATGCCAATTTTAGAGAGGTTTACATTGAAAACAAAAAAGGAGTTCTAACCAAGACTTATTTTCTGACCTTACTTTTCTATGGCAGCTATAGTATATATTATATAATAGATGTCCGATTTTGAACAAACTTAACAGAATCATGGGAGAAGCATAGAAAACTAGTAAATACGGAGTTTGGAGACGTTTGAAGTGAAAACTAAAAAGCTTTTCTCACTAGATATAGTTTTTACACCGATCATTCTTACGGCAGCTAAATATTGTAGTCATCCGATCCTGCCGGAAGAAGAATTCGTGCAAAGTTTGGTAGCGATAGTTTTGAAACTGACGGACGAGATAGCATAGAAACACACGGACGGACAGATGGACAAGGCTACATCAACTCAGCTCGTCATGCTGATCACGAATATTTATACTTTATGTGGTCGGAATTGCTTCCTTTTATGCTTTACAAACTTCTGGATAAATTTAATATAACTTCTGCAAGGGTATAATTATGGTATAAACTAGTTAAACACCAGCTGGAAATCACTATGGCTAGAGCTATGTGCTTTTCCGCAGTTTTGCATGATTTTCCTGAAAATGAAATTTGAAGTGTTATAATATTTTACATTACCTAACCTAAAACTTTTAAGCTAAAAGTATGCACATTTTTTTTACATATCCCGGGAGAATCTTAGTCGAAATCATTTATAAAAATGAGAGTAAATACTATAAATTTAAGACTTTGTTTATAATACCATTAACATACTTAAATGCAACTTAGAAAATATTCTTTTATATTTGATTTTAGTTCTTGAAGTATTTTAGATTTTTTGTACTTATGTGAACCATCTGGAGCAAATAGCCGAGCGTGGGGGAATATCTCATAAACTATTTGAAATATCCTGACAAATATTTTTTTTGTTTATCTCAAATCTTGTATAGCTCTACACATCGAAAGAGTTGAACAATTTTGCAAAATGGTTTTGGACTATCATTATTAAACAGCGGATTTTGCATATTTTCAAACAGATTTTCATATGCACAACACTCTAACATATGCTGCCTTTATATGTAACGAAAATTTTAAATATTCTGCACTTAATTCCAAGATGACTACAGTAATTATTTAATGAATTGAAAGGTCAGCAAAAGACAAAATGATGTGAACAACTTGGATTAAATACACATTTTTCCCAATCTACTAGGATAAAAATCGGTTTAAAAATATGCAAAATCCGCTGTCTAATCATTATATCGGAAAAATTGTTTTTGCCGTTTTCATCAAAAATTGCATACTTTTATTTGTAATGCTCTACAAATGACAGAGTTTTGGACAAAAAATGAAACTTCTGGCCCACAGTTTAGCCCACATTTTTGGGAAAAAGAATTGAGCTATATTATCAAAGAGACGGACGAGTCTATCGTCAATTAATAGTGAATTAGACATCATTCATTGCACAAGGCAAACAATTTTGTTATTTTTGCCGTTTTTTAATCAAAGAAATATCATTTTGAAATCGCATGATCAAAACTATTCATTCGTCTGCTGCATCGATAAATGAGTTGATTTGTGTTCATGAAATCATTTAGTCATTAAGACCTTGTTGATTAGTGTTATTGTCACAGTTTTTTTTTTTGTTAAATCAATCTAATTCTCAATGTAACGCTTTAACGATTTGAACAGTTCAATAAATGGCAAACGTTCTTAAAAAAAATTGTCTTTAGTAGTTTTTATACTCTATACCGTGGGTACATAGAGTATTATAAGTTTGTGCAAAAGTATGTAACAGCCAGAAGGAAGCCTCTCCGACCCCATAAAGATATATATTCTGGATCAGCATCAACAGCCGAGTCGATACAGCCATGTCCGTCTGTATGTCCGTATGAACGCACAGATCTCAGAGATGGATAGAGGTTTGACATGTATGGGACATATGCTTCTAATGTCTGCAGGCAGATCAAGTTTATTTTCAATTTTGGACACGCCCCCTCCCGCTCCCGCAATTCAGAAAAAACGTCATATCTCCCACAGTTTTAAGGATAGTTGGTTCGTTCATTCTGGTCATATTTAGTTATAAGGATATCTTAGCGGTTGTCGAGTTATGATCAAAAGACTGTTCGCTGCTGCGGCGCAGAAACAGCGCTGCTTTCAGCTGCTACTGCAGCATCAAAAGTTATGCTGAGCGTTTAATTTCGTTGGTACAGAGTATGTTATAGTCGGGCTTGGCCGACTTTCCTTCTTGTTTGAAGTGATCCTTTCTTCAACTGGAGGTGTTGCAGCTTCGGAGGTTTGTTACTTGGAAGATTCTGTTAAAATACCGACTTGTGGGATCTAAAAAATACTAATCTATGCTGTGCGATTTCTGTTAAGACTTTCGTGCAGCCTTGTGTTTTACATAATTTCAGTAATTTTAACATTTTCTTACTATTTCCTATTAACAAAATATTTTATTCCTTATTGTGTTTCAACCATTCACTCGGGTACTGCGCAATTTCTCTTTCGAAAGGAATTGCTGCTGCAACTAATAATTTTTCCATCGTCGTCGGATTAATGTCTACAAACAACAAATCATTAGCCTACCAAACTGTTGAGATGTATATGCAAACACACAAAATTGATCATGCTTAATGCCCTTTAAAGTATGCTACGTTATTGAAATACTAATAATATTCTTATAATTAATTTCAACATTTTGTTGTTTACCCATAACTTACGGGTGAATATGCGGTATCAGTTATCTATGACGCTAGCTGACTAGATACCAGAATTGGCATTATTCGAATAAAAAATCATGAAATTTTATTTGTAAATAATTTAAAATAAATAACGATCATCCGAATGATTATCTAAATAAATTTATTCGTTATTTAAATAAAATTAGTCGACAAATAACACTTTGAATAAATTGAAAAATTGACAAATTTTTTGGAATAAAACGAATAAATCTAGCTCAGATAAGAAGGCGTTGAAACACCCAAATGACAGGATGACAAAAGAAGTGGCTCTTGTCATACCCGCATATCTACTCAATCGCCTAAGCTTTAGAGAGACGACCTCTTTCGCTGTTTGTTGGGGAAGATGAATTGGTGTACCCTTATAATAAAAAGGTTGTTCATGTCATTTCTTGGGTTTTGGAACTAAGCGTAAGATAGTTGGGATATGTTTTATGGACTTATGCAGCTATAATATAATATTTGTTATTCGTGAACAAATTATTCGCGGATTCTGACACAAATAAATTTCCATTATTTTTATTTGGAATAAATTTTTTCGAATAAATCATCATTTAAATTTTTTTTCTTCGAATAATATCAATTTTCTGGAAAACTATTCGTTATCCGTATTCGAATAAAAAAATGCCAACTCTGCTAGATACTTACTTAAGAAAATAAAGTTTGCATACTTTGAAGGGTATCAATCTCGATAAATTTGATCTGTTTTCCCATTATCATAAACTTGTGCCTTAAAGCTGATTGAATAAGATGTCGCATTTGAAAATATGATCTCCTTTGTTCTAATTTAGTTCAAATGGGTCCAGAGCTTAACATGTTTTCCCATAACGCACTTTAAATTTGTATCTCTAGCATGTTGAACGGTTTCAATTGTTTTTTCACTGCCAAAAAACAACAACAGAAAATGAGAAAAAATGTCATCAATATCTTCTCCGAATATTGTACCATATATGCAGAATGTTTATGTAGCGGCGTCGTTCTCATGACAGGCCGCAAAAAACCGCTGCAGGCTGTGTTTAAAAAGGCTGGACTACGTTTTTGGTGGCAGGGCCAGAGGACTCCCGTTGGTCTTCCTCCTCATACCGCCACACGCCGCACGCCCGCCAAAGCCAACGGCCATTGAGCACACAAAAGCGCGTAAGCGTATTATTAATGGCCATGGACGGCGATGATGATGATGACGGAGGGGAAGTGGTGCAGTGGTGGTGTGTGTGTGTGTGTGTGCGCTGATGGTTTCAATTGTGCGGCACAATATTTACTGCTCGGCCCGATTTTGGCCAGTTTGTAATATCTATCTATCAGTCCGTCCCCCTGCAGTTTGATTCGGAAATCAATTTTAGTCCGTCTCGCCCGGCAATATGGCCCGAACATGTCTGAAATGTGCGTTTAATTAAATGATTAATTTTCGCATGCAATTCGTTAAATGCGCACTTTTTCAAAATTAATTTCTACCAGCAACAACTTGTTGGAAGAAGAAATCACTTGCTTCCTGGCCCACATTTATAATTATGTCCTGCCGCCGCCTGTCAACATTTTTCTTCATTAAGTGTCCATAAGCGGAGTACAATTCACAACAATTGTCAATTCTGGTGCCATGTATTGTGCATATATATATATACGTATACATACGTATATTCAAATGATTTACATGTCGATGTATAAATTGTCATTCGACAACTTTTTTTTTTTAACATTTTTGTTGTGTTTTTTAATTACTTGACGGAAATGCGAGTGTGTGTGTGTGTGTGCGAGTATGGTGATGCATCAAAGGGGATCTTTCTTTTATAATTAATTTATTATGCGGACCGTGTTAATGCGCAGCATATTAATATTAATAATACATATCCAAAATGAATACATATATGTGTGTGCAATAAAAGAGTGTACATATGTAAGTCGGCCGGTTGGCGCAACTTTTGGGTATTATTAATTTATAGGTAGCAGGACTTTGTATCCATCAAATGAGTACGGAAAGCCAAATGATGGACAGTTTAATTGTTTTGCAGTCGCGTCATCACTTTGTTTGGTTGCCTGATTTCTGATTGACAATTCCAAAGATATGTATTAATTGCGTGATTAAACGCTGAAAGCCCGAACAGAGGCAGCAGAGGCGGGAAATTTTATGAACTAATTTGCAAACTACAAGTATCAATCGGTTGGTCAGCTTATTATATTATAGATCTCTATATATAGCAGGGATGCAAACCGGTTCTGAACCGAACCGAACCGCTTATTCCAGCCGGTGAACCGAACCGCAAACCGAGCCGGCTTCCTTTCAGAATTGCTGAACCGAACCGAAAACAACAATTAAAAACGGTTCGGTTCGGTTCAGTTCTCTTACTGAAATCATGCCTAAAATCAACTAAGGTTATGACGTAGTAGGACATGTCAGAGTAAAATCCATGGCTAAAATTCATAAAAATGATGTCATGAATTCGGGACCAGCCCTTTCATTTCTGAGCTGATTCAGCTATGATTCAATTCTGAGCCTAACTCAAGGGATATGATAAATATAATAATTAAGATGCATAGACGTTATTCTTTTCTAGCAAACATTCTCAATTTTCGAGAGTATTCATCTAGGAACTTATAGACGACTCCTGGAAATCCGACATAATAAGCATAGGACATTCTTCTAAGGATTTTAAAAATATTTAAATGGATTATAAGAATTAAATTTCAAAAGTGTTCGACAAGTCACATTACTACAACAATCATAATATTTCATAATGTGCCTTTGTGAACCACTGAAACGAACCGAAACCGCTGTTCAGCTAGCTCCAAAAACCATGTAATGAACCGAACCGGCGGTTCAGAATCTGTATGAACCACTGAACCGAACCAGTCCGTATTTTCGGCTGGTTTGCATCCCTCATTTATAGCCCCAATATCCATTAGTGAATTCGACAGCATAAAGAATTTTTTGTTCGGCTTCGGAACACTTTTTAACTCGGTCTCTTCGAGTCATACCTCCCAGGACAGAAATAGGCTTATTTTGGTTTTCAAATTAGTAATTCTTCATTTATGAGCTTAATTTGAAGACGTCAAAAGACGTGGAATGAGGCTTTTAGATACGAAACCACTCTGAAAACAACCAAAACACTTATGGACCACTATTTTAGGATGAGAAGTTCTTTAAATTTTATATTTAGGTTGCATATACTCATTAAGTAATGAAATAATAGATGATAAAAAAATAAAAATAAAAATTTAATTATGGATTACTACAACTCATTAAGGTAGTTTTTGGGTCTTATAGCGGTTCCGGCGGTTTAATATCTCGGTATCGAAATTTATGTTGAATTTTGTGAAACCAACACATATCAACACAATTCCTAGAACCTAGAAGCCGAACCGCTTGTTCGAGCTGGTGAACCGGCTTCATTTCTGAATTGCTGAGCCGAACCGTTCGGTTCTCTGGCGAGTTTTACCGGGAATCGTTTTCCTCTCGCCAAAGATTTTTATTAATTTGGAAATTTAAATCGTTTTCGTTAGATAATCTTAAGATGATTCGTTCCACCCTCTACATATTAAGCGTTGCGGGATCGATATTACTTTTAAGAATGACTTTACGAAAATTTTGCAACACGTAACAGTAGTAAGTCTTCTGAAATTGTCCACCGACCTCTTAAAATACCAGATTGGTGTATTTGTATACCCTGTTCCCAATAAAAATGGGAAAAGGGGGATCATAAAGTTGTGCGAATGTATGTAACAAGGAAAAGGAAACATTTCCGACCCCATGGAGCATATATATTCTTGATCAGCATGAACAGCGGTTTCGATATAGCCATGTCCGTCTGTCCGTCCGTTTACAGAGATAGAGAGATAGAGCCACAAATTTTTGCATAATGATAGATGAATGCCGTACGCAGATGAAGTTTGTTTAAGATTGTGGAAAATTTTCCCCACGTCCCCCAATAAAGTGTCACATCCTAGACCTCAAAAGCCGTCAGATCCACAATTTTCAAGTTAGAGCCTCATGGTTTAGTATACATCAAGCTAGGCCCAATATCTATCTATTCTGATTCTGATTCTATCTTCAATCAGATCGAACACAAAACACCACAGTTATAAGCGGGAAAATTAAGCTGATGAGGACACCCCCCAGTTGTTAGTCAGGACTAGAACCGCTTAAAGGTGAATAATAAAATAATGTGGCCTTCATTCAGGATGACAACTTAATACAAAAACCGGTTACATTCATCGTCAAAATTTGAAAAATAAATGAGCCGGATAATTTGTATTCGTGAAACCCGACTGCAGCGCCCTTACTTGTTTACTGTAGTAGATAATATTATATTAATAATAATATTAATGCGATCTTAGATAGGAGAATTTGACCCGAACCAGTACTTATTTTTGGTATGTATAAATGAAAAAACTGATCTGTGACATGTGCGGATGTGTTGCATTGGTAGAATATTAGGTAGGATCTCTTTTTACCATTTGATTTAGACTCGCATGGTGCCTACGTTTTTTGATCCGACTGTATTCGGTGTAGTTCGTTTTGCTTTCTTTAATATGATTCGTTCCCTTTGTGAAATGTTTGGATTTGGTTACCCCTTCCTGCCCCTGTTAACAGCAGAGTTTTTTTTTTGTTCACTATGTGTCTGCTCACGCACTCTTCGTTCTGTACGGCTCTTTAGGATACAAAATTTTCATGCAAAATTAATTGGTAGGACAAAGTGTCCTGAGGAAAAGCGGTTAGAAATTCTGCAAAATATTAACGAACTCAACGAATTGGTTGAAAATGTATGGAGTCTAATAGGGTTAGTGCAAGGTCTAAGACAAAAATGCAGGAATATTTGGATGGAATACTCGTTTTTCTAAAGACAGGTAGAATATTTAATCATGTACAGGTTGACCTGCTGAAAGTCACAAGAAACATAATGCGATGAAGCTTATCGCATCGAAGACTTCCGATTTGCCAAATGGGGTGCTACCTGATTTGGTGGTTAGCAACTATTCCTGAAGCGCACAATAACTTCACAGAGAAAAATACGAAAACTAAGAAAAAAACATTGGATGATTTCCTGAATGCATTTGGACTGGATATTCCCTAAATATGATTTTAATCATGCAACAGAGCTGAGAATCATCCAATGGATTATAATTTGATTGATTTAGTTCACTTTTGGATGATTTAAAGGAATTGCCTTTTTGTGTTTCGAAATTGTAAAACACGGGACACAAATAATAAAATTAGAAACTTAAAAGTCCAAAAACACTTGACTTGAGGTATCCCAAGTTCTATGTCAAAGCGAAAGAGCGAACGAATACGAGAGCAAGAAAATCTAAATGAATGTGTAAACGCAACTTTGATGTTATGTCGATAATGGATCTTATGAAGCCCTGAGAATGAAGCTAATAATCAACCTCGAGTCGGCACATTTTGTTGGTTTGATATTCAATTAAAGCGTTAAAAATTCAGATGCTGATTGGGGATCTTGGGGGAAGTTTTTTTTTTGGTGAAACGTTAAAGTAACAAAGTTAAGTCCATCTCGGTATTTTTATACTCTGTACCAGAGGTACACAGAGTATAATAATTTTGTGAAAAAGTAAGTAACAGCCAGAAGGAAGCATCTCCGACCCTATAAAGAGTATATATTCTTCATCAGGATCAATAGCCGAGTCGATATAGCCAAGTCCGTCTGTTTGTCCGTATGAACGCACAGATCTCAGAGATAGTAAGAGGTAGAGATTTGACATGTATGTCCCATATGCTCCTTATGTCTGAAGGCAGATCAAGTTTATTTTCAATTTGACCACGCCTCTTCTCGCCCCAGCTTTTTGAAAAAATCGTTAAATCTCCCACAGTTTTAATGATAGATGGTTCGTACTTTCTTGACATATTTAGTAGTCAGAATTACTTATCGATCCGCCAAAGGAATGGTGCAGATCGTATGAACGGTTGTCGAGTAATGATCAAATGACTATACGCTGAGCGTATAATTTCGTTGGTTCAGAGTCAAGTTTCAAGTTTAAATCAAGTACGAACTTTGAGATAAAATCAATATCGTTCCTTCTTGATTTGATCCTACAAAGATAATAAAAAACTCAAATCAATCCTGTGTGTGATTGATTTATGCCTTTATCGAGCTAAAGTGAAGGCCTCACGAGCTTAAGTCGAGATCAAGATAAGAGTTTCAGAATTCAAGTAATGCTTGTAGTTGTATTTATAAAATCCAGAATTTACCGGCTTTTGATATGGTTTGGGATTGATTAAATGCCGGATATTTCGGATCTTTATTTCTGTGTAATTTCAACTTTCTTACACCCAGAAAAAAGTAAAACGAATAACTTAAGCATAAACGCTCTTGAAAAAATATTTATTCGTTCTTAAATTTTCAAGAATTTCGCTCTAGAAGGCGAGCTAAATACGTTCTTAGCTTGGTGCTTTTAGGCGAGGAAAGTGAGGTATAGAAACTGAGAGAGGAGAGCAAGCACATTTGAGAGAATAACTTTGAGTCTGCTCTTACATTTTTGTATTATATGGGAGAGGGGTGTGGGGAAGCTATACAGCGGAGAGCGTAATGGGTTTTTGTTTTCTTGTTGCTTTGGAATTCCCAACCAGTTATGGCTTTGCTGGCATGGAGAGACCTCTGTTCGACTGATAGTTGACAGACAAAGACTGATGCTGCTTAGAAGTGCGTATTCCTCAAGCCGGCTAAAACTTGCAACATGGCTTAATAATTCATTTCCCAAGTAATAAATTTTAAAAAAAATGGAAAAAATCAACTCATTTTGAATTGTTGTATGGTTGGATTTTGTGAAGCTCTTGATTTAAGAGTAATCGATCTTACTTTTAAATCTGATGAGCTCTTGATAATAGGAAGAACATTCACGGTTTTTGACAATGCTGTATACCCTTGATTCAAGAATGAGCAATCTCGAATACGAGTATGTTTAGCACTTAATCCAAGAACTATTCTGCTTGATTTGAGAATGATTCGTACTTGGATCAAGTATTAAAGCTCTTGGATCAAGAAAACCGGGATCATAAATTCATACTTGGATCAAGAATTCCGCTTTTGGATTGATAATTTTCACTCTTATCGAACTATTGATCTCGAAAATTCTTGATCCAAGTATGAAACTCTCTATTTTTTCTGAGTGTACTTGATTGGTATTTAATAAGTAGAGAGCCCCACTTTGCAATGTGATGTGGCCCGACTAAAGGGTTCTATTAAAAAATTTACTTGTTTTTACAAGGCCCAAAGGGCCAAGCCGAGTTCCACTCAATCTCTAGGCTTGTGTACCTACAGCTTAATGCCGAATCCGAACTGCAATGTTATCTAAGAAGCTGATTCAAAGCTAGTTACTCCAAAGCTGGCGCCAATAGCTAGTAAAGGTGACCGGGTGTGTAAGTTTTTTCCCTTAGCGGGAAAACACACCACCCGCTCCACCACTCCCGTTCAGTTTCAATAACTACAATTAAATTCTAGCTTTTCTGCACCGCAAACATAAATCATTGTGCGGTCTATAATAATTTGTAGACCAAAGCTGTCCAACGCCCATCCACTTAGCTGACTGTTGGCTACCCCACGACATGCAAAGTCTCGCCTCACCTTTTCCTTTCACGCCAACCATTCAGCCCCCCCCCTCCACCCCCTTCAGGGCTCACCATTAATAGAGCATTACTGCTAATAACTCTGATGACATGCAATGCTTAAGGATCTCTCCAGCCTCCTCTGTTCCTGCTCAAAGAGCAATTCATCTCGCACAATATGCCTCATTGGCCAAAGGAGAAGAGAAAAAATGTGCTGATAATCGGCTTATAGTTTTTGGCTAGCCAATTTCCCAGCCCCATCCCATCCAGCTGACCATAATTTTCCGCATACACGCGCCGCAGAAAAACCCAGCGTAAGCATGTAATCATTATTTCCCAGCAGAAGTTGGCCCCCAGCATAATGAACCCTAAATAAAAGTGAGCTGCTGGTAAACTTTGGTCTGAACTTTTGCCTGCGCTTAACACTTTTCCGCAACAATTTATCGTTCGGCGGAAGTGTTTGGCATTGCCAAAAGATAATGCTACGAGGCGGATGGCGTTGAGATGCCAAGGACAAAGTTTTTTTTTTTCGCAAATCCTTGAGAGCCGCGACAGCGAAACCAACTTACAATGCGCATGGAATTGCAAACTATCTGGGCAAAGGAGGGAGCCCTTCCGTCGACGGTGTGGGAAAATCTGTAAAAATAAGTAAGCGAAACCGACATATTATTGCTACATTGATTACAACCGAACATTACTCGCTTGTTTGTACAGGAAGCCAATGTGTCTAGTTAATGTTTGCAGCTTGGTTTATCGGCGCATGCAGGGACCAGCTTAAGGTGTGATTTTTCCGTGTAAGTGGCTCAGCTGTACTCGTCCCGAGAAAATGCATATTCTTTGCATACGCTGATTGAATGAAATGTATCTTAGACCCTCTTTTGCTCCTTAAGCCTCTCTCGTGCCTGGTAAGAATTCAATTGCCTGGCAAAGGTGCTCACAATGCGGCTCAGAAGGAGGAAAAAAGTGCAAGTAAGAGGGCTTCCACGAGCATTTCTTTCTCAGAATTGTCAAAGGGAAGCGCTAAGACGTGACACAAATGAAATGTAACAGCAGCAACAAAAGAACGCGACACTCACGCAGTGAGGAAAACTAGTGGCTGCTTTAACTGATTTGATGGGTAGGGGGGTAGGGGAAAGCCGTTTTCCCTTGCAGGCATACAATTTTCATTTCCGCTTTTTATTTGCTCAGGCTGCCGCGCATCTAGTGTGGGCTGCTGGGGCGGAGGGCGTGGCCCAAAACTCGCAAGAAAAGAATTTCGTTTGAGTTACTTTTGGGCAGAAGCAAGGTGGAGACCCGGACAAAGTTTGCTCCATTTGCTTGGCCTTAAGGTGTGTTTAATGAAAAGTTGGACCAAAAGCAGAGGACAATAGACAGACAATAGAATGCAGCTGATGCAGCTGAGTCTCTGCTGCATCAATATCCTGTTGCCATTTACGCTATTTACCAAATGAAATACGCCGCAAGTTTGGCCTGAAACGGGGAAGGGGTGGGAGGGAGGGAGGGAAAACTGCACCAAAGTAACCACGAAAATTAAACTTTTGCCACGATTGTGTGTCTTTTCTTTTGGGTAGAGAAGCAAACTTTACCCACTTTGAAAGCAAACTGTGGGAGAGAAAATAAAATCAGAAGAAAAAGTCAGATGGATAGAAGGCAATACGTAATGGCAAATACAGTAACAATAGTTTGTCGATTGCAAAGTTTGCTAAAAAATGTTCATTATTCGCTAATAAAGCAAACATAAAGTAACAGGCAACAATTGATTTTATAATCATTTTTTGTTATTAAATCATCAGCGAACAATGAGAACTTGCAAGAGCAGGTGTTATTCCTGGTTGCTTTAAAGCCGAACCTGCGTAAAAATTAAACTTTCGAAGCGGGACCTGAACCTGAACTCCTCTGTTGGTCAAATGGCTCGGTTTTCCAGAACTTATAAAACCATCACGACCGGATATAATTTGACTTATGGTGCTGAGTCTGAGCATTATAAGAATTCTAGTATTTGCACTTGAGCCTGGGATGCAAACCGGTTCTGAACCAAATTGAATCAAACCGAAACCGAACCACTTATTTCAGCTGACAAACCGAACCGGCCTTTCGAAATTGCTAAACCGAGCCGAAAAACACAAAGCAAAACGGTTCGGTTCGGTTCGGTCCGATTCAGTTCACTGAGGCGACCTTTGGTTACGTTAAGGGAGACCGCTCCTTGCCCCATTGTATACTTAGCGATGCCGTATTAATGTAGCTTTTGTGGTTCACCCATTATAAGACTTGTACTTTCGTATATCGAATGCAACCTGCCACCGAGCTGTTAATAAACCTGACATTAGACTGCATTTCATTCGTAGAAAGGACGATATTCTTAATATTCTATAGTTATTCTTGACCTTAGTTCAACGTTAGACAGCATATTCCCTTAATTAAGACAATCCCAACGAATAAAGCATTTGACTTCATAAGAATCGGAATCTACGAACAAATCTTAAAAAAATCTCACCATGAGCCTTTGTGTCTAAAATCAATACCTAGCTCTCGCTGAGAACCATAACGATATCAGAGTGAGGCATTTAAACAACAAAGGTTATTAACAGTTCTAAACATTAATACATTTGGTTCACTAAGTATTGGGCTTTCAAAAAAAAAAAACGTGTGCTTTAAACTATAAAGTTGTGGCATCATCAGAGATGTCAATTGACTCTTCAACTTATTACACCAATATTCAATTTTTTTATTTGTATAATATTTTCGCATATCAATAAAGGGCAGATATTAATTAGTTGAGAATGATCTGTTCGAAAATATCAATCTTATATCATTATCATTATTATTATTAATAAATATACTACTACTACAACTATTTTCGAATCAAAATAACTTAACATTTTCCAAATTACTATAGACAATTGATGTAATATTAAGCTTTTTCTAAAACATGATTAGTCCACAATTAGCTGCTTGGAATTGTCCGAACGGAGGATGGTATAAGTATTTTGACAAAGACTTCACAATTATTTTATTCTCAGCACAAGACCTCAAATGCTAACAGATTCTAGATAACCTTTTCACACTGAAATTGAATCTGTCTTTGGAAACTTGTTTTCCAAATCTGAAACAAATTTGATCTGCCTACGATATATACACCTACCTTCTTGAGTTAATTTCCGACTACACTCAAAAGAAAAAACACTCAAAATCACCCTAAAGTTTAGAAATTCGCCTTAAAAAAGGGGTCAAAGGCGATTCGCCATATAATTTAGAAAAATTATTTCTAAAAACAAGACTAAGTCTTTCTGAAATTAAGAAATTATTGACTAAATATTTTCTTAATTGTTGAAAAACTTTTCTAGATTTAAAAAAAACTGTACATTTTTAAAAAAAACTTTCTAGAATTTTGAAAAAAGACATTTTAACTATTATAGACAGAAATGGGAGTTAGGTGGGGGGACTGGAGACAGAAAAGAAAAAGACTACAAACACCAAGAAGCATATAACCCCCTTATATAATATATTATTTTTATAGGATATTTTCTTTCTGTTGTGGATCACTAAGGTTTCTTTCTGAAAATCACATTGTAATTAATAATCTTTATTTTGGTTTTTAACTTTACCTTGCCTGGGACTTGAACTCGGGACCTCGGGAAAACTTCAACACGAAAGGCATCTTATCGCACTCGACCAACAAGCACGCGCGTGTCTCACAGTGAAAAACGCAGTCAAATAAATGCTAAGCACTCAGCTGCCTCTTTTTTATTTTCCGAGAGCAGGGAATTCGAACTGAGAATTACATGCGGTGTCTTTTTATATATTTCTAAATGTTTAGGCGGTTTTGTAGACTATTTTGTTATATTTTAGGGCGAATTTTTTTGGCAAGCTTAATATTAGTTGCTCGTTTTACATTTCGAATGCAGGGAATTCGTACTTAAGAATAACAAGGGGTGTCGTTTTATTATTTTTCTATTTTTTAAGGCTAGACTTTAGACTTTATAGACTTTATTGTCTATATTTTAGGGCGATTTTCTAAATGGCTTGTGTTAATTTAAGAAATGTGCTTTCTTGAATTTAGTGCGTTTTTACTAAATTCGCCCTATTTTAAGATCGTGCAAAGTGTTTTTTTTGCGAAACTCAAATTCACCCTTAATTTAAATAAGTATTTAGAAAAAATAAATAGAAACAAGTAAGGGCGCTACAGTCGAGTGTCCCGACTGCAAAATACCCTGTTCAATTGTATTCATTTGATTGTTTTTTTGAATTTTTGAATTCGAATGTAGCCGGTTTTTGTAACAGCTTTTAAAGGCTCATCCTGAAAGTAGGCCACATTATTTGGTAATTTCAGCGGCTTTAGACCATTGAGGTTATTGTTTCGCTTACAACTCCGGTGTTTTTTGTCCCATTTTCAATGGAAATAGGGTTATACCCTAAATTTAAGAAAAACTAAATCGAATTTTTAATTTAAGAAATTATTTTCTAAAAAATTTGTTTAGGGTTGTTTTTTCTAAGTTTAAGAAAAAACTGTCTAAAAACAAGAAAGGAAAATTGTTTTCGGGTGAATTTCTAAAACATAGAAAATACATTTTTTGAGTGTACAAACTGAAAAACAAAGGATTGGCAACACCAACATTTCATGAGCTGAATACGAGTTCGTATACTTCTTTTATGCTAGCGTTATCGTGGGTTTTTAAAATCACGCTTTGAATAATGCGCCAGTTTCTGTTACTTTATACAAATCACGATACTTCTGCAGTGGGATGCCACTTATTTCAATATTAGGTAAGGTGGCCACACTCTGTCACAGTCTGATTATTAATTGTGAATAAAACAAAGAGATTCAGGTAATTTAAACGGAAAGAAAAAAGCGAAATTGTAATTAATCTTCTGGAGAACTTTAAACATGAAATGTAGGTATTACAGGCAAAATGGTAATTTCGTTGGGATTTGTCATCTAACTCGCTAAATTCATCCAACGCCTTAACTATTATGGGATCCTTTGTTGTCCATTGGCAGTGTTGGTTATTAAATTTGGTTCAATTTGTATTTAGAACAAACACATTTAGCTGCCAGAACAACTGTCTTTGTGAAAGAGGTGTTGCCAGACTATTTTGATTGAAACAATCATGTTTTTTTTTTCAAAAACCATAGTCAAAATTCGTGAGTAGCAAATCGCCTCATTTATGATTATGATTATGTGAGTCATGATGGATTTTTGCAAGTGTTTAAGCAGGCACTTTTCGACCTTTTTCATGAAATAATATTGCAATTTATCCATTTCGAAGCAAAGCAATATAACTTTCTGTTAAAGGTAGTTCCATTTTGTGGAAATTTTCTTCCATTCAAGAAACGTCGATCAGCAAAATACATTTACAACTACTTAGTGCTCGAATCAGTTCTCTACCAATCATTCAAACATAGCACGATATTAAAGTCCATACGATCCATGCAAACATTTTCCCCTACAAATTCAACTTGCGTCGTAAAGCACCAAAAATTCTCTTGTACAAATTTGCAATTAATGCATCTGCTGTCCGCATGTCCTTGGGCTGTCCTTTGATGAGCGTCAGGAACATAAAATTTTGCAGCGCATACGTGACAATAATTACAAAAAAAAGACAGAAAAAACTGAAAACAAAGACAACACTGGCCATAAAACAGAGACAGCAGACCATAAAAAAAAAAAACGAACCAGCTGAAGGCGACCCACCGCAAAGGCCAAAGGCGAGTTCTGGCGACATAAACTACAAATGTAGGCGCTAGCCTGGAGAGGGGGGAGGGTGTTTGACGAAACTGCAGCAGTGGCCGCATAAAACGTGGGATAACAAGGATTTACATTAAGCGAGGAGCGGATCGTAAAAGACAAGACATTCAGCTGAAGTCTACAAAGTAGTTGCCGCCATATAGGCGCTCCTGTCGCTCCCTGTTGTCGCTGCGGTTAGCCAAACGTAAAATTCATCAAGTCAAAGTGAAAAGTGGAAACTGAAATGGGTTGCTGGCTTCAGCATTTAATTGAAAACTACTTCGCAGGCAGCTGTCATCACTCGGGACAATTAATCAAATGTCGCCATGATAAACTTGAATGGTAAAACAGCCCGGAACACGCATGGAAAGCAATAAAAACCACATTCATTTATTAAATTTTTACCTCCTGCCCTGCGCTGCCCTGCCCATCCCGCCAAGCTTAGGCTAGAAAACGACAGCTATCAATCAAAAAGGGGAGGAATGTCTTTTGGGGGAGGGTTGGGTAGCGGGGCATTAAAGTAGGCAGTTGAAAATTTTTCAATTTGATAAGTATAGGCTATACCCAAACGCCCACATCAAGTGTCACTTGATATTCAAAGCAATGCCAATGACGTTCTCGGCCTTAAAACCAGAAACATGGCAGTGGCAACTTTTGTTTGGACGCTTTTAGGCGTAAACGCCAAGAAAATGGTTGACATTATTTGCGGTTCCTTTCGCTCGCTTCACAAAATTGATGTTACACAATTTTGTGTTTGACATTTTCTATCCCCGCGGCGGTTCACTGGCATTGCAATTTTTGGAACATTTTGTTTAGATTTTTCGGACTTTGATAGGAGTTTTTTTTGTATTTTTTTAAAAACAAATTTGTTTACAAATTGTGTGACTGATGATGAATGGAGAATCTGGGCAGCAGTTAAGTGCTTAATCTTAATTTCATAGTGGGTACATAGGCAGCTGCTTAGTAGAGAGAGAGAGTTCAGAGTTGGGCTTCGTGTTGCTGCGTTGAGGAAAGTTAACTTCTGCTCAGCCGAAGTTTTTATACCCCTGCAGCACGTTTTTCTAACTAATTTGAAGGACATATCCACTTAAAACAAAAAAGTTGTTCTCAATAAGACTACTTTTCCGACTCTACTTAAGTATGACAGCTATACTAAAGGATGATTTTTAAAGAGCTATAGGAAAGTTTTCCAAAAAAAAAACACATAAAATTCAGAAAAATGCATGAAATCTTTATTTGAATCGATAGTAAGGTCCATATAATTTAATGTTTGAAGATTATTTCATGCAAATGTTGACCGTGACTGCGCCTCAAATGTCCAATTTTGGCATACTCTTTCCAACATTTCGCCCGGTATCTCACGAAAAAATGCTTCAATGTTGTCTTCCAATGCGTCAATTGAAGCGGGCTTGTCTGTATAGACATGAGCTTTAACATAGCCCCACAAAAAATAGTCTAAAGGCGTTAAATCGCACGGTCCCGAACGTGAAAAAAAAAGTTCACCGAACTCGACTCTCAATAAGTCCATTGTTGCGCATGCTGTGTGGCATGTTGCACCGTCTTGTTGAAACCACATGTCATGCAAGTCAAGCTCTTGCATTTTGGACAAAAAGAAGTTGGATATCATCACACGGTAGCGCTCACCATTCACAGTTACGTTACGATTCGCATCATTTTTGAAGAAGTACTGTCCAATGATGCCACCAGCCCATTTACCGCACCAAACTGTGACTTTTTCTGGATGCATTGGTAGCTCTTGCAATGCTTCTGGCTGATACTCACTCCAAATCTAGTCACAATAGCCCGAATACCCGCTTCAGTGGGTCGATTAAACTGACCATAAAATGGAAGAAGCGCGCGATGAACTTTCTTAACAGAGCACGCATTTTGATAATAAAATTCAATAATTTGCAAGCGTTGTTCGTTTGTAAGACGATTCATGGTTGAATTATAGACCAAACTGAAGATGTTTGTCAGTGAAACAAAACAAAAAAAAAAAAGATTTTCTCACTAGAACTAGTCGTTCGACCGATCGTTCCTATGGCAGCTATATGTTATAGTCATCTGATCCGGCTGGTTCCGAAAAATCTGCAGCGTATTTTTACCCAGAAGTGCAAAGTTTGGTCGCGATAGCTTTGAAACTGACGGAAGAGATAGCTTAGAAACAGACGGACAGACGGTCATGGCTATATCGACTCAGCTCGTCATGTTGATCGAGAATATATATACTTCATGTGGTGGGAAATGCTTCCTTCTATGCGTTACAAACATCTGGACAATATCAATATACCCTCTGCAAAGGTAAAAAAATTAACATGTATAATTGGAGGGTGATGAGTATTTTAACGATTACTAGATCAGGAATATCGGAATTTGTTCAGGCAAATACCATTTATAAGTCGTAAGGCGACAGTTTAAAAATTTCAATATAAATGGAAAGCAATCGATTTTGTGCAATGATTATTATGCTATAAGGCCTGATCTTTCAGTCGGTTTCCGTGTAACCGTTGAATTTTCATATAAAAGAACGTCAAATTTAAAAGAAAGTTGAGAGAAATATCTGTGGTTACTTGATCAATAAACAGAAGAAAAAAATTATATGATCTGGTACTCAATGATATATTTGTTCATATCATTCAAAAGCCGATTTGATAAAGATGAATATGACCTGTTCTTTATATAAGTTTGATGAATTTTCAGATCAATAGTATATCAATGAAATATAATAATGATATTAATTAATAGAATATGTAATATTCAATATCAGAATGATATTATTTAGCTTCAATTTGACATTTATTAGCATCAAAATGATATGAAAAAATGTCAAATTACCCAGCCCAGATTGATTTAATATTGACATTTTTTTTCCTCTGTGTATGTAAGAATTCATAAATGATTTGCTTTGAAAAAATACAAAAATGCTTGGGATAGTTTGTTCTAAAGCTAAACAGTAAGACTTCAACATAATGTCAAAGAGAGTTAGATCAATAAGATAGTAAAAGCATCTGAAATCACCTACCACCATCAAAAATTCTTAATTTGTTTCCTTATGTTATTGGAATTAGTTGCAAAACCTGCTCAGCCATCTTATCGCTTAACTTCGCCACGAAGTAAGCGAATCTTGTCCACTTCGGGATTTATATTTTGCCATCGGCGTTCTAGACTCTTAAGGTCAAATCTTAATTAACAAATTTTTCTAAACTAAAATATTAACAAATTTTAAATAGAAAAATCTATCAATTTTGCTATAAAACAGAGCTTCAAACCAGTGGTGGACCTCAATATATTGATATCCTCCTTAAGAGGAGTTTTTCTCATATAAACAAAATGCCGTTTTATACACATGAAAATGCCCTGCTCGAAAATATCAAACTGATATTTTCGAGCATTTAAAATTAATATATTAAGATCAAATTGATATTTTACAATGTCATTTTGTCTTAAAAAATAGTAAAAAATTGGAAATGACAGGTTAATATCATCCATATACAACTTGCACTTCTAATGGCTAAGTATTATAAATAGTTTTAGAGTGTCAGAAACAACAGTGTGTCCCCCCTTGACAGGGGATCGAACTCCGGACTTCATTCAGTTAACACGAATGGAATGGCGTCTTATCGTACTTCACCATCGGACACGCGGGTGTTAACACGCCACACAGCCTACTTAAGTAATTCGTTACGTTGCTTGAAGTTTCGAAATGTAACACTATTTGTCTCTTTCCTTCTTCACAGTTTTTATACGTCCCCTTCTCTTAATGGTCAAAATGAAATGATATTTTCGAAAATATAAAACAAAATTTGAGGATCAAAATGATATTTTGTAAAATCATTTTGACACAATAAATTCCATATGTTATAATTTAGTATTTATGTACGTTCCTCTTTGTCTGGGGAGCCTAGAATTAGATTGGATATATCATCATGGTCAACTGTTATTTGAGAGCTCCGTTCACATTTCGTCACAATACTTTATGTAATAGAATCACTTTCGAACCGCAAATGTTCACCTAAGCTAAGACAATGTATTTTCGATTTTCCGAAAGTACTGCGATGAAAAAAAATGTCAGGAGAGCTGGATTTAGACCTTAACCATAAACTTAATTTGGAATATTCTCATGTGAAGTACAAATCGCTGACTACCCAAAAACGACCCAGTTTCCATACGATTTGTATCGTTTCTAGGTTAAAAGCAAATTGATTAAGCTGATTACTAAATAACTAAATAGCTTTATTTTGTTTATATTGTGTTAAGCTGAACCAAAGACCTAGAGCACACAGAGATAAGTAAATGGCAAGTCAATATTTCAATGTGGACCTTCGTTTTAACTCGTGTGTGCTGAGTGCCCAACTTGCTTTGCAAACAGACAGCACACATATGTAAACTTGAAGGACTTTATTGCAAATTGCATCTCCAATTTACCTGACTTTCACTTGTGCGGCCGTTAGACATCTTATTGAGTTCTAGCAAAGATTATACAATGAATTGTATTATTTGTGCTTTGGTTCTAGGTCTTTAGCTGAACCAAGGCTCAAACCTAACCTTTGTCCATTTACGTCGATTCTAAAATTCTAAAATTAAAAAAGGATATCTAAAAATAATATTTATAAAGATTGCATAAAAAATGGCACAGTTTTAAAGGCTATAACTTTTCAGACTTTTCAGAGCACAATTCGCAGTTTTCCAACATAATGTTGTTAATGTTTATAGTAATGTTAATGCTCTGTTAATTAACGTATGAAAAGGATGTAAAACACCAGTTCTTTTGACTAACGGGTTCATCGAGATGGGCAAGGCCGACTTTAACTTCAGCTCTAGTTTAACTTTAAAGTCGTATGACGCACAGACGTCGGCTTGGCTAATTTATCGTTCCAACAATTTAAACTCTAGAACACTTTTAGACCAAAATTGCTTTTTCATTTAAATAATATTTCTTCTAAGAGGTTATTCCTATAGGCAATCATATCAGTAGTACTTAAAAGACTTAACATTTCAGGTGAATATTCGTTGGTTGTTTGCTCAAGCGATCTGATATGACAAAGAGATGAGATGCTGGGAGTGAGACAAGAGTATCCACGAACATGTTCGCATCACTCACTGTACCTTCGCCTGAACTAGAGCTGGGCGAGTGAGCGAATTTTCTGACATGGTCACAATCGATTCACGATAGAACAATAGAGGAAAACAAGAAAGAAAGTCGGTGAAGCCCGACTATAACATACTCTGTACCAAGAAAATTTTTCTTTTGATCATAACTCGAAAACCGTTCATCCGATCTTCTTCATTCCTTTGGCGGATCGATAAGTTATCCTAATAACTAAATATGTCCAGAAGGAACAAGCCATCTATCTTCAAAACTGTGGGAGATATGACGTTTTTTCTAAATTGCGGGGGCGGGAGGGGGCGTGGCCAAAATTGAAAATAAACTTGATCTGCCTGCAGACATTAGAAGCAAATGTCCCATACATGTCAAACCTCTATCTCTTACCATCTCTGAGATCTGTGCGTTCATACGGACAGACAGACGGACAGACGGACATGACGGACATGACTCGGCTGTTGATGCTGATCAAGAATATATATACTTTATGGGGTCGGAGATGCTTCCTTCTGGATGTTACATACTTTTGCACAAACTTATAATACTCTATGTACCTACGGTACAGAGTATAATTAACTTCGGCTCGGCCGAAGTTTGTATACCCTTGCAGCACGTTTTTAAACTTATTTAAGGGACATATCCACTGAAAACAAACAAGATTTTCTCAATAAGACTACTTTTCTGACGCTACTTTTGTATGACAGCTATTCTATATATATGTCCGATTTCGAAAAAACTTGTCAGAGCATTAAAAACTAGTAAATACGAAGTTTGGAGACTTTTTGTCACTAGAACTAGTTTTTCGACCGATCTTTCCTATGGCAACTATATGTTATAGTTAACCGATCAGGACGATTCCGACAAATGTGCAGCCTATTTGTACCAGAAGACTTCGTGCAAACTTTGGTGGTGATAGCTTTAAAACTGACGGAGGAGATAGCATAGAAACAGACGGACAAACGGATGGACGGAAAGACGGACATTGCTTTCTCTACTAAGCTCGTCATGCTGATCAAAAATATATATACTTTATGTGGTCGGAGATGCTTCCTTTTATGAGCTACAAATAGCTGGACAATTTCAACATACCCTCTGCAAGGGCATAAAAATAACGGTACGCACGATTCACGCTTGTAATTTTTGAAGAGTTTTGCGACACTCACGAATCATGCACGATTCTCGATTCTCTTACGAATGCACGATAATGATATTGATTACGATAACAAACGCATTTCCGTTTGGTTTAACAAAATGCAGCCCAAATATGCTATTTATTTCTTCTTTTTTTCTGTCACAACTAATTTTAGTTTAATTGAAAGCCGATTTGCAACATTTTCGAGGTTCTTCGAATTCTAGATGATTTCGTCAAGTTGGGTGTACCCGTACCATTTTGTCAGATAAATACAAGTGATGATACTTGTTAGGTAAAAAATAAATTTAACAATACAATCTTCTTGAACACTGAATCTACGATGTTTGATCTTAATTCACTCACGGAAATCGCACGAATCACGGCTGTTCACGCACGGAACTCTGTGTTTGCTTACGTGCATGTTTGCTTAGGTCCCCTTATTACGTACTTACAGCCCCATTGGTGGATCAGGGCAGGCTTCTGGTAATGCTTCCAAGTCCGATTCCGGTAGAGATTCCACCATGCATCTCGCTGTATGCTCCATTAATTCCTGAAGTTTCATTTGTGACGTTATTTCTGTGATATGCAGAGGTATCGAAACTGCATTTTTTTTGGCAACTGTTATTTTCTCATACCTGGTAAAAATATGCTCTTTGTGCTTCCTTAGCGAGTCCCTCATTTTCATCTTCACCGATTCCGAGGTTCTTTCAATATTTAGGGTCAGGCTTTTGGTAGATCAACAGTGCTCGTGCATGTCTTATGCTCCACATCGTGGTCCTCTCTAGTCTATCCGGGCCCTTAATTGCAAACTTATTTTGGTCGTGTATTGATCTATTTGTCTGAAATTGTTCTAACAATTTTGCTGTATTAAATCCGCTGTCACTACGGGCAGTGCATTTTCCACCAAAGACACAGAACCAAATCGAATTTCCACACTATTTTAAGATTCAAATAGCTTCGTATTGTTCACAAACTTGATCAACTTTTATGTTGATAACTATTTGGTTATCTCTGCACCCAAAAAAAAAGTAGAACGAATAACTTAAAAACAAACGCTCTTGAAAACATATTTATTCTTTCTTAAATTTTCAAGAATTTTGCTCTTGAAGTTGAGCTAAATACGATCTTAGCTTGGTGCTTTTAGGCGAGGGAAGTGAGGTATAGAAACTGAGACAGGAGAGCAAGCACATTTGAGAGAATAACTTTGAGTCTGCTCTTACAGTTTTGTATTATATGGGAGAGGGGTGTGGGGAAGCTATCGAGCGGAGGGCGTATTTGGATTTTTGCACTCATGTTGCTTTGGAATTCCCAACCAGTTATGGCATTGCTGGCATGGAGAGACCTCTGATCGACTGATAGTTGACACACAAGGACTGATGCTGCTTTGAGGTGTGTATTCCGTAAGCCGGCTAAAAGTTGCAACATGGCTCAACAATTAGTTTTCCATGAAATAAATTTAAACAAAATGGAAAAATCTACTGATACTGAATTGTTGTAAGGTTGGAATCTGTGAAGCTCTTGATTTAAGAGTAAACGACCTTACTCTTGAATGTGATGAGCTCTTGATAATAGGAAGAATATTCTCGGTTTTTGACAATGCTGTTTGCCCTTGATTCAAAATTGAGCAATCTTGAAAACGAGTATGTTTAGCACTTGATCCAAGAACACTTGTGCTTGATTTGAGAATGATTCGTACTTGGATCAAGTAGTGAAGCTCTTGGATCAAGAAATCCGGGATCAAAAATTCATACTTGGATCAAAAATTTCGCTCTTCGGATGAGAATTTTCACTCTTATCGAACTATTGATCTCGAAAATTCTTGATCCAAGTATGAAATTCTCTATTTTTTCTCTGTGTGTGCCTGCGGCGCATATTAATGATCGAGATCTCAGGCAGTAGGACAGCTATTCTGCATACCAAAACGTAGAAGAAGAAGCCGATTTTATTGAAACTAAAACTTTTTATGGACCCCGCCTAAGTCAGCCATTAATAAGACTGTATAAGGTACTCCTGGTGTGTTAAGCCTACCAGCCAGATACCCGCCTACCTATTACCTTAACAAATACAATATTTTATTTGTCCCGGTGCTCCGCACGTGCACATGCAAAATTGTCTTGAATTTGTCCAAATTTATTCCTGCATGTTGAAAGGTTCCAGCCGCTCACACCAGCACAAAAAAAGCACTCGATAACTCGATTTGGAAATATGTATTTTACAAGATTATCACTATTGTTGTACGAAACAAAAAAACCTTGCTTTAAATTGATTTCTTTAGCATTATTTTATATTGACTGCATTGTCTAAAACACGTTGATTATATTTAAAATTTATGTGAATTTTTGAGGGTACCCAAGCTTTGTTGCATTTAAAGTTTTCACACTGACTCAGCTGCACTTTTCTGGCCCACTCAAACTAAACACAAATTGATGCCGACCCAAACTGAAGGCAATGCAAATCGTTGTACAGGAATGCGAAGAATATTGACCAGCATGACATTTTCTTTGATGGGTTTTATATTGATTGAATTTTCGCCACCTGAGCAAATAAGCTTTTTTCCATTGTCAAGCAAACGCAGAAGCCAACTCGAACAATTGGCAATTGCATTCTATGAGTGAACTTTGAACTTGGGCCACAAAGTTAATTGAAATGCCAGACAGCACGAAGCCAGGGCTAATTTCAATGTGATTAATATCAAAGCATAAAGAACTCCATCCAACTTCCAACTAATCGATCGATCAATCAATCAAGGACAAACAAAGTCATTCAATTTGTATGCAATTTTGACCGCAAACATTTGTTAATTGACCGCAGAGTAAATCGCCTTACGCACACACACACACACAATAATTAATTATGTACGCTCAGTTGCATTTGGATGCTGCAGGAAACGAAACGAAGCTAAATTATGCCAACTAACTGCTCCGTCTGCTCCTTGTTGTTGTCCATCTGTTAGCTGGCGTTTCCGCTACGTGGGTTGACGGTGCCGCCACGCTTAAGTGCCGATAATTGCTCACCTTTGGTCAGGACAACGCTAGTGGAGAGTGTGCAGGACCCGAAGGGGACAGCAGGAATCTCCAAAGTCAACTCGAAGCTCAACGTGTAATCAAATGACATTTAAGTGACATTTAGAGCTTAATCGCAAAGCGTTTTGTGGGTGGCGAATGGTGTGTGGTCCGCAGGCCTGTAAATACAGGAACTGCAAACAGGATATTGAAAGTGCAGTGAAGCGTTGAAGATGTGAAGACTTGCATAAATGTGCAATGGTTATTTAGAGATGAAGCGATCCAAAATAAGACGACAATTTGTGGCGAACTGGCAGAGTCAAACATTGATTGTGGGAGTTTCGTTTGATTGAAAGATCGGCGGAAAGTACACGCTCCATAAATACATAAGCAAACACAGTTTATTTAATATTCTTGATCAGCATCAACAGTCGAGTCGACTAAGTTATTTAAATCACATTTATATTAATAATATTTTCATTTTAAAGCTTATAAGAAAAACTGAAAAACCCGGCTATAATATTCGCTGTACCAGCAAAAGTGTATGCTCAGTATACAGGCGCTGCTACTGCACAGCAAGGAACATTCCTTTGCTCTTAACTTAACAATCGATCATCCAAACTTGACTAATCCTCTTGCTGATCCATAATAATTACTGATTAATGAATATGCGTAGATGGTGACAGACCTTCTCTCTATAAAAAAGAGAAGAAAAAAAGAGAAGAAGAGAAAAGAATTTATCCAAATTGAGTGAAAGTTGGTGTTAGTCAAAAATATAGATAGTAAGAAAGTTGACCAAGCTCAACTAAAATGGTGCACCCTGCACCAACGACAGTGTAAGCTCATTGAGCAGTTTTGATGCTACAGTGGCAGCCAAAATAATGATGATTACTTAGTACGTCCAGGAAGGTACGATGCTTGTTTCTATGAATCTGTGGGATATCTGACGTTTTTATACCCGTTATTCGTAGAGTAACTGAGTAACTAACTAACAGGCAGAATGAAGCATCTCCGACCCCATAAAGAGTAGAGTCAAACATTGATTGTGGGAGTTTCGTTTGTTTGGAAGATCGGCGGAAGGTACACGCTCCATAAATACATAAGCATATTCAGTTTATTTAATATTCTTGATCAGCATCAACAGCCGAGTCGATATAGCCATGTCCGTCTGTTTGTCCGTATGAACGCACATATCTCACAGATGGTAAGACATAGAGGTTTGACATGTTCATATGAGACATAAGCTTCGTATGTCTGCAGGCAGATCAAGTTTATTTTCAATTTTGGGTACGCCCCCTGCCGCCCCCGCAATTTAGAAAAAACGTCATATCTCCCACAGTTTTTAGGATAAATGGTTCGTTCCTTCTGGAGTCTCTTCCTTAGTATTAAGGATATTTTATCGATCAGCCAAAGGAATGGTGAAGATCGAATGAGCGGTGGTCGAACTATGATCAAAAGACTGTTCGCTGCTGCAGCGCAGTAGCGCTGCTTTCAGCTGCTACTGCAGCATCAAAATTTATGCTGAGCATATAATTTCGTTGGTAAAGAGTATGTTATAGTCGGGCTTGACCGACCTTCTTTCCTGTTTTCTATATTCAATGGCGAATTTGCCTTAAATTAAGTGTTTGGGAAAAAAATAAAACAAAAATTTAAATAAATTTAATAAAAAATATTTCGAAATTATTTTCCAAAAAATCTTTTTTAAATAAAACTGAAAAAGCAAGAAAGAACAAATTTTTTAGGGTGAATTTCTAAAACTAGTAAAATAAATATTTTGAGTGTAGTTTTGAGCACAATTACTTTGGCTTACTAGGATGAAAATATGTTGGAAATATGCAAAATCCGTTGTCTATTAATGAGTCGTCAAAGTAAAAAGTTATTAAGCATTTTAAATCGTGATAAGTTAATAATTGGTAATACTTTATTTACTTTATTACATCTTCTTAATGGGGGATAGCCCTCAGAACCAGTTTCACTTTACACGAATGGAATGGCGTCTTGTCAGACACACGCAGTGCTAAAATATTTTAAATATTGAAGTTT
The DNA here is from genome assembly GCA_035044965.1 of Lordiphosa andalusiaca. NCBI lineage: Eukaryota > Metazoa > Arthropoda > Insecta > Diptera > Drosophilidae > Lordiphosa > Lordiphosa andalusiaca. The sequence goes on from JAWNNM010002284.1 coordinate 143,421, forward strand.
TAATACAAAACTTTATTTGTTTCTTTGAATCTATTCACAATAAAATGTTATAGTTTCGTAAATTAACCAGCCCAGATCAAAATGATATTGACATTGCTGTTCCCTCTGTGATTTTATTATTACTACAAGTTCTAATTCGTTCCCCTCCAACCAGACAAACCTCTTGACTTTTCGACTTTCCGTCCATCACCATTTTGGTCTGTAGTTTATGGAACACCTTAGAGCTTCAGACAGAAGTTGAACAAAACATGTGCATAAATTTCCAGCTCAGTTCGACGTTCGCATAAAACCGGCTACTTAGGCCAAAGCCAACTTTGTTTCCTTTTCACCAAAAACGCCTTCAACAAAAGCCACACAAAAGAAGAAAAACCCAAAAGAACAGCCTTAACAGTTTTAGCATACAAAAAGTAGCCGACGAGACGCTAACGAAATTGATTTTCAGGCAATTTGTTCGTTTATAGATTGCGGGCCCCAACCCCCTCCCGCCTACTTCTGACTTTTTTCGTAAAGGGACAGCTGCTTCTGCTTCTGCAGGAGGCATCATTGGGCAGCCAAAAGCCCTCCAACAAAAAAAAAAGGAAGAAAACGTGAGCCAGCAGCTGACAAGAACAAGAACAATCCCTGAAAGAAAAGCTCATTGACTGCAACACTTTGACACCTGACAGCCTGCACACAAAAGCGTGCGACGTATTACCAGACATAACACTCCAGGAATGCCGCAGGAAATTGGAGAAACTTTTTTTTTGGGTGTGATTGCACTTTAGTTTTGAGGTTTGGCACACAAAAAAGTTTACCCTTAAAACGTAAAATTTATTTGTGTTATGGCTGGGACAAGAATGGGGTGGGGGGCAAAAGTGAGTGGAGCCAGCTTAGTGTAACTAAGCATAGGGTAATTTGACAATCTTTTACGTGAGTAAAAGCAGTCCAACTTTAAAAATTAAAGAACTTATACCACTATTTTGGAGACCAGTTCGATCAAAGTGGAAATTTAATAAGTCCAATTATATGCTAGAAGTAGAGTACAAAGGAATTTTCTTGAATCCAAGCAGAAATACTAAACTCAAGCATGGTCTTTTGAAATAAAATTTTTTGGAATAAATCAAGAATAAATATTCTTAGTAAATCTTTTTGGTTGAAGCAGGAAAAGTATGGATTTCAATTGAAAAGTTTACCTAATTTTGCAGTCACACTTACGTATGCACGTATCAATTTGTGCAAATATATGCGCTTAAACAATTTCCACTGTTATTAAACAAACAAGCACAAAAACTAACATAAAGACATTCCTACAATGCATAGCGACAATTAACGAAAGCGTGGCCGATTTTCTATGCAAATGTGTTTGTAAGTATGTCTTGCACTCACCATTCAAATAATTTAGCTCTTCTTTAAGCTAGAATGCTCTCAGAAGTTCAACAGATTCTTCTTGGTCGTCCTCCATTTCATTTTATACATTTTTATGTCATTAATTTTCACTTGTTACCTATTTGTCTGGTATTCGAGCAGATTTCGGTCTAAAAAATTAAAATTAAATATCAAAATTCCATCCAAATTCAGGTTAACCAACTTTTTGGTTTTCAATGCAAACGTCTGCAGATTCATAATTACTAGTTTTCTATGTTTCTCCATGATTTTGACGAAATCGGACATCTATATAGTATAGCTGTCATACAAAAGTAGAGTCCGAAAAGTAGTCCTAAAAAAATTGTTTGTTTTTAGTCGCTCAAATTAGATAGAAAACGTGCTGCAAGGGTAAACAAACTTCGGCCGAGCCGAAGTTAACTTTTCTCTATTTTTTAATTCGTTCTTAATTGCTGTTAAATAACCTTACTCTTTCCGTACACTCAAAAAATTTAATTTCTAATTTTTAGAAATTCGCCCTAAAATAGTTTTCCTTTCTGGTTTTTAGACAATTTTTTGTTAAACTTAGAAAAAACAACCAAATTTTTTAGAAAATAATTTATTTATTTTATTTTTATTAAATTCTATTATATTTTTTCTAGTTTATTTTTTCTTAAATTTAGGGTAATTTTTCTAGATTTTTTCATCAATGATTTCTTAAATTAAGGGCGAATTCTCCCTTAAATTTAGAAAAAAATACATTGCAAATAGGGCGAATTTAGAATTTCTTAAATTTAGACAAGCCATATAGAAATTCGCCCTAAAATATAGACAAAAAAGTCTAGAAAATCGCCCTAAAGAATAGAAAACTATTAAAAAGACACCCCTTGTAATTCTCAAGTACGAATTCAGTGCATTCGGAATATAAAAGGGGCAACTAATATTCGGCATGATGAGAAAATCGGCCTAAAATATAGAAAAATTGTCTAGAAATCCGCCCTAAAATTTAGAAAAATACATAAAGACACCGCATGTAATTCTCAAGTTCGAATTCACTGCTTTCGGAATATACAAGAGGCAGCCGAGCTTGGTAGTCGAGTGCGATAAAATGCCTTTCGTGTTGAAGTTTCCCCGAGGTCTCGAGTTCGAGTCCCAGGCAAGGTAAAGTTAATAACTAAAATAATGATTACAATAGTAGTAAACCAACAGAAAGAAAATATCCTATTAAAATAATATATAAGGGGTTTATACGCTTCTCAGTATGGCAGTCTCCTTCCTCTTCTGTCTCCAGTCCCACCCCACTCACTCACTTTATTTTCTATAATAGTTGAAAATTTTTTTTTTCTAAAATCTAGAAATGTTCCTTTAAAATTTAGAAAATTCTTTTCTACAATTAAGAAAATAATTTCTAGCTTATAGTAAATATTTTCTTAATTTAAGAAAGTATTAGTCTTATTTTTAGAAATCTTTTTTCTCGCATTTGACCCCTTTTTTAGGGCAAATTTCTAACTTTTAGGGCGATTTTGCTTTTTTTTTTTTGAGTGTATATTTAAGCTTGATTCATTGAAATCAGTGTGTGGATACAACTAAAATAGTTTGCCCCACTTATTCTGATTTGTACAAGGTCACACTTAATTGAAATACACTTTAACAATAAAGCGGAAAGCAGGCTTCGTTCTAATATTGTAGATTTAATTTCCGTATGATTCTACTAGTGGTTTATTAGAAGTCATATAAAGGCTATTGATTGAGCAGTTTGGTGTACTGATTCCAAAATATGATTCTGCACAGCCTGCAGAGAAAGAAACCCACGGGATGAGTTCCTAGCGGAGGGAGGTGATAGATAGACAAAAGATCGCAGGGACTGCGTATATAGGTAATCTGGCCTCACTTTGTATTGGGTCGATAACTAAGAAAGACACTTTGCAGCTTGGCGCGGAATTGTGTTTTACCGGAGACCGAGCTTAAACACCATTAGAACTGCACGATGAAGGACCTTTCAGACTCAAGACGCACCAGAAATATGCTAAGGTTTCCTTATATCAAATACACAAATGATTCATCATTCAACTTCAACTACTGACAACAGAGTACCATACGAAAAACGCAGCAGGTCAAAACGATTCAATTTTCCACTCAAAAACATATCTGTACTGGAATACTAGAAGAGGGGTAATGTGGCAGCAGTTTCTCACTATGTAAATTTTTACTCAATTTACACGGCGGTCGTACGACTTTTTCTGGGGCTGCGACCTTTTATGTGTTCACATTAAGCAAACGGTCACATAGTCGCTGACATCAAATCATCTGTTTTTTATTAACTTTGAATTGAATGGGAATATCGGTTTCAAAATAACAATTTTCATCAACAAAATGGACAAAAAAAATTCTTTACCTTATTACGCGATGCAGATGGTTGTTGATATAATTGGAAAATGTTCCCAATCGCCGTTTGAAAAGAGCAATTGCGAAACCCCTGGAATCCGAGCCAATGCCCAAAGCTTTGTGGGTACCGATAGTTTTTACAATTAATCTAAATGATAAGTTCGGGTGTTTTTGGGAGACTGGAGTGCCCAAGGCGACTCCTGCCTAATTTAAAGAATTGTTTATAATGGGAAAAAAATAGAGGAATGTTAACTTTGTCTGAAAACAAACACGTTTTTCTCAGTAAGACTACTTTTCTGACTCCAACTTTCAATGACAGCTATACTATATGGATGTCCGATTTCGACCAAACTTAGTAAAATCATGGAAAAGCATGGCAAACTAAGACATACCACGTTTGGAGACGGTTTTATTGAAAACAAAACCTTTTTCTCACTAAAACTACTTCTTTGACCAATCATTCCTATGGCAGCTTTATGCTAAAGTCATCCGATTTTGACAAAACTTTACCGAATTGTGTGAAAGCTTATTAAATAAGTATATGCAAATTTTCAAGAGGTTTACATTGAAAACAAAAATGGTTTTTCTAACTAAGACCATTTTTCTAAACTTAGTTTTCTATGGCAGCAATTCTATATAGATGTCCGATTGCGACCAAACTTGGGAGAATCGTGGAGAAGCATAGAAAACTAGTAGATACTGAGATTGGAGACGATTGCATTAAAAACGTCGTCTATAATATCTATAAGTCTTTGGTAAAGCACGTATTTGCACCAGAAGACTTCGTGCAAAGTTTCGTCGAGATAGTTTTTAAACTGACGGAGGAGATAGCATAGAAACAGACAGACATACAGATGGACTGACGGACATGGCTATATCGACTTAGCTCGTCCTGCTGATCAAGAATATATTTACTTTATATGGTCGGAAATTCTTCCTTCTATGCGTTGCAAACATCTGGACATTTTCAATATGGCCTCTGCAAGGGTATAAAAATACTCACGGAATGTTACCAACATTCGCCTAGCTATTCCATTAGAGAAAATAGTTGCAAACAATTGCCCAAATGCATGGAAAAATGGAAAACACTTGCACCGCAATATCTAGGATCAGATATTTTCACTCAGGGCAAAGTGATAGAATGCGTTTCAGCAATTGGGAATTGCCGATGATTTGGTGCGAACGACGGCTGCCGCATTGAAGTGATGCCACCAAAGCAAGACATTATGGATTGTCATAATAATACAGAGTGGTACTCCGTAGTACTACCTGCTCTGGTGATCCATTGATATTATTTTCGCTCTTGGTCGATGGAGCGACTATATGCGCGTTCCCATTTGAAGCAGGCGATTGATGAAACACATAAGATTCTCGCAAACTTTGTCAAAACAACTTAGGGGAAGATTTCGACGCCTTGGGTAATGCATGGATAATTCAATTATTATCTTCTTGTCCATTAGCAGGTGCCCATTTCGATAGCTATCGATAAAAATTGCTCAAGGCTGCCACACTTTGGGAGAAAAACCGATCCGGCAGCTCCGGTTTTTTCGATCGTAGGTTCTGCGATCTTCCCAAACTCAAAGCCAACTGCCATTTCTTTTTTGGAGGTCTGCTGATTGAATAAACTAGTCCATTTTTATTAAATTCATGAATATAACAAAAAAATGAGTATACCCTCTTGCCCAAGGGTGAAACCTCCTTACATGTTTATATCCATTTAATTTCGTTAAAATCTCATTCAAACGCATCTCATTTGTCTGAAGGATATAAAAAAGCCAATTGCTAAGTAAAATTTATTTATATGACCATGAAATTTGCCACAGCTGTTGACCCAGACCGCAAAAACATGTTCGCAAGTCTATGAAACTCTTGGTTCGTTTTTGGCCTCATACATTCAACTAAATTGCGCATATATCAAATTGTAATAGTTTCCAACAATTTGGCGCATTTTTCGCTGATTTTCTGAACGTGCGTGCAACACGTACAAGCAATAAAAGACCATACTCAGCACACACACACACACACCCATACAAAAATATACAGAAATCAAATGGAAGTCCTTACTTTTTATTTGACTTCACTTGGTAAGGACGGGCCAATTCTTTTATTTTCATTTAAAATCTTTCAAATAAATTGAAACTGGTAATAACCATCGGGAGGGGTGGGGCAGAATTAACTGAAGGGTTGAGTAGTCCTTTGATTAGTTTCAACAGGCAAGCCGTAAGAATATGCAGCTCAACTGATTGGCATTGTTTGGCCGGGCAAATAATACTCACACGACCCGTTGCACCCACAACTCGGTTTCATTCGTTCAGCTTTCTTTATTCTGTTCAACAAAAAACAACCACAATCACTTTGACTTTTCAACATTGTATAAAACTTTCCTCTACTTTTGCTGACCGCAGAGGATTTTTTGATAGGGGCCACATTTCAACGATTTCTGTTCAACTCCGTGAAACAAATTTTCTTTTGCTTATGTGGCAAAGCAATTGATAAAAATGCATAAAACTCTGAATATATTAAGCTTAAGGGCAAGACTATGCATTTTATTTTATTGGAAATAAAATGGAATTATTTGAGAGGTGCGCTTTCACACCTGGTCGCGCTGCCATACATGTGTGAACAGCTGTCGGAGGAAGTGCCAGTTGATCAGAGCTGAGAAATAATCTCAGTTCCAAACCATCAATGTTCGACAGCATCGATGCCATATTCAAACTTGATCCGATTCAAAACTCAGCCAGAAGGAAGCATTTCCGACGCTATAAAGTATATATACTCTTGATCAGAAACAACAGACAATGCAATACAGCCATGTTCGTCTGCCCGCCTATCCGTATGAACCAACAGACTTTACAGACGGCATGAGACAAAGGTTCGTCGTGTACCATTGTTTTATAGATAGCATGTTCGTAAGTTCATTTTGTAATCAGTATTATCAGTAAAGATCGGAAGAACGATTGTCGAGTTGTGGGGTAAACAAACACCTGCCGACTTTACAAGCAGCACTTTACACACCTCTACACTTTGTGTGATAAACTTAAATGTTTGGAGTAAAAGAGTACAGAGAACAAAGCCGGGCTTGACCGACTTTCTTACTTGATTATCAATATTTTTATACTCTGTACCGTAGGTACATAGAGTATTATAAGTTTCTGCAAAAGTATGTAACATCCAGAAGGAAGCATCTCCGACCCCATAAAGTATATATATTCTTGATCAGCATCAACAGCCGAGTCATGTCCGTCATGTCCGTCTGTCCGTCTGTCCGTCTGTCCGTCTGTCCGTCTGTCTGTCCGTATGAACGCACAGATCTCAGAGATGGTAAGAGATAGAGGTTTGACATGTATGGGACATATGCTTCTAATGTCTGCAGGCAGATCAAGTTTATTTTCAATTTTGGCAACGCCCCCTCCCGCCCCCGCAATTTAAAAAAAAACGTCATATCTCCCACAGTTTTGAAGATAGATGGCTTGTTCCTTCTGGACATATTTATTTATTAGGATAACTTATCGATCCGCCAAAGGAATGAAGAAGATCGGATGAACGGTTTTCGAGTTATGATCAAAAGAAATTTTCTTGGTACAGAGTATGTTATAGTCGGGCTTGACCGACTTTCTTTCTTGTTGTATTTCAAGTTGGCTTAGTGTTTAGTTTTGCTCCTTACCTTTTCACAACTCTAGACTTGGTGTTGAAAATTCGAGGGCGCAAGCCTTTTTAACCGGATGCAAAGCAAAATAAAAAAAAGGGCTCCGCTCACAGTTCTACCAAAGACCTTTTAACTGTAGTTTAAATGTCTTTGGGTCTTTTCAGTAAGCTTTGTCATTTTGTTGGGGACAGTTTTGATAATATAACACATATGAAGTTGAAAGTCTAATATTACCTACTACAATCAGGGTTCGGAATGGCTCGTTCTCTCTCTCTCAGAGCTGAGAACAGTAGGTGGAGAATCGTAAGTCATCCACCGGCTCTCGGCTTGTAAACCAGAGCAGTCGGCTTTGAGCTAAGAGCCACACTTCATCAACCTGCTCGGAGCTCATCAGCCACGGCTCTCGGCTCGTGAGCCACGGCTCTCGTCTCGTGAGCCACGGCTCTCGTCTCGTGAGCGACGGCTCTCGTCTCGTGAGCCACGGCTCTCGTCTCGTGAGCCACGGCTCTCGTCTCGTGAGCCACGGCTCTCGTCTCGTGAGCCACGGCTCTCGACTCGTGAGTCATAGCTCTCGACTCGTGAGCCATAGCTCTTGACTCGTGAGCCATAGCCCTCGACTCGTGAGCCATAGCTCTCGACTCATGAGCCATAGCTCTCGACTCGTGAGCCATAGCTCTTGTCTCTTAAGCTACATCTCTCGGCGCGTGAGCCACAGCTCTCGGCTAGTGAGCCACAGGAATGATACACGTTAAAATCGAGAAAGCTAAGCTAACTTCGTCTGTGGCGAAGTTTTAATACCTTTGCAAGTGCTCGCTTAAATATTTTCAAAAATTACTCTTTTTCCCATTTTCCGACCGATCGTTCGTTTGGGAGCTATATGATATAGTCATCCGATTTGACCAAAATTTTTTGAAATTATGTAAATGCATGTGAAACAAACAAATACAAAATTGCAGGATGCTACTGTTAAACACAAAAAAGGTTTTCTAACTAAGACTGTTTTCAGACCTATCTTTTGAATGGCAGCTATACCATATATTTGTCCGATTTTAATAAAACTTATTAGAATTATAAAAAAAACATGGAAAACTTACGATTACAAGTTTTGTAGACGTTTCCATTGAAAATAAAAATGTTTTTCATACTAATACTAGTTTTCCGACCGATTGTTCCTATGGGAGCTATGAGATATAGTCATTTGATCCGGTCGGTTTCGACATATTAGTAGTGTGCAGCAAAAAGAAGACTCTGTGCAAAATTTCAGCTCGGTAGCTTTAAAACTGAGAGATAAGTTCGCAAAGAAACAGACAGACAGACAGACGGACGTGCAAAGCTCAATCGACTCAGCTCGTCACCCTGATCAAGAATATATATGGTTTATGGGGTCGGAAATGAATATTTCCGACTTAAAAACCATACTCTCACTCTAAAAGACAGACTAGCAGACCAATAAAAATGCATAAATCGATTATTTCCCCGTTTTAATTATGCACTTCTGGCAGGGAATGCAATTGCAAAAGCATGGATTATTTAATGAGTATATTTAATTATGTTTCATTCTTTCTAGTCGAAATCAGTTAGTAATAGAGAGAATCTAAAAATCGTAATTATAATTCAAGGATTTTTTAATATTTTAAATAAGATACATCAAATATCCGCCATAGATGGCTGAAGATTTCTATTCAAATTGGTTATTCAAGGTCTATTTGTATGTTATACCATGACACCACCAGTATGGCTGCCCAATTGGGGGAGAGAGCTGTGGTCTTTTGAGCTGAGAGCTGTGGCTCACGAGCCGAGTGCCGCTTGTTGGTTCCCGGCTCTCGACCAGCTCAGAGCCAAAAGCCGAGTGCATTGGGCTAATAGCAAGAGCTAGCTCTCTATAACTGCGATCAAAGAGCGATGCCTACAACTGATCTTTAAAGAGATTTGGAAGCTTTCTTCAATAAAATATGTACTGGTCCAAAAAAAAAAAGGCAACCCCTCTTCCTTTACACATCTTCAAAGCGTAATTCCTTCCAAAAAACGTCTTCTGTTCGTTTCCGCTTTGTTCCCTTTTCTTAGCAAGTGAATATTTTTGTGGTCTGCCTGGGATATTAAGGACATTAAATCCGCATTATTCATTTCGTGGCTGGCCACAAGACAATGACAATCGCTGCTCAGTGGGTCGGGGCGGGTTGGGTCGGGTGGGGGGGTGGGGGGGTTGGATTGTGTCCCTCACTCTGCTTATTAAAGCCATTTTGGACAATTCACGTCGTTGTTGTTGGGGGCGTTGCTTATACGCCCCGTTGGCCATTTGTGCGATCATCGTAAAATGAGTAATTGCCAAGCATGTTTCAACGCATTTATCGCCGCTCTCTCTGTCTGGCCCGCTTCACCCCCTCCCCTCTCGGACACACACACACACACACACACTCACACACACACTGCCATTAATGAGCTTTTGTGTGCGAGCGCTTTTATTTTGATATGTGCAGCATTTTTATATGTTTAATCATTTTTCTGAGCCTTCCTCGTTGTTGTTGTTGTTGTTGCTGTTTTTCTTTTCTTTTTTTTATTACTTTTGCTCATTTTCTTTTAGGCGGTCAACAACAACAACAACAACAAACAATCGCAAATTACAAAATCGTGACTAGAGTAAATTTGGACGTTTTGTGGGCCATAAATTTGTTGATGTTTTGTTGAGAGTTTCCTGCTCTTCTGCTTATATTTCTTTGTTTGTTGTTGTTGTTGTTGTTGGACATTTTAGGTGCTCGAGCAGGTCATTTTTGAGCGCCTTATTAGTTTAAATAGCCACACAGTTTGCCAGGGTTATTGTTAGTTCACAAATCGCTGTAGAAATTGTGCTAAATGTTCTTTTGATGGCCCATTTGTGGATTGTTTATTTGATGATTTTATGGGTGATTTAGTTAATTTCTTCTATTTTTTTGAATTGAATTGTGAAATAGTTATACAGACAGCCATGTGTCCCTTGACCTTTGGTTTTGCACACACGTCAACTCTGTGAAAGCAGAGTTTACTTGAGCTCAGAGAGGAGCTTACAGAAAGAAATATCATCCACAGAAAGGCCACAATTTACGTAACTAAATAAACAAAACAAATGTTTCAACAGGAAGAGAGAGAGGAACATCACCGACCATCCTGCTCCAGCAGCAAAACAACAAATGAAATCGAAACCGGAAATCGGCTGACAGACAACATGGACAGGTTCCCAACTGGGCCCGGCTCCTCTGCTTGTTTATGTGTTGGTTTTTCCACACTTGAATTGCTGCTCATTCAACATTCATTCACATGACTACGAGACGACAGAAGCGCGCCGGTTGCCAATACAAACATCCTCCGTCGTCCTTGTCGATATTCAAATATTTTCCGTTGACAGATTTCACAATTTTCCACTTTCATACCTTTTTTTTTGGCTAAGGGCCACAGGAATTTCCTTTTACTTATTGTTCATTCATTCTGTCGCAGCTTCTTACTGATGTGTCTCTCTGTGGAAATGCCTCTCGCTCTCTCTCTCTCTCTCTCTCTGTCCCGCTCTGTGGCAGCCCGAATGCCGGCTTAGAACAATTGATGTGTAAAACTTTGATTAGATTTGTCAAGTGTAAGCCTAAAAATAGGCAACCAATTTCAGCGAAACTTTATACTATTGAAAACTCGGAAAGTCGTTGTGGCTCGTGACTTTATGCTTGACTGACGGGGAATTTGTCTGATTGGAAAAGGAAAGAAAATTGAAATGGATTTAAGGTGCAATCATATTTAAAATCTATGTGAGAAGAAGCTGTGAGTCAAGGAATTTATTTAAATGAAATGGTTCGAGCTTTAGTGGTGACCAGGCTGAAATACATTCCTTTGAGTTATTGTGTAACTTTATGAGATTACAAGAGTTTTTGGGGTCCGCCCTGTAAATCCTGTAAATAGTTATAGTTAGTATGTAAGGACATCAAACGACAAGCTCAAATCTTTGACCATTTCTAAGATATGGCTTTGAGTCACTTTGAATCTGTTCAACCCAGCTTAAGATAAATAATGTAGAACTCGAAATTACCAATTTACATACAAATGATCACTTAAACCGACATGAGTTGGTTGAAGACACTATTGAACTGAAATATAATCACACAATATCATAATAAACCATCATGAGAATCAATTTACAGACATGAAACAGACAGAACAGATAATGATAGGCAATCGCAAAATTACAACAAAACAAACTAAATTACACTATTTAATCCCATGAGGTTCAGTGATCATAATGTACTAATATCCCAATGTTAAATATGAAATAAGGTCCCAAAAATGAAACACAATTCGGGGTGATGTTTCATATGAGAAACTTCTCCAATTTCAAAAATGAAATAACACCCCAAATTTACCAGTGATTTTTTTTTTTGTTTATTTTATTGCTTTTTCTTAATCGGTCTCCACTGTGGAAGACTCCATTTCGAATACATTTTCTTTAATGTATTTCAACATTTCATCGTAACACTTTCTCGTTTTTTTATTCAACAAAATAAAAAATATTGAAAATACCGAAAGTTGAATTTATAAATATTTTTAAATTTTTAATTCTAGTAAAATAAACCATCTATAACATTAGGAAATAATGTAAAATTTTCGAATGCGGCGCAAAAAATTTAATCAATTTTTAAAATTAAATAATGAAAATAAAATTTTCACATCTGTACAAAAATTCAGGGCATCAAATACTTAGTCTAACAACACCTACAGATAATAAAATTAACCGCAATTGAAGTACGTTATCAAAAATATGATGTAAGACCCCAAAAAAATCTTATTAGAAATGTTGGTCATATTTTTTAATAGAAATTAAATCAGGCCATAAAAATTGCTGGTCTTCTTTCATTTCTTCTTTTGCGGACTTGTTTCATTATAAAATTTTATTTAGGAAGTAACGCCCAACACCCCAAAAGTGATATTAAATCGTTGTTTTTGATTTTCATATATTATACATTTTTGGGGCCTTATTTCAATGGGACCTTATTTCGCAGAGCCAGCAATATTCCCTCAGATATTAAGCTTAGGTAAGAAAATAGAAATGCACACATGCACCGAGCTTGTGAATGCTCTTGACAAGCCGGATTTTCCACGTTCAATGCAATTTTAATTCCAATAAGCTGCCTTTTATGAATTATATAGCAAAGCGAGCACACAGCGAGACAGAGTTTTAGATTTTATTAACTTTTGTAAGTAATCGCTTACGAATTGGATCTTCTTTATGTTTAGTATACCGAGAAAAAATCGATCTAAAACCGAGATTAAAATGTCGAAGCCAAGACGAAACGGTAACAAAAACGAACAAAGCAGGTAAATTCTCAACCCAAGGTTATAATCTCTACCTAAATCTAAATTTAAGAATATTGAACAAAGATGGTTTCTACTTAACCTAAATATGAAACAATCCCATTTTTAGAATGAAAAGGAAACGCCAATAAAAAACCATCTAATATTTAAATTAAATTAAATTAATTATTTATTTTTTGTGTAAAAATTTTCCCTGATCCTGCAAAATTTATTAAAATTTATTTTTTCAATCTTTTCTGTCTTGACGGGGTTTCCTTGAAATTCTTTAAAGCTTTGGTGAACAATTGAACGCTTGTCTTCGGAAGTTACAAAGATCATTTAACAGGCAGGAGACAATCCTAAATCGGCAAAATTTGATAAATTAAACCGATCATCCGGTTGCGATGAAACTTTAAGAAAATCGAAAGATTTCTAAATTCAAATATCCAAGAAATTGGCAGAATTATCATATGAGTATTTTTAAAAGCGCCTTTAGTAAATTGGTAAATTAAGGGTTTAAGGGTTCTATATGCTAATTATTACACAGGCCGACAAAATTACCATCTTTGTGAGGTGCAGCCTCGTCGATGTAAAAATATGATAAATGAATGTTCACTGATTCCAAAACTGGTTTCGGTTTGGCTCCATGAGCTTTTGATTCCAAGATATGGCGGAAAACCGGTTTTGTCGAAATTGGCACTGTAGGAATTACGGAGGCAGCACCAGGCATAAATATCTGGATATATAAGCTATATAAAAGAGAAGAAAAGGCAGGTGTAATCAATTAAAATTCTCTGCAAGTCTTGCACACGATGTGAGGTACCCACTGCATTTCTTGATGGCGAATGGGAAATCCCAAGTAGCCTTTTGATTGTTCCTATTGATTGTTCCTATTTGGCTATTTGCTCAAATGCCTAAAATATGAATTCAAAGCCGGCCTTAGCTCAAAAGTGATGATTTACTTTCAAAAAAATGATATAAATCGAGAATAGTCTGACTTTAGTCTTTTTATATTAACATAATCTGAGCAAATTAGACCTGCGTCAAAAACACTGTTGGGCTGTGTTATTTAAAAGATTTGATGGATGGAAAATATTCGAATTCGGGTAGATAAAAGTAAAGATCGAATGGCCAAAAAAATTTCACTATTTCTTGAATTTAACGTCGCAACTCGAAATCGAAGATTGTGAATGGGATTCGCAGCCATTAGTGCATAGGTAGAAAAATAATGTCAGACAGCTAAACCGAGGAGCCTATCTTTACACTCAAGGAAAAATTCACTGATATTTGAATATTTCCTCTTTGACTTGAATATTTTCACCATTGATTTAGCGTTAAATATGGAATTCGCTTATATAAAGAATGCACACTTCAAATTTAATATTGGCAATAGTAAAGTTTAATATGAAAATAGTTAAAAACTTTTTTTTTTAATTAAAAATTTTGCCAGCTAACCATATACTCAATTTCCTTTGTAATGCAATCCAGGAGTTGAGTTCTTTTAGATTTGGTTCTGAAAAACTGCGATTTGTATTAATTTTATAAAAGTTTTAGCTTACTCTGTGGGGGACTCGAACTCGGGACCTCCGGACTTGAACTCGATTGGAAAGCCGCGACAACCAGTTGTGCCATCGCGTATGCTGGCTGATCGACGGCTAAAATACCTCGTATATTGAATAGTTATTCATAAATATCTTTCTGGCATTTTGCAAAAATAAGACTGCTTGTAATTCTCAAGATGGAATTCCCTGCATGGAAAATATAAAAGAGGTAACTGAAATTCGCCGATTTAATATGTTTTTAGTCAATTCAAAGTGGGTTTTAGTTAATTGAATTACCATGCAATCAAATATGATTGTGTTAGGTTTTTTTACCATGCTATTTTTCCCTGAGTGTACGAAATTTTTAAAGTAATTATGTTTATGTTGATTAGGAAAGTATCATGGGCTGTCTTAAGTCTGTGAAACGGTTCGAAAGCGATTCAATAGTGATACACAGCCAAATGTCAGAAGTTATTCAGTCTACGAACTTTATATTTGGTATATAGTTTGGTAATGAGGAGTTGGATAATTTACTGGTTCAGAATCGTTTTCGAACTGTTTCAAAAGTGATTAAGAGTGATATTTCAGATTAATTTAAGCAATGTACTTGAAAATTGTTCTAAACATTGGCAGCATGAGGTGGATTTTTTTTACTGATTCAGAGGTTAGCTGGTATTATGAAGTAAGACACTTTCCCGGTTCCGAACCATCCAATAGTGTTTCAGATGCACACCCTTCAACTGGAATGATGGTATTTAGGTTAATTATGAAAGTCTTGATTTAGTTCATAAACTGGGAACTTGGTGAATGGGCTGAAAATGTTTAGTTTTAGTTACAATTCGCTTGTAAACGCTTTCATAAGAATAATTTGTCCACAATACAAAGAACTTGAGCGACGCAGCGTATTCAGCAAGTAAAAATAAAATAAAAAAGTCAAACAAACACAATTTTTTATATTTATCCTTCCTTTCCTTATATCCCTATCCTACTAATTATTTGTGTTCTTTTTGTCTTTGCTTCCAACTTTGTTCAATATTTTTGTCTCTGTCTGTGTATGGCCTCTCTTCGTGTTGATTGCTTCAACCATTTCCCTTTCTGAATTTCTTCTTTTTGTTGGAGTAAATTAGGCAACACTTAAAGCAGCTGCGGGAATGCGACACACAGACAAAGGTCTCCCCCCACCCCCCCCAATCCTGCTTTCCGCCTGCCCCACACAGGAAGTTCGAATTTAATGGGGATGGGGCGATTTGGGGTCGGGTGGGACATGGGTTTTGTTTTGGCGACAACGGAAGTGCGCGCTTAAGTGCTCATTATGTTTAGTTAATGCCGCTATTTATTAGAAAATCTAATGGGTTTTTATCTCTTGCTTTTACTGCTCTTATAAAAATGATATTTGTGTCATTTATTTGGTTATTTGTTGATTTATGGCTGGGTAATTTGTAACAAGTTTTGTCTACCGCAATTTGTAGACGAGCGAAACTTGGACTGTCCTGTGCGCGAGTCTTTTGTGGCTTTTGCATAATTTAAATTTATGCAGTTTATTAAGAGATGAAATCAGGAAGGAGGACAAGCCAAGAATGGAGCAGAAAAGGGCGCATGATTGGGTGCATAAATAAATATTAATGACAACTGGTGGAGGTGGCCGGAGCTGGCATATGAACAAGGAGGCAGCGACTAAGTTGGCCGTAAAAGCCTAATGTGGGAGTAATTGCTGGAAATGTGGAGTGGAATGTTTGCCGTAATGCCACAACATACCAAACGAATCGGAATCGGTAATTAAATGTCGGAACATCATTTATTTATTTCATTTTCAATTAATTAAATATTCATTATGAAGACTTAATCAACTGTGTTGCATTCTTTCAAATTAAACTGTGGCATTTAAATAGTGAGCTTTTTTTTAAAGCAGCTCATAGTTTCTGCCCAGAATGGACTCTATGTTAGAAGTCAGTCGATCTCAAGATAATAGTATAACTTCCTTCAGAATGATTGAGCTTGAGTTTGGCGGATTGCTTTAAGCTTGGCTTAAATATGTGAAACAAAATGGATCCCCATAACTGCACCACAAACTTTGCCTGTAACTGCCCGACACTTCTTTTGTCCCAGTTCATTTGGTTGCTTGTGGTCAAGCAAAATACAAGCTTTTACTTGAAAACTCTGTCCGAATACCACTATTCGTACGCTTAAGTGTTTTGTCTAAACTATTTAATGTCAACTTGACAATTCCCACATGCAATTAGAGAGGCGCAAATATATTCTCCTTTCTCTCTGCGGTCTCATTTTATGGCCTTAACAGCAATAACCACAAAAGCTTCACCTTTTTTTTTTGGGGGGGGGCAAACTTAATTTAAAACTGCGCCACGTGACACCCAGAAATGAGTGGAGTAGAGGCTGCTAGTTAGTATATTCATGTGTGGAACAGAGGACAAACGTGTCCGGCTCTGCCAGCCGCACCCAACACACACACACACACACACGAGCCTGCAAATCGACCTTGACAAAATAATTGAGAGAGAGAAGAAAACTAAATAGAATTTACTTAGCCACAGAGATAGATGGCTGGGAGAGGGAAGGCAGCGTTGACAAAGGAAACTTTTTAATTTCAACACATGCGAAAAGTTTGGCCAGAGAACAACACATAAACGGAATAACTTATTTTCTCGTTGGGGAATTATAGCAATTTGTAGCATACTTTTTGGGGCCAGCGCAGGTGCTTTATGACCCTGGACATCAGAAATTAATTTCACACACCCGCACACTCGTGCTTAATAAAGTTGCCTGCCTGCATTGTGGGACAGAGACCTGGAGGTATATTTTAACGGGTCGTTTGGTCTCCGGTTTGCGGGGCGGGAGGTGAAGTCCATGTGTGCGTGCGATTGCCTCATTTTGAGCTCGTTTTAATTTTAAAACATTTTCGTTCTATTCGTGCTTCGACTGCACTTTTAATTTGATTCCATACATTTTGCCCCATTCTGCCATTGAATTTGAACTCCGACTGCGTGCTTCTGAACCATTTTCATTTAATCAGTTTCTTGTGTAAAAATCATTTTAATTGTTGTTCAACACATTAAACAATTTTGTTCTGAAATGTTTTCCCCAAGCCGTTGGTCACCGCTCCGGCACGAAACTTAATCATTTTTCATTTTCTTTTTGTTGTTTGCGATTGGAGCACTTGGATAAGTTTTACTTATGCAGAAATTATGTAAGTGATTTTCGACTGAGATAAGATTCAAATTGCAGTTTTGTTTCGTTTTTTCGTAAGTGTGTGAAATGTGTTTATTAGAGCAAAGTGCTCCGGTAAGAGCCTGCCGCTGAACATGTCCATCAAGCTGTGTGTGTTATCGCGGAGTATTTGGCAGGGACTTGTCCTTTCCAAATGCCAGCATCGCATTATTCAACGCGTTTGTTAGCACTACCCGGTCATCCCCATACGCACGCACACAGCAGCCATGGCTTTGGCCTCAGATGTTGATGCCTCTGTCAAATAGCCGAGCAATCACTCAGTCAATTTGGCTTTTTGGCTTACAGAAATTTTACTGCTTTTTACTGTTTTCCGTCTGCCTATTTCACTGTGGTTTGATTTATGGACCGACTTGTTGGCCAATAGGTTGGCTGGGAAAAATCAATATCTTAATTTGATTGTCGAAAGAAGCGAAGGAGCGGTGGCTCTAAGGACGCCTGATTTCAAGAAAGTTGTAGGACGATATTTACACTTGTGACAAAATGAAGGCATGAGCGAGATTTTATGATTCCAACCGGAATCGGAAACGTTAGCCGTTTCAAATCGTTTACTGGATTCCGAGATGGACTATACAAATTGGGTCCAAATCAATATTTTTCGGCTCGGCTTAAGAGTACCTTTCATTCAGCTTGAGATCGATTTATTCATATGCAAGCCCCTCGAAAATAAGTACTGGTTCCGTTTAGTGGTTCACACAGCTTCTAAACCGCCGGTTTGGTTCATTACATGGATTTTGAGCTAACTGAACCTCGGTTTCGGTTCGGTTTAGTGGTCCACAAAGGCACATTATGAAATATTATTATTTCTGTAGTAATGTGATTTTTCCAGGGATGCAAACCGGTTCTGAACCGAACCGGTTTCAAACCGAACCGAACCGCTTATTCCAGCTGGTAAACCGAACCGGCTTCCTTTCAGAATTGCTGAACCGAACCGAAAACCACAAATAAAAACGGTTCGGTTCGGTTCAGTTCTCTGACGAGTTTCCCTTTCGTCTAGCCAATGATTTTGATTAATTTGGGAATTTGAATCGGTTCCCGAAGACAAATTGTCTATTTACTATTGTACATTTCGTTCGACCCTCTACATATAATGTGTTGCCGGATCGATATAACTTTTAGGGATGACTTGACGAAAACTTTACAACATGTAAAACTGGAAGTCTTTTGCAATTGCCCACCGATCTTCTAATATACCTGTCATTAATCTGTATTTACCCTCTAGTAGACAATGTTTTCAATAATTTGTGGTACTTTACTTTAATTCAATCTAAGACAGGATAAATTTTTCTTGTATAATCCCTGCAGTTCTACGTTTCGGTACTGAAGTTTTCATGACTGATTCAGACCTGAGCAGTAGAAATAAGTGAATTTAAAGCCTGAAATCAAGCATGTTTTAGTACTTCCCATGAAACTCACCCATGAGTTCAGTAATGAAATCATGCCTAAAATCAACTAAAGTCATGACGTAGTGGGACATGTCAGTGTAAAATCCATGGCAGAAACTCATAAAAAGGATGTCATGAATTCAGGACCAGACTTTTCATTTCGGGGCTGATTCAGCTATAATTCAGGTTTGAGCCTAACTTAAGGGAAATGATAACTAGGGTAATAAAGATACATGGTGCGTGCTCTTTTCTAGCCGACATTCTCACTTTTCTAAGGGATCTTATGGACGAATCCAGGAAATCCAACATAATAAACATTGGACATTTCTCTACAATTTTAGAGATATTTAAATGGATTAAAAGAATTGAATTTCAAAAGTGTTCGAAAAGTCACAATAGAAATCATAATATTTCATAATGTGCCTTTGTGAACCACTGAACCGAACCGAAACCGCGGTTCAGTTAGCTTCAAAAACCTTGTAATGAACCGAACCGGCGGTTCAGAAACTGTGTGAACCACTGAACCGAACCAGTACTTATTTTCGAGTGGTTTGCATCCCTGGATTTTTCGAACACTTTTGAAATTCAATTCTTATAATCCATTTAAATATCTTTAAAATAATTAGAAGAATGTCCAATGTTTATTATGTCAGATTTCCAGGATTGGTCTTTAAGTTCCTAGAGGAATGCCCTTCGAAAAGTGAGAATGTCGGCTAGAATAGAATATGAACGATGCATCTTAATTACCCTATTTATCACATCCCTTAAGACCTAAATCACAGCTGAATCAGCCCTGAAATGGAAGGAAAATGGTCCTGAATGCATGACATCCTTTTGTATGAGTTTCAGCCATAGAATTTTTAGTTTTTCAATTTTTATTTATTTCATGCTTATATACTAATTGATCAAAGTTTTTATCTTTAGCTAGTCTCCTGATCTCTGCTTAAATTAGATATTACAATAGTGGATTCCCTTTTTAGAATTTAATAACTAATATATCTACAAAATGTATTACTAAATGGTGAGTGTGTAATGGGGCTGCAGTGAAAATAATGAAAAACAATGCATGAGGACTTATAGTTAAAACATGGTTATTTGAAGATGGGTGGGGGAATGGTTGTAAAATGGGGTGGGATATTTAAATGGAAAGGGATGTTTTAGCTTGAATCTTGGATTCACCGGAATTTGTTTTTTATGTTTTCTGAGAAGCAAGTATCTTTCGTTGATAACGACATGTCGAAACTTTTGTCGAAATCAGTTAACTGTTTTTCATTTACAGATTTTTGTTTGCTCTTCTATATACATATCTATACATATACATAAAATTGAAAGTATGTTTGAATATATGTTCCTTATGGGCGTCTAAACCGCTGAACCGATTTTCACAGTATGTTCATGTCGATCAGGAAATTTTCATAGGTTATGTCTTATGTCTGTGACTTGGTCCAAAAACCGCTAAAATTGCAAAATTCAACCGTTCATCCGATTTTGTTGATTTTAAAAAGTGACTTTGCCATTTCTGTCAAATAAATTTGTGATAAAATTGTCAATAAATTTGTAAAAAATGCCTCCAAAGAAATCATATATTGGGCAACGTGCTCCAAGAGCTTTGAAACGGCAAAATCAAATAGCAAATGAAACGACTGAAGAACTTTAAAATCGCCTGAGTAGGGTTCGAACTCAAGCGTCCACTGTCAGAGCAAGTGAAACAGCTGAGGAGCGAGAAGAACGTCTCCGACGACTCAGAACTCAAGCTCTCACTGTCAGAGCAAATGAATCCGGGCTAATTGAAATGATTCAAATTTTAAGATATGCAGTCTACATAGCTCCGGATGCTCCATAAAACTCAAGCTTAGCACTTTCCTTAATAATTTAAAGGTTTGTAAAATCTCAAAGTTCTTAGGACCCGGGCAAGGCCGGATATTCAGCTAGTATGATATATAGTAGGTGTGCCCTCATTGTTATCGACATACCCATTTTTATCCAGTTATAGAAATACTTCAGGAGGAGTAAACCCGTTTGAGACCCTTAATTGAAAATATGAGTCGCTCTCATAGAACTGAGCTTTTATAAGAATGTTGTCTCTGTAATCGAGGGATCGCTGTATATGATTTCTAGTTAGGTAAATTATGTGATTATCTATTCTTATTACTCCGGATGCCATAGATTTTACACTGACTTGTCCTACTACTTCATGACCTTAGTTGATTTTAGGCATGATTTCAGTACTGAACCTTTGGGTGAGTTTCATGCTTGAACTCAGGCATTAAATTCAGTTATTCCTACTGCTAAGGCCTGAATCAGCCCTTAAAAATTCAGTACCGAAACGTAGAACTGCATGGATTATATGAGACAAATCTTTCCTGTCTAAGATTCAATTAAGGTCAAGAAAATTGAAAATAGAAAAATGTGTCTGCTAGAGAAAAAATACAGATTGATGACAGGAATATTAGAAGATTGGGGGGCAATTGCAGAAGGCTTACAGTACAGAAGGCTTACAGTACATGTTGTGAAATTGTGAAACGCTAAATATGTAGTGGATCGATCGAAATGCTTACAAAATAATCTTCGGGAAACTATTCAAATTCCTAAATTAATAAAAGTCATTCTCTAAAAGAAAGGGATTCCCGTTAAAACTCGTTTTTATTTGTGGTTTTCGGTTCGGTTCAGCAATTCTAAAAGGAAGCCGGTTCGGATAAGCGGTACGGTTGGGTTCAAAAGCGGTTCGGTTCAAAACCGGCTCGATTCAGAACCTGTTTGCATCCTTTATTTTAGGACCGATTTCTCATCTTCCAGAAACATGGACTTTTCTCTGTTATTGGTTAGTTTATATGTCAGACAGCGCTATGTAGAAGATGCAAAGTCGACCGGTTGGCAGCTTTATTTTCGATTTGTCTCTTTGCTTGTGTTAAAGTTGATCGGGCCCTTTAAGCTTATGAACAGAAAACACCCACAAGTGTTCGAAGCATCATTGAAAGACATTTGAATGTAATGAATGCATATTTTTAATCGATTGAAAATGTATAATTTGTAATTGAATTTATAGCACCACAGGGCCAAGTCGAGTTTTATCAATGTCTTGGCTTATGTGCTGATAATTTTCACACAAGAGAAAGGCGACACCTACAGACCAACGCTGAATTGAGAAGCAATTTAATGGATAGTTACTCCAAAGCTGTCGCCAACAGCTGGTAAAGGAGACTGGGGGTGTAATTTTGTTCAAGGAAAAACTAGAATCAATAATTATGCTATCATTTACTTAATCTCTTTGCAAACTTTTGGTGACGTTTTCTTCACTGCAAGGACCGACAGCAGAACAGTTCGCATTTTAAAATTTTGATTGCCCGCAATGCCTCATAAAAGATTATTTGCTTGTTAAACCAGTTAGTAATATTGCCATCATCTCAGAATATTACTCTCTCTCGCAATCGCTGTCTTTTCATCGTCTATAAATCTTCATATACTTCAAATTTATTGTCTTATTACTTGAATTTTCGCAAATTGCACCACTGACCCTCCACCCAAAAAGTATGCTACAAAATATGCTCAAAGTCGGGCACACTCGAGCGCGCACACAATTGTTGTTGCTGTCGTGTGTGAGAGTGTGTGTGAGTGTGTACCCCCATAATTTCCGTTTTGATTAATGAATGTTGAAATGTCGAAAATTGTTTGTTGACGTCTGAGAGTTCAGTCCCACACTGCAAGTGGACGGGGTGGGTGGGTGCTGAAAAGGTTGTGAGCAAATAAACAACATAACGAAGCCAAGGACTTGGAGCATAAATGTCAAATATCCATCAAAATCACACATTAGCCAAACAAGGGTTCAACAAACGGATACGCCCCATAAAAATAGAGAGTCAGGTTAATTTATACCATTAAGGTGTTAAAGGGGTCGCTACTAAAGATTAATTATAACTAAATTGAAGCTTAGCATTTCTTAAAAGATCTTTCTTTGAATGCGAGATATGGAGATTTATTAACTCGCAGAGGGAATCAAAAAATGATGTTTATGGCATAAAAATTTCAATATGCACTTAATTTACTTTGTGAAACTCATTCTTATCCCCTATTGACTTGGACTTGACACACACCGTGGGTCAATTAACAGTTATAACAGTGAAAAAGAGTTATATTTTTAGTTCTGTCGAACAGGCCAAGCTGTCTTGATCGCCAAGCATAAATGGAAAATAGAATTAATTTGAGTTGTCACACTTTTGACCAGAAATTTTTGGTAATTGATCGTATTAATACAAGTTGTGACTCAAGCGGATTGAGGTACGTTAAATGCTCTTGTATCATTTTGATATGTGACTGTTTAAAAGAATTAATTGTTCGATTTTTGAGTTGTAACTCTTTTGATGATAATCAAAATCATTAATTTTCTTTGGTCCAGTTTTGTGATAACACATTTACCGTTATAATATCAAAGCTATTTGCAATATGTAGAAATTTATTCTGTGTCAGTTAACTCTTTTTATACTCTGTACCGTAGGTACATAGAGTATTATAAGTTTGTGCAAAAGTATGTAACATCCAGAAGGAAGCATCTCCGACCCCATAAAGTATATATATTCTTGATCAGCATCAACAGCCGAGTCATGTCCGTCATGTCCGTCTGTCCGTCTGTCCGTCTGTCTGTCCGTATGAACGCACAGATCTCAGAGATGGTAAGAGATAGAGGTTTGACATGTATGGGACATATGCTTCTAATGTCTGCAGGCAGATCAAGTTTATTTTCAATTTTGGCCACGCCCCCTCCCGCCCCCGCAATTTAGAAAACGTCATATCTCGCACAGTTTTGAAGATAGATGGCTTGTTTCTTCTGGACATATTTAGTTATTAGGATAACTTATCGATCCGCCAAAGGAATGAAGAAGATCGGATGAACGGTTTTCGAGTTATGATCAAAAGAAAAAATTTCTTGGTACAGAGTATGTTATAGTCGGGCTTGACCGACTTTCTTTCTTGTTCTTACTGAGAAAAATTAATTTTTCGATTTGTACCACTTTGGATTATTATTTATAATTAATTATTGCAGTTATGGCAAGGGAACCGAGTGAATTTGAATCCTCTTCGAAAGGCAAAGTTCGCGTTAGAAGATCTCCAGCGACTGTAAAGAAGACTGGACGACCGTATAAAGTAAATCAATTGACACATAAAGACTTCTATGATCTCAAGGAATTACAGAAATATTGGGGTCAGAACTTGCAGAACTTTTTTTGTTTTCTGTGGTCTAATTTTTGGTTGTTTCGTCTAGTCGACTATCCTGCTTTGATTCCACTGTATGTTATATTTCTTTAGACTTGTTTATAAATAATACTTAATTTTTTCAGTTTAAAAGGAGCTTATTCCGATATACTGCCCTTATCAGAGAAAAAAGAGACATCTTTTGAAAACAAATATAGTTCCACACTATTAACACACTCTTAATTAAGTCTGTTCACATTTTTATCACTTGAAAAATCTGAATTTGACATATCTGTTTTTACTTATTATAATAGTTTTTTATTATGTTTGTTGCCTTTAATCAATATTTATATTTATTATATTTCCAAAAATTTTACTTTTTTTTAATTTTTCTTCGAAATGATCGCATTAATTTTAGCAAAAGTGTCACAAATAAAAATGGTCCACTAAATTTTTTTTAGTTATTTCATCAACAATTTCATCACAACTCAAAATTCGTAGTTTTCTGCCAAATTTTCAATGCAATCTTTTTCGAGTGAGCACGAACCATGTTCTATAATCATCTTCTTCTAAATAAACTAAACTTTTCTTATGATATATGTTGTAGGCGCCCAGAATTCGTTTTTCGTACTTACTGAAAATTCCTAAAATTTTTAGTTGTGCCACTTTAGTTAAACGGGTGCGATATGAAATGGTCATATTTTTTTTCTGATTTTCTGGATTTATTGTTAACATGTTTGTTAATGAGCATTTGTATAAATGGAAGCACATCGAGGTTTTCCCAACTTCGAGTGAGGTTATCGACGACTACAATTATAATGGATAGTTCTCAACCATTCTATTTGCATTGGATTTCATGCGCCCCATGAAACGAGCAGTCGCTAGTCGGTCAAGTACCTCCGTCCGCGCTCTTGTGGCAGCCACCATTGCCTTCTCAAATGGTGTCATCTTGACCTTGTCCAGTTTCTGTTTGTTCTGGCACCCAGAATATTCTTTCCCATGGAAAATATGTCACATATTTGTTGATATGTGAAAATATGTACCATAGAGCGGCCCTTAAAGCGATAAAATGGAGAAAAGTACGTCTCAGCATTCCCAAAACTTATTTTATTATTATTTATAAATATTTTCATTTAATTTTAAATGGGCGCGCCATGGCTTCACAGTTTTGAAACAAATTAATCATACGACTCGTGAACCAAATACAAACTTTTTACAACGAAAACTTTAATTCAATTGTTGCCATTTTCTTAAATTCAAAAGGGCAACGACATTTTCTTTCAAAATATGGCATGACAGACTTCAGTGTGGTCTTTGGTCTGCTTATTGAAACCAGTATTCGATAGTGAGTTTTCCTTGCCAACGAAAAGGTGTGTGCTATCTGCATTTTTATACGGCGCAAAATGCATAAAACCAAAGAATAATAGAAATTATAGATGACAAGGAACAAATCGAAAATTGGGATCCAATGTCCATGACCATGACCTTAAAAATTGCATACGCTGGAGATCCGCTCTTATGTACATATCTGCTACAGTGGAAATAGACTACTTCTTGTTTTCTATTTAATATTTTAGAATGTCGTCCGTCTTACACCAAGAAGAATCGAGCTCGAATCTTCTTGGTGATTGTTAAGCGGTATATTCACCGATTCCTACAAAGGACCAACATAAAGCCAAACCAAATATCTCAAATTTATCCATGCATTATAAAAATGCCATATCTAATGTATTTTGTTTGTGTAAGTCGCCCATCTCCAAAATACCCTCTTAAGCTAACGCCCAAAACTCTTTTTGACGAGACTGATAAGAAATACGGCTATGTGGATGATTTTGTACCATTGGTGCAAAGAACACATTCGGTATGTACAAATGTATAAATATGCATCTGACGAAAGTTAGTACCAAGATCCGCTTTTGTATAATTTTGTAGGAATATGTGGTAAATTCTCAGAAAATTTTTGTTTAACATTTCTTTTTGTACTGATGTTTTTGAAGATCGTTTTCGTTTCGTCTTTGTGAGTATTATATGGCTTGTGTTAGGCCGTCATGTTCTGCAGTATAAGATGCATTACCACAAGAGTTGGGCTGAACCGATGTTTACTACATGGTCGAACGTTTCAAGAAAGAAAAATTAAGGAAATTTAGTTACGGCTCGGCCGAAGTGTGTATACCCTTGCAGAGAGTTTTGTAACTAATTGAAAGGACATTTCCACTGAAAACAAACAAGTTTTTCTCACTAAGTCTACTTTTCTGACTCTACTTTTCTACTACAGCTATATTATATAGATGTCCGATTTCGACCAAACTTAGGGGATCTGTGGGAAAGCATAGCAAACTAAGAAATACAAAGTATGGAGGCGTTTTCTTCAAAAACAAAAAAGTTTTAAGGCATTTTCTTTGAAAACAATAAAGTTCTTCTTACTAAAAATCATTCATATGGCAGCTATAACCATATGATATAACTATATGCCATTTATAAAGCGGCTTACATTGAAAATTAAAAACATTTTCTTACTAAGACTATTTTTCTAACCTTACTTTTCTATGGCAGCTATACTATAAAGATGTCCGATTTCGACCAAAATTGGCAGAATTATGGAGAAGCATAGAAAACTTGTAAATAAGGAGTTGGAGACGTTTGCAATAAAAAAAAAGCTTTTCTCATTAGAACTAGTATTTCGATCGATTGTTCCTATGGCAGCTATATGTTATAGGCAATTGTAACAGAAGACTTAGTGCAAAGTTTGGTAGCGATTGGTTTAAAACTGACGAAGGAGATAGCATAGAAACAGACGGAAGGACAGACGGACAAGGCTCAATCAACTCAGCTCGTCATGCTGATCAAGAATATATATATACTTTATGGGGTCGGAAATGTTTCCTTTTATGCGTTACAAACATCTGGACCATTTCAATAAACCCTCTGCAAGGGTATACAAATCTCCGTACATACGATTCTCGCATGTAATTTTTTAAGAGTTTCGCGTCACTCACGAATTATGCACGATTCACGATCCCCTTATGCATGCACGATAATAAATGAATTTACGTGCTAATTGGTTTAACAAATTGCGATCCAAATATGCTATTTATTTCCTCCTTATTTTTGTCACAAATAATTATAATTTAATTTAAAGCCGATTTGCTGCAGATGGGAAACGCTATATTTTCGAGGTTCTTGAAATTCTTGCATGAGTAGACTTCGCTGCAGATGAGTGTGCCCGAACCATTTTGTCAGATAAATACCATAAAACAATATGCATATTTTCTTGAGATGGTTCCTGTTAGGCAAAAAATCTATTTAAGCAAATTTCTTGAATACTGCATCTACTATGTTTGATCTTAATTCACTCACGAAAAACCCCGAGATCACGAATGCCCATGCACGAAACTCTATGTTTGCTCACGTTCACGTCGTGACATTAGCACTAATTTAAACTAATTTATGTCTATGTGGGATTTGTCACCTTTATTGCCTTCGTGTGGGAGTCCGATTATTACATGTAGAAGCAATTAAGAAAGTCGACCAAGCATTACTTTAGCATACTCTGTAGCTCCCAAAATGATTTCCCACACAAAAAATATATTCAAAACATACAAACCTTCTATTCAAAAACTGTGGGAGATTTGACGAAAAATTATCTGAGATTTAAATTTTTACACATGGATTTTAATTTTGAAACATTGATTTAGCTATAAGTTTAAGTGAACAAGTTGAGTTTCAATCAATTTCAAAGTGAAAAGGGCTCAAACATTTTTTGGTTTTGAAGTTGTTGCCAGGCAGCCTTTATTCAGTTCACTTCGTAATGGATACCAAAAGCAGAATTATTTAAGATTTGGTCCTGGAAAGGTACCAAACTATATTAATATTTTAAATAACTTTTATCTTACTCTGGGAGACTCGAACTCGGGACCTTCAGACTTGAACACGATAGGAAAGCGGTCCCAAACAGTTGACTGCACTAAAAAAAAAACAGCCAACATCGCCCCATAATTTAGAAATTCGCCTTAAAAAATGTGTCAAAGGCAATTCGCCATATATTCTACAAAAATTATTTCTAAAAATAAGACTAAGACTTTCTGAAATTAAGAAAATAAATACCATAATCTAGAAAATATTTTCTTAATTGTAGAAAAGCTTTTCTAGATTTCAAAAAAACATTCTAAATTTTAGAAAAATCTTTCTAGATTTTAGAAAAAAAAAAACATTTCAACTATTATAGACAGAAAAGGTAGTGGAGGGACTAAGAAGCGTATAACCCTCTTACATATTATTTTATTAGGATATTTTTTCTTTCTGTTGGTTCACTAAAGTTTCTTTCTCAAAATCACATTGTAATTAGTAATCATTATTTGAGTTTCTAACTTTTTACCTTGCTTGGGACTTGAACTCGGGACCTCGGTGAAAACTTTCAACACGAAAGGCATCTTATCGCACTCGACCAGCAAGCACGCGCGTGACTCACAGTAAAGAACGCAGTTAAATGCTAAGCCCTCAGCTGGCTCTTTTATATTCCGAAAGCAGGGAATTCGAACTTGAGAATTACATGCGGTGTCTTTTATATTTTTCTAAATTTTAGGGTGGTTTTCTAGACTATTATGCTGTATTTTTGTATATTTTAGGGCGAATTTCTCTGCAGCCGAATATCAGTTGCCCCCTGAATATTCCGAATGCACGGAGTTCGTACTTGAGAATTACAAGGGGCGTCTTTTTCATATTTTTCTATTTTTTAGGGCGATTTTCTAGACTTTTTGTCTACCTTTAAGGGCGAATTTCTAAATGGCTTGTCCAAATTTAAGAAATGTGCTTTCTAAAATTTAGGGCGATTTGGTAAATTCGCCCTTTTTTAAGACATCATGCAATGAATTTTTTGTCTATATTCAAGGGCGTATTCGCCCTTAATTTAGGAAAGTATTTAGGAAAAATTACCCTAAATTTAAGAAAATATAAATCGAATTTCTATATTTAAAAAATTATTTTCTAAAAAATCTTTTTTAGGGCTGTTTTTTCAAAGTATAAGATAAAACTGAAACGCTATGGTGAATTTCTAAGAGCTAGAAAATACATTTTACTACTTACTACTACTTCTTTTGAACATAATATATTCTCGGGATTTTGGAAAAATACGACCGCATTGGGAATATAAGAGGGTTAATTTAAAGTCGCCGCTTAAATAAGTTTTTATTCATTTTAAAGTGCTTTAGACTTAAAATAAATACAAAAGGGGCATAGAAGAATCAAATATGATTGCATTAGGGGTCTTACTATGCGATTTCGCTCTGAATGAAGAATTTATATGCTTCCTTCTGGTTGTAAAACTGAGTAAAACTAGTATACTTTGTACAGAGTTGGGCATCGTTAGCAAGAACGTGTGTGAGTCAATGAAAACATTCGCCTAGATAAAGAATAAAACCACTCGAAATTAAGCATACAGGGTATTTTGGAGTTGCTGCACTCGACTTCAGCTCCCAAGCTGATTTCAATATGATATAATCTGCCTACTTATATACAAAAAGAAAATATGTATTTTTCTTTACTTGTGGAATTTTTCTTCCCAGTTTCCCGTTACAGCTTTAATTGGCAATTTGTTAAGCTGTTTATTTTATCAATACCCACAAGTAGAACTTTATTCTTGCTACAGCTGGCTCCATAAGTATATGTCTCTAAAGTGCATTTTGTATACAAATTACAGTGCCTGAAGCTCTTGTATATTTGTATGTGGATACTGGCATTGCATGTCAATGGAGAATGCTCCACATTTCCTTGCGCCCTTCTCTGCCACCACCCAAGCATTGTCTGGTATGAGCCCAGAAAGTTTAAACTGTTTTTACGAAGTTCTATTTTTTTTTTCGGTGTTGTTGTTTTGTTTTGGTGTTTTTCGATTTTTTGGCCAAAAGTTAATTGAACTGCAAACGCCCACGAAATTTGTATGGCCAAATAACAACTTTGGTAGTGGGCGGAATGGAGCTGAGGTTTGGCATTGAGTGGGAAAAGCTTTTGTGAAAAATACTTTAACATAACAAAAAACAAACAGTGTAACAAATATTTTCTATTTTTCTGAAATATTTAAAAAACTCGAGTTTAAATTTTAGTTAAGAAATCTTGCTAACGTTGGGTCAAAGCGTGATTATTATTAAGATATATTAATTGAGAGTTGACTTCGGCAATGTGAGCAGAGCAGTTGCCATTGACAACTGGGAAAATATTGAAAAAATCAGCATTGCCGGCTAAAGCTCTGAGGAAAGCACCCAGAAAACAGTTTCCTACAGACTCACAAATATTATGGCAGCAGCTGAAGTTCTGAGGGCATTTCTGACTACACTGCCGACCCCTGAGGTTAGAAACAATATGAAACTTTGAGGTAGTATATTTCTAGTTCCAACGATGTAGTTTCTCGTTCAAGACAAGTTCACTGGCCGAGTTCGCTGTTTAAGAAGCATTTTCCTTAAAATCCTTTTCACTTTTTCACTACAACATTGAATAAATGCCAATTACATTTCTTTCTTGTACACTTCAAAGCGGAGACACTAGACAATTGGATTGTCTCGGCGGCTGTGAACCCCACATTCTGCCTCGGCTTCCATTTGACTGTCTAAAAGTGAACTTAAAATAAACTTAGTTACTCCTTGTCTCCCCAATCAGCACAAATCAAATATGTAAGCTCCACAAATCTCATCTACATGCGAGACGTAAATTGCGTTCGCTCTCTCTCTCTCTCTCCATTTTTTTTGATGAGTGCATAAATAAATAAAAAATTTTGCTGTCTAATAAAAGATGCCCTAAGGCTATAAGCTGACAATATGCTTGCCCTTGCCCACCCCCAGGGGGGTGTGTCTCCCTCACTGGGAAGTGCGAACGCGTTAAAGCGTTTATTACTATAAATATTAAAATGGGATTATCAAACAAACGTACTTCAGGTTTTTATTACATTCAGCCAAAGCCTGCAGCTCTCTGGAGACCGGGAAGAGTGGGGGCCCCGAAGGCTTCTCATTCGCGTAACTGCAGGGTTGCAATTTCTCTCTTGTGTTGACTTAGCCAACACTTTGGCTTCTTTTCTCTTTTTTTCGGGAGAAATTCCCAAGCAACTTTCCTTTGGCTGTTGGCACGTAATTTGAAAGTTTCTTTCGTCCTTTCTTTTTTCGGTGCGATGAGATTTACTTATGAAAAATAAATTTGCACTTGACTCATCCCGCCCGGTTGGCCATGCCTCTCCTTCCTCGGCTTGCTCTTCAATAGTTTCGCTCGCTTGTTATTTATGCTCGCTTGAAATAAGCGGCGGTAGGAGCAGGGCGGAGGGAAATTTATGTTGCACATCGTGGCATGAGGTTAAAAATTATGCTGCATACCGCTAGAGGTAATGGGAATTCTCATCCAGGTGGGAGCAAAGAAGCAGCAGTAAGTGTGATTAAGGTTTGTACATATTTGAGGTGGAGTGGGGTAAAGATTGATGGGCAAAAACAATATGGAAAGAAGCGAAATTAAAAGCAGAGAATCTGAAGCAAAATTAATTTCGCACCAAGCGCGAAAGACTGAAAATTAGAAAAAATGTAAAATATTGATAAAGTTTTGGTTCACTCACAATGAATGAAACTGGCAGCAAATGCATAAATGTTGTGGGTTTCTTTTATATTTTGTGTAAATATACAATTAATCTTTATATTTTATTTTTTCCTTTGGTTCAGATTCATCTATTTGAATGCAAGACGGTAAGAAATTCGATATTTGAGTTTTCCTTCTTTTTCGTGAATTTTTGTAGGCAGATCAAGTGTGTTTCCATTTTTTGGCCACGCCCCCTGAATTTAATAAAAAACCTCATATTTCCTATATCTCCTTATAGATAAAAAGATTCGTACCTTCTGGACATTTTTAGTAATACGGTTGACTTATCGATCTGCCCAAGGAATATCGGTTGAACGATTGTCGAGTTGTGAGCACCGGAATGTTCACTGAGGCAGTGCAGTAGCAGCGTTGTTTACAGCTGAACCTGCAGCATCAAAGTTCATGCTGAGCATACACTTTTGTTGATACAGAGTATGATAGATATCAGAGCTGCAAACCCATACTATTTTTTGGATCTCCGGCACGCTGGCTCGAACCAAAATTTACCAATGGTTAGGGTTCAAAAATTTCAGGTTCGCGGTTTTTGGAAGAAGGTTTTGGTTCGAACCTTGGTTCAGTGCATGCTGGACACAATATTAATATAAAACAAAGCAATAATTTATAAAATACTAAACATTACTAAATTTTAGAAACTAATTAAATCTCAAACTACTTAAATCAATTAGGAATCGGGTTGTTTTTGGGGTCGAAAACGGTTTGTGGAACACATTGATATATTGATTACTAGAAATATAAGTTACTATGATGTGAAATACCGTTTCGTAGTTTTTGTAGGAAAATATTTCTTTGGAGTCAAGGGTCATATAAAACACAGGCTACTATAGATGGGGATATTGTAAGTAACTCAGAATGCTTTTGGAGGGTTTTTAAAATTTACTTTGCTGCCCATTTTAATACTCAGTCGATCAAAACCAACTTAATAACAGATAGAATCGCTAGACAGAAGGTCAAATTTTGTGATGTCCACCATTTTTGTTGAACCGAACCGATATTTTAGGTTCGGAACAGGTTTGTGTTCAGCTTTACACTCTAAAGAGGTTCGGTTCAAGGTTCGGTTCACAGTTAAATAAAATTCGGTGTTCCGGGTTCGAACCGGTTCGGTTAAAAACCGGTTTGCAGCCCTGATAGATTTATTTATATATTTTTATACCCTTGCAAAGTGTATTATAATTTTGCCCAGAAGCTTGCAACGCATAGAAATATTCATTTCCGACCCCATAAACTATATATATTCTTGATTAGGGTGACGAGCTGAGTCGATTGAGCTATGTGCGTCCGTCTGTCAGTCTGTTTCTACGCGAACTCGTCTCTCAGTTTTGAAGCTTTCGAGTTGAAATTTTGCACAGAGTCTTCTTTTTGCTGCACGCTACTAATATTTCGGAGCTGACCAGATCAGATGACTATATCCCCTAGCTTCCATAGGAATAATCGGTCGGAAAACTAGTATTAGTGAGAAAAATTTTTTTCTTTTCAACGGAAACGTCTCCAAACTTTGTAATCGTAGGTTTACTATGTATTTTTACAATTCTACCAAGTTTTATTGAAATCGGACAACTAAACGGTAAAGCTGTCATACAAAAGATAGGTCTGAAAAGCATTCTTAGTTTGACAAACTTTTTTGTTTTTAATGGTAGCATCCTGCAATTTTGTATTTGTTTGTTTCACATGCTTTCACATAATTTTAAAAATTTTAGGCCAAATCGGATGATTATATCATATAGCTCCCATACGAACGTTCGGTCGGAAAATGGGAAAAAGAGTATTTTTTGAAATTTTTTAAGCGAGCACTTAAAGGGTATGAAAACTTCGGCACAGACGAAGTTAGCTTAGCTTTCTCGTTTTTTAGTAATATTTAAATGGAAAACTGTATTTTGCTGCCTTGACAGTGATAGATATAGTTATAGTTCTGTAATGTTTCTATGAATGCATTTCAGAATTCAGTTTTTTTTAGGTTTTTGTCTTGATCGACCCAAAATAATACCACTTCGTCTAAATTCTAAAACAGACATGGTAAAATTTTGAATCACATTTGATATTTTGAGTGTTCAATGCCCTTTAAGATACGTTGGCGAACGCGATGAAGCAAATTTCTTGGCGATTTCTCAATAGGTGTGAAATTCACGACATAGCCAACATACTTTTTAAATGAAAGGTATAAAATCAGGCTGAATATCCACGATGACATGATAATCTAGCTGTCATGTTTTCAATGAGCAGAGATAGTCAATTGATTATGGTTAACATTGATCAAATAAAGGAACAATCGATATGAATTGAGCAACAATATATCCAAGATGACATTATAATTCAGTTGTCATCTTTTCAATGTGAATAGTCGGTCAATTGACATTATGACTAGCATAGATTCAACTGATGCTTGCCCCACTCTTAATAAGGCTTTGATACTTTATATTGTTATGCACCACCCTGAAAATGATTTTGTGCCCAACAATCCTCTAATTGTCCAGACAAGTTCCTGTTCGTCCATCCACTCCTTTCGCACAGTCAACACATCTCTCTGTTACCTTTTCAAATCTGTTTTAAGCCTCTTAAGTCCGATTTTGTGCAATTGTCTCAAACATGCGATATTTGTTCAATATTTTTGCAGCTTTTGACTCCGGCTGTACATGGGCCTGTGTGGGGCCCATTTTTCTCGATTTCAATGCCTTGGCAATCCCTTGGCAATTTCGTTTCGTAGGCTCCTTTAGCTCACTACAATTACAAAATAGTCAGTTTGTAAACCTTCTGCCATTATTTACAATCAACTTTTTTTCAGTTGCCAGTTTGCCTTTGGCTTTTTTGCCACCAAAATGTATGGGACTCTCCTGTTTCCTCTCCATTCACTCGTTTACATGAAGTTTCTTTCTGGCTTTTTTATTGCTTTTGAATGCTATCTAATTTGGTGCGCACATGCGAAATTTGACTGGCAACGCCCTGGGCCGGCCCCGCTTCCATTCCACCCCCGCCACCGCCGCCGGCGGCTTGAATCGATGTGTATCCAAACTACAAGTTCTCCTTTGGATCAGGCGAAGCAATCAGTGGGCGTGGCTGAATAGAACGGGAAAAACTTTTTCCCTTTCGAATGCCCGAACACGCGTGTCGGGGCTTTACATTTGCCAAAATTTGCCCTTTAATCAGCTTAGTGGGCACATTAACTGCCTTTTGCCGAATTGTGACTTCTTTCCGTTTAATAAGCTGCTGGGCGGTTGCTTATGGGGCGTGGCAAAATGTGCAGCTGACAAAACTTTTATTTGCTGTTGGCAATGCCATAAAGGATGGCGTTTTTTTCAATTATTGCTTTTAAATTGTTGCGTTTGTTTACACAAGTTTTTTCTTCTTTTTTTTGTTGTATTGTGTGTGGACACTTGGAGCGATGAAGATTGGGGGGGGGGGGGGGGGGGGGGAGAAAAACAGAAAGAAAATGGCTAAAGTGGTTGAAAAAGTTGAACAAAGCATTCAAAATTGTGTTTTCTCAATTCGAAAGACTGCCCGCTGGCGCCATTTGAGCTGGACGTTTTCCCAGTTTAAGGAAATTCTCTTAAACACTCATTTTGTATTATGATCAAGTCGAGTGTTCCCAGCTACTTTCAGCCAAAAAAGAAAGAAAAACCTGCTCAAGGTCAACAAAATGAATTGGCAATCATCCCACCAGCGAAAACCAGCCAAAAACCGTCTGTGTATACCCCTTTACCTTATCTGACGGCAAATCTCAACCTCAATTTGTGTTTTTCCATTTTCCATTTTACTTCTTTTGTGGGGGACGGGGATGGGGTGGGGCCCAGGCTGATGAATGTGTGAATTGTGCAGGCTTTTGTTTTTGCTGGTACACAGGATATGACTTTGAGCCACTTCCGCAGCCGCGCCCGTTCACGTGAGGCTCAGCCAGACGAATATTTACGCGCTAGTTAGACAAATTCAAATGGAGCAGTGGAAAAAAAAAACCCCATACTGGTTTTGGCCGGCAAAAACTGCAATGATGCAAGAAAGTAGACATGGATTCGTTTTTGCCGGGTAAGTAGGGAGTTTTTTTCCTTTTTTGCTGACAGGATGTGAACTTGAAATGAGGTGGGGTGATCGAGCAAAAAGGTGGCTTAGCTACTGAACTGGAAAGGCATATTGTTGGCCCTTAAACAATGTTTAGCATGTTCATCACATCCAATTCTTGAGTACACGATGATTGACTCGTCAATTTAGAATTGAATCTGTCGAATCTGTAACTGTGTGGCAATCGACTAATCTGGGCTGTGCCTTTATTAGAGCTACCCGTCAGTTTAACTCTGCTCTCTCGTTTCTGTAGCAAGGCATTAGCTTAAACCTTTTCCAGCTGAGAAAATTCTTCTTCTGCTGAAAACGGCTTCTATTTGCAAATTGTCGTGATTTATTTGAACTCCTACTCCACGCTGAGATCCGCTGGGCATATGGGTTAACTGGCAATGATAGTTTGTGTTCCTATCGACTCGAAGCGACTTTTACGGGTCTTATAGGATTGTTATAAAAATGTAATTATACTAGAGAGTTTTGAACTTAGGGTATTTGAGATGACTGGGGGGTGGCAGTGCACTTCAGAGACGGCCGTGTCCACTGCTAAGGCGAAAACTTTAAGCTACTTGATTTTCCGCAACACTATTTCTGTCAGTTCAGCAGATTTCGTGTCACATGTTACTGTCAAACATGTTCAGTTGGGTCTATAATTTGATCAATCGAACCACGCTTGCAGATTATTGAAATTACTCATCAAAATGCACGCCCGGTTAGGAAAGTGCATCGTAAACTTCTTCCATTTTATGCTCAGTTTGGGCGACCTTCGAGGCGGCTATTCGGAAACTTGTGACTAAATTTCGCACCAAAATTACATTATTGGAAATTAAACCAACAATACGTACACTTTTAATAGTGAACAGAGGAAAATATCGCCGATGTATCCGCCAGTGTTGTTAATGAACGTGAATTATCTATTCGGCGCCGTTCGCAGCCATTGATCTTCTGTTACTCCACTAGGAAAATTTTTACGGAAAGATTTGGGCACAAAACCTTTCAAAATACACCTCGGTGCAAGAATTGAAGCCTCTTAAACTACCACAAGGGCTAACTTTTTGGATGAAGATCCACTTTTTTATTGGAAAATTGTGTTCGGCAACGAAGCTCATTTTTGGGTTGAATGGATACGTGAACAAATAAATTTTCCGTATTTGGTGTGAAGAGCAGCAGGAGGCATTGCAAGAACTGCCAATGCTTCCCTAATAATGCACTGTTTGGGGTGGATTTAGGGCCAGTGGCATCATCCAGGTGTACCTTTTAAAATATAGCGAAGGCGTGAACTTTACTGTAAATGAGCTCTACCAGGCAATGACTACAAACTTTTAGTTGCCCAAAATGGAAGAGCAAGACTTGGCAGACATGTAGTTTCAACAAGTCGGTGCCACACATCACGCGAAACAAAGGCCCGATTGAGAGGTGAGTTCGGATAATAGTTTATTTCACGTTTGGGGTCGGTGAATTGGCCGCCTAGATCTTGCGATATAGCGCCTTTAGACTATTTTTAGTGGGGCTATGTTAAGGCTCATGTCTATAGTGACAAGCCCGCAACAGTTGTCGCACTGGAAGCCAATTTTTAAGAAATTTTTCGCAACATATCGAACGATATGTTAGGGAGAGTTTGCCAAAATTGGACCCAGCGAATGAACCATTTGAGATCAGTATTTTCTTGAAATCATCTTTAAGCAGTAAATTACATGGATCAGGCATGGGCACCGCCCAGCCCGATTGTCCCTAGTAGCCCGCACCATTATTTCACTAAGCACACAACGCAATTCGGTTACCGTTGCTCGTCTCGGCTCTACCGCAGTTTTCAACTACAGCGCACCGATATTCAAAGCAGAAGACGAAAAAAATATGTTGCTATTGTAGCATTAGTGCCCTTGCGTCAAATTCTGCTGCCCACCCCTGACATAGATCATTCAATCGACTAGAATAAAGATTTCAAACAATTTGTTGAATATATTGTATACCCTTGCAAAGGGTATTATAACATGGACCGGATATCTGTAACGCATTGAAGGAAGCATCTCTGACCACTAAAAGTATAAATATTCTCGATCAGCAGAACGCGCAGAGTTGATTAAGCCTTATCCGTCTGATCGCCCGTCCGTCCGTTCATCTATTTCTGCGCTTTCACTTCCGTCAGTCAAATCGAGACCAAACTTTGCTCGAAAACTTCTGTGTAGAAATACGTTGCACATTTGTCGGAAGCGGCCGGATCGGATGACTATAACATATAGCTGCCATATTAACGGTCGAAAAACTAGTTCTAGTAAAAAACGTTCTTTTGTTCTCCTTTTTTGAACTCCTTATGTACTAGTTTTTAATGCTTCTCCATGATTCTGCCAAGTTTCGTCGAAATCGGGCATCTATATAGTATAGCTGCCATAGAAAGTAAGGTTAGAATAATAGTCTTATTTTAAAAAACATGTATATTTTGAATATAAGCCTCTTTTCAATTATCATCGGATCGGCAATCGGATGACTACAGTTCATAGCTGTCATATTAATGATCGGTCGAAAAACTAGTGAGAAAAACTTTTTTGTTTTCAAAGAAAACGCCTCCAAACTTTGTAATTCTTTGTTTGCTATAATTTTCAATGATTCCACTAAGTTTGGTCGTAATCGGACATTCATATAGTATAGCTGTCGTAGAAAAGTAGAGTCAGGAAAGTAGTCGTAGTGAGAAAAATTTGTTCGTTTTCAATGGTCCTTCAAGTTAGTTAAAACAAGTAAGGGTGCTGCAGTCGAGTGCAGAATAATTTAAAGAACAATTTAATACGCTGCTCATTTGTTTTCATTTATTTGATTTTGAATTTTTGAATTTTAATTTTCCCGGTTTTTGTAACAGCTATTGAAGGGTTATACCAAAAGTAGGCAACAATTTTTAGAGGTTCTAGTCCTAACCAACAATTGGGCAATGGCCTGTGTATCAGCTGTTTCTCGATCCACAAACGCTTTCGAAACGCCGCTGTTGATACGCCGCTATTGTGGCATTTGTGGATTTCGTTCATGTTGCTGGATACACAACAAACTAAAAGGTAAACGAAAAATTACTGGCACTGTTTTTATACCCTTGCTGAGGGTATTATAATTTTGCCAGAAGTTTGCAACGCATAGAAATATTCATTTCCGACCCCGTAGACTATATATATTCTTGATCTGGGTGACGGGCTGAGTCGATTGAGCTTTGTCCGTCCGTCTGTCTGTCTGTTTCTACGCGAACTGGTCTCTCAGTTTTGAAGCTATCGAGCTGAAACTTTGCACAGAGTCTTCTTTTTGCTGCACACAACTAAAATGTCGGAACCGACAGGATCGGATGACTATATCTCATAGTTCCCATAAAAACAATCGGTCAGAAAACTAGTTTTAGTGAGAAAAACTTTTTCTTTTCCATGGAAACGTCTTAAAACTTTGTAATCGTAGGTTTTCTATGGCTTTTTGTAATGTTACCAAGTTTTATTAAAATCGGACAACTATATGGTATAGCTGTCATACAAAAGATAGGTCTGAAAAACAGTCTTAGTTAAAAATAACTTTTTTTGGTTTTTATGGTACCATCTTGCAGTTGTATTTTTATTTGATTGTTTCACATGCTTTCAGATTATTTTGCAAATTTTTGGCCAAATCGGATGACTATATCATATAGCTCCCATACGAACGATCGGTCGGAAGATGGGAAAAAGAGTATTTTTTGAAAATATTTAAACGAGGGTATAAAAACCTTACCTTAGCTTTCTCGTTTTTATATGCAGTTTGAGAGTAATTTTTAGTTTCCGCAGTGCTGGATTCAGGCCTTAAATACGAACTTTTGGAGAAATAAAATATGTTATAGCAACTTTCTTACTTGTTTTATTCTCCATTTAAGATCCATGTGTTTCAGTCTCGGATTGCAATGTATGAACTGACTCAGAGTGTCCACTAAGTACCAGTGTTGCCAAGGCGATAATTGCAATTTTCTTCATTTTTGTTCATTACCATTTTGAAACACGAGCATAATGGTAACTACAACTTTATACTCACCCATTCTATGACAGTTGGCATCGATGCAGTCAGAAAGTGCTCTGCATAAAATGTTTTTGTCGCAGCATCTCAAGGCTGCAATATTTGGCAAAGTTGTTTTGCTATCTTTCAATCAGATCAACTTCTCTCTTAAACATTTACTATGTACTATTCCTGCGAGTTGGACAGTCTTGAATTAAAGTTTAAGAGGTTCTTTCAATAAGTTGAAAGTGTTTAAGGCGAGTTGTAGCTTTCGTTCTTGACTGATGTCCATAAATCTGTA
Organism: Lordiphosa andalusiaca; assembly: GCA_035044965.1. Classification (NCBI taxonomy): domain Eukaryota; kingdom Metazoa; phylum Arthropoda; class Insecta; order Diptera; family Drosophilidae; genus Lordiphosa; species Lordiphosa andalusiaca. The sequence goes on from JAWNNM010002284.1 coordinate 183,396, forward strand.
GTTAAACATACTCACAAATTTGCTTCTCTAATTTTCGTATTAATGTGTTCCTGAAATTTTTAGGAAAGTTAGTAAGACTTGATATTGATTTGGTATTCTCTATGTGGGATTTAAGGGAGCAACAAACCCTGCAAGGCATGTTTCCTCAACAATTCTGAAATCCCTTTGAATATAACTCCAACCGCATGGTTGCGGTTGGTCTGTCTTTTTCGACTTTAGAATAGACATTTTTATTACTCAATGAACAGTTGAAGTACCACCACAAATGAAATACCCAAGATATTTGATACACACAGTTACCACCAAAAAAACAGGTGTTCTAAAAATGTTGTTTTTTCCTTCTTTAAAGGTACATCAAACTCCCAATCAAGTTAGGTGAAAAATATTCTTTAAAATCGAATGTTTGTCGATGTGTGTTTGTTTTTTTTTTTTTAAGGAAGTGTAAAAGTTTCTTGTCAAAAGTTTTTGTGCTCATGTCCAAGATGTCGTCATCAGGCGCCAACTTTCCTTTATCCAAGCAGCCGTCTGCCATCAACCAGCATTGAGAAATCGAAATCGAAACAAAAATCTGCCAGTGGCACTCAAAATGGCTGGCCCTTCCATTGTGTACCGATGTGTGTGTGTGTGCGTGTGAGGTGTGTGTGTGTGTGTGTGTGTGTGTGTGTGTGTGTGTGTGCGTGTCAACGTCAAACACTTCTTGTTAGCAAGTGTTATGTATGTTCACGCTGCTTTTCAATGTTTTTCCCCATCCGCCACCGTTGCTTTGTTTTCTGCTGCGCTGGCATTTTTAGCAATTTTTCGTTTCGCTTTGCTCTTTGTGCGATTTCAGAGTGTAATTTTCAATACAATTTTCCCGTTGGCTGCCTGTCTTACGGTTCTGTTTATGTTTGAGATTCAGCGTCTGAAAGTGTGTTCGTTGAGTGTCAATAATCGGAGTCTCCCTTGGCCGTGTTTCGCGGCTTCTTTGGCATCGTTTATCGTTATGGACAGTGGGTAGCTGGGGGTAGGTAAGTAGTAGTTGGCCAACAACAGTTTCGCAATGCCTTGTCTAATAGGCGCAATTGTAGTCAAGTGTCTGGTTGGAGGCAAAGTTGAGTGCCTGCTGGGCCTGCAAAATGGTTTTGAGAGGTGGCAAAGGAATCGCAGGGAAAAGCTCTGCCGTTGTTGCTAACTTGGCTGCTTAAGGTCAAGTGAGCAAACGGAAGAAAGCACATTATGAGTACATTCTCTACATATTTAAGAGAACAATAAAACGATTTATATGATTGAAAAAGAATAAATTTTGACATATTTCATATACAAAAATTAAATTTACCAAATACTGCTACAAAGCTAAGAATGTTGCACATATTTAAGGCCGATTTCTCATCTTCTAAATAGGTGATATGTGGCAGATAAACTTACATTTTGCTCTGTTATTTATAGGTTTGTGTGGCAGATAGCTCTATGTTGAAGATTAGAAATCGGCCCAAACTGTACCACACATAAAACTCACCAGTGAGTTCACTTCAAATTATATGGTAGCCAAATATCGAACTGGAGTCCGAGATTTCTGAGCTGGTTCTCTAGTCGGCGTTTGTTTTCTTTGTGTTCACAAATATGGCTCAGTACGTGGTGAGACTTCAACTAATGAGCAGAGCAAGTGGCCGACTTAAATGATATTTCCAATAGCATAACTGTAAGGCAAAATGACTTACTGAGCTATTCTTAAAAACAATGTTTATCTATGGTTTAGAAATTCGCGCAAAAAGTATTTTCTATTCTTAATTTAAAGCTTATTTCTTGTTTTTAGAAAGTTTTTACATAAACTTAGTAAGGACAACCTGAAAATATTCTTTTTTTAGAAAATAATTTCCTAGTTTTAGAAACATGACGGTTTTTTCTTCAAATTTTATGCCAGATATATAATTTTCCAAAAACTTTTTAAAATTAAGGGCAGAATTACTCTTGAATTTCACCAAACTTTGCAGAACTATAAAAAACATATAGAAAACCTATGAATACAAAGTTTGGAGATATTTTCATTGAATAGAAAAACGTTTTTTTCATTAAAACTTGTTTTCCGACCGATTGTTTGGGAGCTATGAGATATAGTCATCCGACCCGGTCGGTTCCGGTTCCGGTTCAATTGAAATTGTATACCAAAAAACTTTCTGCCTTCTTTTTGATTTTGGTGCCCACCACTGATTTATATGGTCCATGTATATTTTGCATTTCCAAGAAACGATTGCAGCTGGCATTGTAATGTTGTCGCGTATTGCAGCACACAAATAATTAGCTCTTGGGTACCATTTTAAGTTGGTTGTAAAATCACATTTCTTAACAGTTTTCTCACATAATTTGATTTTGGAAAAGCTCCATAATCTTTAAAGCACCGTCTAAAGTCCATTTCTTTGGTTCTATCGAACCGATATAAATGCAACGAATGGCCGATCTCATGGTGACTCTAGCTATTTTTTCTCATTTATCGATTCTAAAAATATCGATTTATCGATTTATCAGAATAGTGTTTATATTCGAAAAGCAAATCGATATATCGTTTCGAAACATATCGATTTATAGATATTTCGAAATAGTCTTTATATTCGAAAAAGGAAATAATTGCAAAATAAGCCACAATTTATCACTTTTGCCATACAACCTTCATACACTTTGTAACGAACACGCTTCCCAGCAAGAAATCTAACTGGTAAATACTCATCCGCTAACTGGTATAGCTATCTGGTAAATTAAGGGATGTTTCTTGTCAAACGCAAATGGGCGTCGGGAAAAATCTAACCAAAAGTCGATGAATCGGTGAGCGTACGTGTGAGGTTAGTCCTACTAGTTAGATAACCAATGAGCTAACGGGTATGAATAACTGGATTGGTTTTGAGTATTTATACTAGGATTTTAACTGGAAGTTCTAGCTGGTAAGTAAATTTGTCAGTACTACCCCATACAATACCTTTAATTTAATAAAAAAATACTGGGAAATATAAAAAATAATAATTTGGCATTTTATTTCATTTTAGACTTTTTTTCTACAATATATGGCATTTCATTTCAATTAATCCTTGTTTGTCTCATACTTGTGACTTATTAATACTTATTACTTATACTAATTAATCATATAATTAATTGGTATTCTATTTTTAATGCATGCACTTTTTGCTTTTTTCTGCTCTGTGGACTTTTTAAACTCTTTTACGGAGACTTTGTCGAACAAATCTGAAAAGAGATTTAATAATTGTTGTATACAAGCTGTGATAAATACAAAATAACGTAACATTTATCTGGGAATATTTTATTAATTTATTATTGCCAAGTCTTCCATTCCAATTAAAATCGGAGGCACACTCGTCGGTGATGACATTTCGGAAAACCTCATCGAAATATTTATTTAGTTTTAGTTTTCCCAAGACTTGTTTCTGTAAATTTGGATATAAATCATCTTTTGTTTTTTTTTTTTGGGTTAAAGACTTAATTATTTAATATTTTTTTTAAGCACTGACAGTTACCAACCGCTCACTTTGACGACCACGCGTGGAATGCCCAAAGTTATCGAGAAAATTTATCGTCTCAGTTATAATTCACGTTAGGTCTAACCACAATAATACCTTGACGAGGAAGAATCTGCCAACACGTTAGGCGTCATGTTAGGTAGGTAGGTAGTTCCGGCTGACCCCAGATGGGGTCACACATAGACCTTAGGGTCCTTAATGAGGCCGGGTGATTATTTGGGTACGTTTGGCTTAGAAGTCCAGGAGGCGTCATGTTAGTCATACGCAAATTATGCTGTGTGCTTGTATTTGTGAATTCAAAAAAGTATATTTGTATTGGTGACTTTCAGTATCGATTTCTGGCTGGGTTCGTATCGTTTCGGCTGCACAAACTGTCTATTATCGGAGTCGACTTTGCTCAGGGAAAGTGGCGCGGGTCTCTTGTGTTGCTTCAACGAATGCTCCTTATACTTAAGGAGCCCTTAAGAAAAGAAGGAAGTTATTTCATGTATTATTTCACAATAAAATTGGGGACACGTTGCTAGCCGAAAATTAATCGTGGATTGCGACTGCTCACAATTGATTGATTCAGGGAAATGGAACGTGTTCTGGCACAGGAGATCGAACATGGACTGTCTGGTGTGACCGGATCTTGTTTGGCGAAAAATACCATAAAATCGACTAAAGAGGCCAGATCCCCCAGCTTTTTTTTACCCAGTGATCGACTTGGAAAAGTAGCACCATTGCCAACTTATAGATAGACGTTCGTAGCCTCGACTCTCGGCTGCTACTAATAAAAAAAAAAAACTCACACTGATTGAGGGAATCTTAGGATTTCCATGTCTCTTTCTTTCTACTTAAGGAATTACCTTTTTAACGAGGTTAAAGGCAACTCGGAGTGCTCCGCCTCCGCCTCCCACTCCTCTCCTAATCCCATTTGCCACAATAAATTCACTTAAGCTTCCAGGCAAATGCCTTCAATTATGTTTTCAACATCAACCATATGCAACTAACATCAGGTGAGGAGGTGCTCTCCCCTAGGACAAGCGGCTTAGAACTTAATTTCCTGTTTCCACTCATAATCAGGCGGACCCGCTCCGTTTGCCCTTTGCCCCTGGCCAAACTCGCAGAGGCAGATTCTGGGCTGGGGTGAAAAAAGAAGCCGGGCAAGAAAGAGGAAGAAAGTGTACAAGTCACTTAATTAAATGTTGCTCATACGCAACGTTGTACCGGAGACGAAACAGAAGCTGCTGCTGCAGTCCTTAGCAAATCCTTTGAGTGACTTTAAGCCATCATCGCCCTATGCAAATACACTTAGCAAACACCAGGCAAGCAGAGGCAAAAGGCAACACCTCGACATCCTGACATTGCAATTTTGCGTCCTGGCTGCTGCTGCACAAAATCCCCTAATTAAATGTAAATTACATCATAAGGCGGGGAGCAGCCATTCTCCAGTTGAAATTTGTAATTTTCATGCTTAGTAAAATATTTATGCGCCCAGACGTGTCCTGGCATTTGACTTTTAGTCGCCCTCTCCTCCTTTTTTTTTTCCTTGTTGTGGAATTGTTTTCTTATCATTAGCGCCGGATGAAATGTAAGCCAGCCCCGGCAGCGCCAAGGAGGCGACTGTCAAAGTTTCGCCCCGTAATGGCTGCCATTCCCATTTTGTCAGGACACGACAAGCGCGAAGGTAAACGCAAATCCCTCGCTGGCTGGCAAACTGAGACATTTGGGTTAAGAACGCTCCGCCGGCTGTCTTCCTCTTCGACACATTGAATGCCCATAAGAGTGTGCGGCCCATAAATCAAAGCCGGGAACTATTTTCATTCCCAAATTGAGAGAACCATAAAAAGTGGCAGCCATTAAAAGGCGGCAGCACTAAAACCCCACATAAAAATCCAAACCCGAAATAGGGAGACGCATCGAGAAAAAGTAAAAGTCCCGCGCTTGATTTTACGTGCTGTGCGCTCAAACCGCAAGCGTAATAAAGTTAACGGGCGTGGCACCGGGACGGCCCGAGCCCGTGGTTTGGCAATTGCTGAAAATTTGACAGTTTTCCAAAAATTTTCGCAATTAGATGCGAACTACGACAATTGCAAATGGCTGCCAGGCCAAAAGCGTGGCGGGGCGGTGAGCCGGAAAAGGGCGAGGTGGCGAGGGGGGAAACGAAAAGTGTGTGTTTGCCGCTGATGGAACTCGTCAAAATCCACAGAGTGAGAGAGAGATTCGACAGCAAGAAGGATTTTTATTGCTTGTGACATTTACACAGCATTTGAAGTTCAGGCGAGTGTGCGTGTGCGGTGGTTAGATGGTTAGATGGTTAGGTGGTTAGTTGGTTAGAAGAAGAAGAACAGCCTCAGAGTACATTTTCAGCCGGCACATGTGGCGTATGCGCAACGTTAATGATTTAAAGTACCCAAGTGGGAAGCGGGATCGAGGCCTAACCAAAAATGGAAATAGTTTACTGAGGTGTTTATGGCCCATTAATATTCAATTATGTTGGAAAGTTCGCTTAAGTGCGGTACACGGCACAGGAGAAGGCAGTCAGAAGTTTGCCACCAGGGTGTTGAGTGTTTATTGTGGCTGGTGGGGATGAAAAGTGACACCAAAAACACGAATAAATTGCACAAATTTAAAAAAAAATAAAACTGCTAGCAGGCTTCCGCTTTATGCAGCTTAATTGAGTCAAGAGATATTTTCAAACATTTCAGCAATTTTCATATTTTCATTCACGTAGATTACAGGGTAAACATAGAGACATACTTGAATTTCCTCTGCTTTATCCTGATTGTTGTCTCAATTATTCCACCTTTGATTCCATCACGACCACAGGCCCAGTTCCTGTCACTTGCTCTAGAATGTCAGCTATTTTCCCCTTTCCATTACAGTGATTAGCCCTTTCGTTAGGGGCATAAAATACCATAAATTCCCAAAGTCACACAAAAATGCGACCAAAAAAGAAGCACACACACACGCACACACCTTAAAGAGGTGGCAAAAATATGTTCGGAGGGCTAATAACTTCCACTCGCTTAGGCCAACAAAAAAAGGGGTTCAATTAGGGCCTGCCTTAAATTTGTCAAACTATGAGAAAGTATGTCAAAGATGCTTTTAAAAATTGCTTGCTGCTAACATCCTGTGCGTCGTATCCAGGCAGTTAAGCAATGTCTTTGAGGACTGGGAATTTGTGTCTTTAAAGAAGAATTTTTGGGCCCTTGGCACACACAAACACACACGCACATCCATCGTATGGACATTGTTGCTGGAATTTCGTGTGTGTCAGGTAGAAGAGTTGGATCTCAGCGCTTTAATTCGCATTGAATTTCTAACTGGGAGAATCAACATTTGCATTGGAAGTTGAAGTCTTTTGAGCATTACTTACACTCAATTCACTTGTTCACTCTGTATAAATTTATTTCTTTTCAGCTCGTGAATTTTACTTTAATGGGAGCAAACCAGAGTAGAACCAACAAATGGAATTAAATTTCGTCATGTTCCAGTAAAGAATAAAAGGTAAGAAGAATTCTCCAAATGAGCTTCAAGAAATTTGCTAGCCAAATACAAGTGCAAAGGAAAATTGTTTGATAAACTTATAACACAGCAGAAGTCACGCTGCCGAGAGTAAATCAGTCAATATATGGGCATCAACTTTTGTTTAAGTTAAATCTTAAATTCCTTATTTCCATTTCTTTCAATCTTTTATGAGTGCGAAAAAGTTTGTGGCTTGAAATAACCTGAGGTAAAGTGCTTTGACTTTTTTGGGTTAAGTAATTTGGCCTCTTCCAGTGTTCTCTTGACTATTTCTTTATTGTATGGATCCACGGGAAGCATACGCTGCCTAAAAGTGTCACCTTTGGTCAGGGAATATGGTGTGGATATGGTTCCCAAACAGGGAAGAATCAGGCAAATCTTGAAGCAGAATTGGAAACCAGAGAATAATGGTGGATTGCTACTCGCGCCTTTACCCATTATGATTGTCAACTAAATAAATCAAGTGCCCTTTATTAAGAACTTAACACATTTGAATCAAAGTTTCTTGCAAAGGTCAGAAAGTGTTAAACTAAAATAACAATTGTAATTTTTGCGTAAGAAATTCAATAGGCAATTCATAAGGAAACTGATCTAATTATACTCTGCACCAGAGGTAAGCAGATAATGTTAAGATAGTGCGTATGGTTAATTTGGGTGTAAAGTCAGCGAGCCGAATTTCTAGAAAAAATTGCTATCCCAGCTTTAAAGTGTTACACATCGAGAAATATTCCGTCTGTTTGCACGTCTGTCTGTCTGTCTTTATCTATGTGAAGTAGTCTCTCAGTTTTGAAGCTATAGAGCTGAAATTTTGCACAGAGTCTTCTTTTTGTTGCACACTACTAATACGTCGGAACTGACCGGATCGGATGACTATATCTTATAGCTCCCATAGGAACAATCGGTCGGAAAACTAGTTTTAGAGAGAAAAACTTTTTCTTTTCAATGGAAACGTCTCCAAACTTTGTAATCGTAGGTTTTTATGTCCGTTTATAATTCTACCAAGTTTTATTAAAATCGGACAACTATATGGTATAGCTGCCATACAAAAGATACAGTCTTAGTTAGAAAAACGTTTTTGTTTTTAATGGTAGCATCCTGGAATTTTATATTTGTTTGTTTCACATGCTTTCACATAATTTTACAATTTTTTCTCCCATACGAACGATCGGTCGAAAAATGGGAAAACGAGTATTTTTTTTAAAAATATTTAAGCGAGCACTTCCAAGGGTATAACAACTTCGGCAAAGACGAAGTTAGCTTAGCTTTCTCCTTTTTTGTAAAGGGCCCACCGATATTTTCATGTTTTATTGAAATACCCGTTACTCGAAGAGAAAAAGGGAATGCTGTAGTTGTTGACTTTTCTCACGTTTCTATTTCGACATTTAGGTTAGGTTATACCCTGAAAAGAAAGCAGTCAAAAGCATGAAACACTATAAATCAAATAACCCTATTTCTTTTAAACATTAATATTGTGTGCCAAACTTTCCAAATAAGGCACGAATCCATCTTTAATTCCTTACTTATAGCTGTTGAGTAGAAGGCAACGCGAGGATCTGATAAATGAAAATTGAGGTTGCTTTCATTATTAGAATTGTTTTGCGTACACAGAGGGAAAAATCCCAGAGCATTGGTCTCAATTTGAGTACATTCGTTGTCAAAAACTAATCATGAACGGATTTTCTCACTTCAAGTCCATTTCTGAGAACGTAAAATCTTGATATGAGTTAAAATGTTCAGTTTTTGAAAACATTTTAGGCTCCAAAAAAAAAATTGAGGCCCAAGTCCAGGACCAGATCCAATTTCAGGTCCAATTTAAAGTCTTATTTTCCTGGTCCAATTTCAGGTCCACTTCCAGGTCCAGGTCCGCAAAGACAACGCTTGTACAAAAATTCGTTGTTTCTCAAAAATTTAAGAGCACATTCTGTTTTTATTTTGAGATGAAACAATCTTATTTTCTGAATACGATTTTTCACCCATTAATCGCAAAATGAAAACCCAATGTAATACATTTTTTCGTGCATCCTCTTATTGCTAGGACATTTTTCCACTTTTTGGCTTATTCAAAACAGCTCATACTTTTACACTCCACACAATCTGAATGAATTGAAAGTGAAATTTATTGTTGACAGAATTCACAAGGCATTCAGCATTCCTAGCTTTAGTTTTGAAACCATTGTTGTATTTGAGCTTCCTAATTTTTGAACTCTGATTTTTTCCCAATTTTATTTTTCAGAAATATGTTATTTTTTTAGGTTCCCAATTAATTTAACATTTTTGAACTCCTAAATTTAATTTTGTATTTTTCTTCTGAAATTATTTGTTGATTTTATTGTTGAAAAAAAATTCGGAGCTCGCATGATGTACCATCAAGTGTGTGTGTTTAGTATTTACAATCTTTAAAATTTTCATAAATATCGGAGGTTAAAAAAACGTTGCATACTTATCTGAGCCGCAAGCGCTGTTTGCTTTCATAATGTTGAAATATTTAAAAAAAATGTTAATGCTCTGTTAATTAACACAAAGATAGTTATTAAACACTAATTCCGCTGAGTAACGGGAAAGGCGAAGTCGGGCGGGTCCGACTTTAACTTACGCTCTCGCTTTTCATGTAAAGAATGTCCTGATACATAATATTTCAAATATCTCCTGATGCCTCCGGCCTGAATTTGAGTAAATTTTGATTTCTATAACTACATAATTTGTTACTTTCATTACTCTATATAAAGAAATATTAAAATGTCGATTTAATGCAACAATTTGAACGATATCAAGCTCATATTTTGTGGTGTAGTGTCTGTGTCCAATATCTACAATTATTAAAATCGAATTATAAATGGCAGAGTTATACAAATTTATTGCATACTTTTCGGAGTCGCATGCGCTGTTTGCTAACATAGTGTTTACAATAATGTTAATGATATGTTACTAAGAGGCTATATTTAACAGTAAATCCCCTGAGTAAGGGTATATAACAGTCGGGTTGGGCCAACCTTAACTTAAAGTAAATCGTTTATGTTTAAATTAATTTTTCAAAGCAATGGAAATGGCCTTGGAAGAGGCGGCGCAATAAATAAAGAAGCACAAGAGAGTACACAGAGCACTCAAATATTTTACTGATCTGAATGATGCCAAATTTGTTCATGGATTCCGGTTGACAAAATCAAAACACTGCGGGTGACTTGTGTGAAGTCAGCATTCCTTTGTTATTGTTGTGGTGATGAGGTCTAAATATTTGAAACTTTATGTTGTTTTTGGGTCTTTAAAATTTGTTGAATTGATTTCTCATTTATTAAATTGCTTGCTAAGTTCCTGACGTTACTCAGGGCCTTTAAATTATGAGAATATTATTCATGATTTGAGTAGGTGCTTATCGAGTTTTACATTTAAGCTCGTGCAAACTTGTTCGAACCGAGTTTTAAATAAGGGAAAATGTACAACTACATTTGGCCAGTTTTTCCATCCGCACTCTAAACTTCCAGTCATAAGCAATTTTAAAAAATTCTGAAATTAGGGAAACGTCTGTCACTTACTTTATATATCCCCAGATCACTTTTCCCATCAAAAGGAATTAAGCTGAACCACTTTGGAGCCGGAATAGCGCCTATCTTCATTGTACCAGGCCTTCACAACAAATTCAACACCTTTTCCTAACCAAAACAAAAACCTCCATCTTCATATTAAACACCTATATACGAAATTTGAGGTTTGTAGCTTCCGAAATATGGCTCCGAACCACTTTCGAACCGGATCGAAACCAGCTCTGAACCAGTAAATTATCCAACTCCACAATAGGAACCTACTCATCAAATAATAGGTTGTTAGCTTAGACAACCACTGAGATATGGCTCTGAACCACTGGTTGAACCGGTTTCTGAACCTGTAAAATAATCAGTTTCTAATTCTAGATCATAGCTTAAATATTTTCATAAATATGTCTTCACTTTTGAACCGCTTTTACCAGCGTTTGAACCGGTTCACAGAAATGACACATTGCCCATGACTCTTTCCATAATCGGTTCAGTAGTTTAGACACATAAAGGGAATAAAGATACATACATTCCCTTTCACTTTCACTTTATACACATGTAAAGATTTATTTTACCAAAGAATTTCCTGTTTTCATCTTTAGAATTTGCACTATTTATCAACGAGGTCTTTTCCTGCAACTTCGATTCTTAAAGTTAATGGGGATGATTAAACCCCCTAAACCAACCTTTTTCCCCACTTGGATACTTTTCACTGTATTGAATATTATTCTAATAAGAAACTATCTCGACTAGATACCAACAAGTGGTTCAGTTTACTTAACGCCCCCAGACTTTGTATAAATGAAAAGAAACTTTCCATCCCTTTAAAAAAAAACCTGAAACTTAATTTGTCTTATCAAAAACTTGGTTTGAAAAATTTCGAAACTTGTACGCAACGCTGACCCACAGACTCAAAACTAAATCTGAACTAATTCCTACAAATTACAAGTGGACCAAAGATTCCCAGCGCCTCATAATAACTACATGGCTGGGTTATTACGAAAGTTTTTCCATTTCGCAAAACTTTTACCGCATGGAAATTCTTGAAAAAAAATCCGGCGACACACGCACATGAAAATGAAACGATCAAAATGTGGAAAAAGTGAAGCAATTTACTAGAACACGTCCAGCCATTGTGGGAAGAGGCAAAGACTGCCTGCCGCCTCTCTCTCTCTCACTCTCTGTAACTTTTTGTAAGGATTGTTCCCCACTCAGGCACGACAGGATTTGAATTTGAAATTGAAAACAAGTTTATAACGTGAATTTGCAAATATAGAACTTGCCGGTAGAGGGTTGAGTATGGGCCACGCACGACTGACATTGTCACACAACCCAGAGTGCGAGCGGGTGGGGAGGGAAGGGAACTCCTCCATATTGACGCAATTCCTGCTCAAGTAGCAAACTCTCGAAAGGGCTGGAAACTTGGCCGTGGCTCCCACTTTGGCTTGGACTTGAACAACTTGGGGGCAGGAGCAGCCAGCTCTCCTTTCCATATGCAACTTTCATTTGCGTAAGTCGTTTCAACGTCAGCGCCGTAGGGGCAAACTGTTTGCTCGCCTCGTTTTCCATTCAAATTGTTTTCCTTTTTTTAGCTTCCTGCGCTCCGGACACGGGCACGGGGTATTATAAATATAAATATGAAAGCTGGAACTACCCACATACATATGTAGATATATACACATACATATAACCCATATAGTTTATACCATACATAAAGTGTATGCTCCACGAACAAAACATACATACGAATAAATGCTTTGTATACACTTGCTGATTTATGTACATTTCTTCATTGTGTTCCATTTACCTACAAAATGTGCAGTTGCAACGGCTTCTGTTTCTGTGGCAAAAATACAGGTCAAGTTTCTTGGTCTTGTTGCAAGCACCTGAAGAGAGAGGAGTATGGTAAGGGGGGAGGGGAAGTTGTCACAGTTTTAGGAGTGTTTGACAAGTTGGAAATGTGTTATCTGCTGGATTAGAGAAACAGTTAAATTAAACTGAATATTGATATGCCACAATTGGCGCACACTTCAAAATCAATGTAAGTCACTGGGAATCTTGGGATTTTCATTTCCGATTCGTTTTGCTAAATTCCGATGGGCTGCTTGTGTAGATTGAAGTTAATTGAGTAAGTCGGATAAAACGTTAAGGTTTTTGTTTTTACAGCGACAACCTTGATTGAAAAGCGGAATACGCCAGACAGTTTCAGCCGCAAATTTGATATATTTTTGGGGGTTCGATCTTGACCTGAGTATCCGTCGTTGAACCTGTTTTACAGGGAAGTAATAGTTTAACTAAAAAACCATTTACATTTTAACGATAATTAGCATTATAGCTTCAATAATCCAAATTTTGCCTACCAACTATTGTGTTTATTATACATGGCCAAGGCTCGGAGAAGTGGATCTTGCATTTGTTATAATAATGTTGAGCATTTTTAAATTCCAGCATTCTTTTTGATTTATAAGTTTACATTTAGTTTTTAAATATGCAGCTATGCATTTAAAAGAATTATCAAATTTTCACCTAGTGTCAATGCTGCAAGTGGAGAACCACACCCTGCTTTACCGTGTGAAACCCTTCTAAGTCATAGCAAAAGTCAGAATATAACCCATATATACTTCTAAGTCCATTAAAAGATTCCTGGTGAACCTTCAGACTGTATTTTAATTGTCAACTTATTTGTAGCGCATAAAAGAAAGCAAAAATGCAATCTTGACCAAACTTTTGGTAGAAATACGCATATCGAACAGTCGAAAAGCTAATACTAAAATATTAATTTAATGTTGAATGGATCGACGTAGCTGAAGTCATCCAAAGGATTCGAGAAATGGTGATATTAGTCTCAAAAAAAGGATACTCAAATCCATTCCTTTCTCTTTATTTTTGGATCTATTTAATTATGCGTAATGAGAAAAATCTTCTGGATTTTATGGAAACGTCTCCAAACAGCGTGTTTATTAGTGTGCTATACTTTTTCATGATTTCAGCATGATTGGTTGAATTCTGACAATAATATGGTATTACTTTTTCGTTTTCAATGGAGGCGTCTTCAATTTATTCCACTATTTTTATCAGAGATGCAAAACACTCGAAAATAAGAACTGGTTCGGTTCAGTGGTTGAAACAGTTATAGAACCGGCGGTTCGGTACATAACGTGGTTTTTGGAGCCAACAGAACCGCGGTTTCGGTTTGGTTCAGTGGCATATTCAAAGGAATATTCTGTGTGTTACTTTTCGCTTACTTTGGTAATTGGATTCATATAATTTGCTGGATTCGTCCTAGAGAAAAGCCCACCGAAATCAGAGAATACCGGCTAGAAATGAATACGTACCATGCATCTTACACAGCCTATTTATCATATTATATGAGAAAAAACTCTCCTGGCAAACCAATTAACAACTTTCAAAAAAAAAAACGAAAAAGCTAAGCTAACTTCGGCTGTGCCGAAGTTTTTATACCATTGCAAATGCGCTCTTAAATATTTTAAAAAATATAATTTTTCCCATTTTCCGACCGATCGTTCGTATGGGAGTTGGCCAAAAATTAGTAATTTCATTTTAATTTAATTTCAAACAAATATAAAATTGCAGGATGCTACCATTAAAATCCAAAAAGTTTTTCTAACTAAGACTGTATCTTTTGTATGGCAGCTATACCATATAGTTGTCCGATCTTAATAAAACTTGGTAGAATTATAAAAAAACATGGTAAACCTACGATTAAAAAGTTTGGAGACGTTTCCGTTAAAAAGAAAAAAGTTTTTCTCACTAAAACTAATTTTCCGACCGAGTATTCCTATGGGAGCTATGGGATATAGTCATCCGATCCGGTCGTCTCCGACATATTAGTAGTGTGCAGCAAAAATGAGACTCTGTGCAAAATTTCAGCTCGAAAGTTTCAAAACTGAGAGACGTAGAAACAGACAGACAGACGGACGGACAAAGCTCAAACGACTCAGCTCGTCACCCTGATCAATAATATATATACAGTTTATGGGGTCGGAAATGAATATTTCAATGCGTTGCAAACTTCTGGGCAAAATTATAATACCCTTTGCAAGGGTATAAATATGCAGATTAATGACAGGTATATTATGAGATGGGCGGCCTATTGCAGAAGACGTACAGGATTACTAGTTTGAACGAGATGTTGTATAAAAATTATCTTAGGAAAACGATTCAAATTCCCAAGTTTATAAGTATCATGGGCTAGAGGAAAGCGATTCAAGTCTTAAAACTCGTCAGAGAACTGAACCGAACCGAACTATTTGTCTTTGTGGTTTTCGGTTCGGTTCAGCATTTCGGAACGAAAGCTGGCTCGGTTTGCGGTTCGGTTCACCAGCTGGAATCCATGTTTTATATTTATTTTACAAACTGTCACACAATTCTACACAGCATTGTCCAAATAGAATGACCATAGCATATAGCTGCCATAGGAACGATCGGTCGTAAAGGTATTTCTAGAGCGAAACACTTAATTGTTTTCCATTTTTAGCGTCTTTACACTTGCCATCTATGTTGTTATATGCATCAACACAATTCTTCTCAGCACAATCCGATGATGAAGATCGGATAAACGTTTTTCAAGTTATAGGGAAACATATTTAGCACCGGCTGAAACAGCGATGGGCAGTTTGACCGAAATTCTAAATTTAAGCGTACACTCAAATAAAAATCATAGGAGAAATCGCCGAAAACTAAGAAATTGGGTCACAGAACATTCACCATATATATTTTTTAGAAAAAAACATTGTCGAAAATTCAGAAATCATTTCCCATAAGACAGAAAATATTTTCATGGTTTTAGAAAAAATATTTTTTACATTTAAGAAAGAGGAAAATTGTTTTCTAAGTATTGGAGATGAGATGAAGTGAGGCCAGTACAGGTAGAAGTCGAAGAGTCTAACACCAATATGCATAGTGGCCTCCTCTTTTAAATGAATATATATTTATGTACATTTTCTACACGTTGGTTCAACCAAAGACATTTCACTCTGCAAAAATACATACATAATTTAGCAATAATTGTTTTTTTCAACTTTACCGTGTCTGGGATTTGAGCTCAGGACCCTGGGATACTTTAATTAGTATTCAACTATCTAAAACTCTACCGTCTTTATAATATTTTTCAAATTTTAGGGCGGTTTATATATTATTTTAACTATAACCTCTTAATTCTTTTTCTAAATTTAAGAAAAGTGCTGATTTTTTAAGAGCCTTCCGATTCTATTTGCAGACAAAAGCAGAAACGATTAGTTGACAAAAATCTTTCTGGAAGTGGGTGTACCTTATGTATTAGGGAAAGAGATCCCCCTTCTAACAAGGAGGCCAATGTCCAATCGAATCTCAGCTTAAATTGTTTTCAAATTTAATTTAATTATTTCTAGTATTGTCTGTAACAACAACTATGCATAAACAATTCCTTACTTGGCTCTATCAATTTGCTGTTCGACAAACGTAATCCAATACCGCTTAAAGCGGCGATGTCGCAGTCAAACTGTTTATAAATGTGCAGGTGTTTTAGAAGTTCTGACTAATGTTGCAAACGGCCTGAGTGGACTTTTGTCTGGCAACACAATTGAAGCAACATTGAATGAGAATTCTAGTAGTTTTCCGGCTATATAAAGCCCATGGACGGCAGCAACTATCAATTCAGTTTGCTTTTAGCTTTCAACTGGTACAAGTACTTCACTTACAACAAAAATCAAAATGAACACCTTCACTTTGTACGCCTTGATCTCCCTGATCTCTTTGGCCTTGGCCTATCCAGCCAATGATCATACTTATCACTCGGCCACAGCTAAGACGGTTGTTGGTGGCGATTTGGTGCACTGGACCACAGGAGTGCATGCCAAAGGATCTAGTGCTTTGACTGATACAAAAGCTGCTTTGAATGCTTCCACCACAGCTGCTTCGATCGAGACAACAACCATTGCGGGAACTGCATCTGCTGTGAACGCCACAACCGTACAGGAAACGGTGGCAGCTGCCGGTTCAGCTCAGCCAGAAGCAGCTCAGACCACCACCACTGGAGCGGGCATCACTACCACCACCGCCGCCACCACAACTGTAGCTGACGCTCACAAGAAGACAGCCGAGGTGAAGCATGACAAGAGATACTAAAATAATGTGATTGAAAATGAAGACCGGCAACCCCCCAAAGAGGAATATGAATACTTGAGAAATAGCAAATAAGAAATACAGCAAATAAATATTTAGTCAATTTTGAATCCATATGAGAAATTTTTGAACTCAGAGGAACCTTTGCATTAACTAGGTAGACCCTCGAAAAAAGGGTATGAAGGGTACGTATAGATGCAAGAGAGCTGCAGTAACTGTGGTAACTCATTTCAAAGTAAATGATATTGGTGTTCTGTTTGACTAAAATTTGAGAATCAACAGCCACATCAAGGGGTTGAGGGCGGACTCTTATAGGTTTTTACCACCTTACCGATCAAGCTTAAAATAAACAATCCACTTTATATGCATCAACGCTGAACTAGCAAAGTCCCTCGCATATTTTTATATTGCAAAACTAAAAGAAAATAATAGGATAGATTACAGACTAATTTGCACTTCAAATCGTCTTAGTATTGGCACATATGCATCATCTCTGATTTACAAATTGAAAGACTTATTTACCCCTCCCACCGTACAAAAAATAAGGTTTTAATTTACCAAAACATTATAATTATATTTTAATCATAGAAAATTTCAATCGAAGCATAAATCATAGTTTGAGTCTTCATTCTCGCTGTGGTACTTCATGATTAACCAAAAAGTTTGTCTAAACTTTACCCAAAAATATTCAATGTAACTTTCATTGACTCAGATGTTCATAATTAATTGCACAATATAAAAGGTTAATCTTGATAATGAATATGTAAACTGAAATCAATATATATTAACGAACTTGGATTGCTTTTCCTGTTTTAATATCCATTTAATGAGAAAAAACATTCAATATATATTGATTATGGGCACAGTCTATCTGTCTTTATAGAATAATCATTTAATCATTGCTTTTTAGCTTTCGCGCTTTCCTATTTGATTCTAATAGTTTTATATTTTCATAAAGACAAACCAAGTTTACAAAATTGCCATGTAGGTCACAAAACACCAACCGATGCCAAATCTCTCACCCGTCTGTAGATATCTCCGCAGGCCTTCGTAGATATCGTTGTAGGTGACATTATTTGTCGAGCTTAGTTCTTCCGAAATCTTTCCTATCCATATGCCAATATTAGAGTTCTATGAAATACCACCAGTATCCACCACAACACTATTCCACGAACAACATCACGCAAAACTTTGGTGAGGTGTGGTCTTAACCCTCCAACGGGCTCTGAGATCGAATAATGGTGGCGATTATTCTGGGCCAAAGACGGGCTAAAGTTGGCAGCAAACACCAAGACAGCACACGATGACACGGTGTTTTGGAAAGGTCTGGTTGGACACTTGCAAATGTTAAACCCCTTGTGGAGCCTTCTGCCTCCAAATGTCTTGTCTGCCCTTTAAGATTGCAGCGATGAGGATGGTTAAGAAATAGCCAGATTTAAATTTAATTTGCTTCATTTAACGCAGCTGCTAACGTCAATTCTCTTCGGCATCTCGGTAGAAATTTAAGCTGGTGTGCACTAGAGGTTAGCCAATAGCGAGAGCTCAATTCGAGTACTTGGTATCGATCCTTTTCGATAACTAATAGGTTGTACCTTTTAGGGCCGATTTCTCATCTTCTACATAGCTGCTATGTGTCAGATAAATTCAGATTTTGCTGTTATTTGTAGGTTTACGTGACAGATAGCTCTACACTCAGAAAAAAAACCAAGATATTTGTACTTGAATTGTCAATAGTACGGTAAGTACGAAAATACTTGATTTAAGTACAAAATTCCCATATCAAGTACGATTTTTTTAATCCCGAAATACTTGATTTTAGACTGTTTTGGGACATATTAAGTATGTTTTGAATTATTAAAATATTTTTATTCAAACTTTTAGCTTATAGTGGTCTTAAGTCAAGCCCGATTATGTCTCGAAATAAGTACAAAAGACTCGTTCTTAAAGTGCAGTAATTCCTATTGCCAGCCCAAACACATTCTAGGAAGAATATAAGAGTATTTCAAACAATTACAAAATGTTCTTGGCTTGAGCCCATTCAGAAGCTATTCCCACTTTGTTCTTGAACTAAGTCTCTGTATTAAACCAAAGAAATATCCAAGACCCATAACCAAAGAGCAAGTTAGAGCTACTGTAGCTCAGAAATTTACCATCACTCCATTACAAAAGTGCTAAAGCCAGTTGGGAATTTTAAGAAAAGACTCGCTTAAAAAAATTGTATATTTTCTGTTGCGCACTTTGTGGAGCTAGGATAATGAGTCTATTTTGTACTCCATTTAACATATTTTGTTCTTGAACTAAGAACTCGCTTTTCTAGAATCTTTCATCTTACTGTGAGTACAAAATGTTCTTGAGTCAAGAAGGTTTGTTCTCATTTCAATAATATTAACAGTCATATTTCAAGTTTAGAATGTTGCGTACTTAATTTAAGTACACCCAAGAACGAATCATACTTGAAATTTCAGGTACAAAACGGCTTAAATTCTATCCCGTTTGGTCTAGAACTCCGGTAGTAGATTAGAAAACGGACCTTAATGTTTATCTCACACTGCTTTTACATCTCAACCAATTTTTCTGTGCTGTCTTCCTCACCTAAATGACAGGTAAAACTGAAACAGACTTGCTCACTATTAGAACAGAGCACTTGATTTTGCTTCTCTAGTGTTTTCTATGAGAGAACACACACGAAGCTGTTATACAGCTTGAAGGGAACAATTTCGTTCGGCTCTCAGTAACTGAGCATAAGCAACAGAGCAAATCGATCAAAGTGTCGGCACAAAGTGTCTTTCTTGTTGTGTTAAATGCCCTGTATTTGTGTGGATGTGTTTTGAAATTGCTATAACGATTCCATACTCTTGGACAATCTCCATTACCCAGTAATTGTACATAATATATAATTGTTTGAAAATGGTTGATTCTCCCCACTAATAAATATACGAAGTGCATTTCAAAAGCAAGGTCTCTTTAAATTTCAATCAAAAGCTTTGTTAGCGCATTTCTTAGTTTTAATTTTAAACTTAACGATAAGCCAAACAATAAGCATGAAACCAATCGAATGAATCGATAAACATTGTAATCAACTATCGAAGATCGGCCAACCGCAGCCAACTTCAGCTCTCTGAATCTGCCGACTCTGAAGAAAAGACGTGCATGAAATAAAAGCTAAAGAAATTTGAGAAAATTAATTATTTTTGTCCATTTATTCATCGTATAAAACCATACGATTCTTCAAGCTTTTTATTCAAAACGAGAGCGTAAGTTAAAGTCGACCCTGCCAGACTTCGAAATACCCGTTACTCAAGGCAATTAGTGTTTAATAACCTCGCGCGGCTCAGATAAGTATGCAACGTTTTTTACTCTGCCATTTAATATCCGATCTTTATGAAAATGAGAGTGAGTGAGTGAGTGAGATTGTACATATTGGCCACATGCACTATACTGCAAAATCTGAGCTCGATAGCTTACAAATTGTAAGGAGATATTCAACATTTTTTATTGCGGGGGCGGGAAGGGGCGTGGCCAAAATTTGAAACAAACTTGATCTGCCTGCAGACAATACTAGCTTACATCTAAAATTTGGTTGCTCTAGCTCTTCTAGTCTCTGAGATCTAGGTGTTCATACAGACGGACGGACGGACGGACAAACGAAACATGGCTATATCGACTCGGCTGTTGATGCTGATGAAGAATATATATACTTTATGATATCGGAGATGCTTCCTTCCGCCTGTTACATACATTTGCACGACTTTAGTATACCCTTTTTACTCTACGAGTAACGGGTATAAAAATTTCGCTGCTTGAAGTTTCGAAATGTTTTTTTCCATCTTCCATCACATTTTTTATGCGTCCCGTTTTTTTTTTTTGGTCAAAATGAAATATTAAAGGTTCGAAATGATCCTAAAATTATAATGCTGGACGAAATGTTAAATTAAACAGCCAATATCAAGTTGATATGGATCTTTTATTTTGTCTGTGTGCCTTCTCTTTATTTGGAAAACGGCATATCTCCGACAGTTTTAAAGATGGATGAATTGTACCTGATGGACATTTTAGTAAGCAGTATTATTTATCGATCCGCCAGCTGCAAAGTTCACACTGAGCAATGACTTTTGTTGTTAAAGACTATATAGTAGAATCGGGCTTCACCGACATTCTTACTTGCTTTCTCTTTTATGGTTTGACTGCTTCCAAACTCAAATGTCGTGCCCACCGCTGATTTAGCATGAATGAAAATTGGAAGCATTTGAACTGTAGATTAATGAATTTAAACTGAAATCCGTAAACGTTTCCATAGTCCAATTCTTTTACTCAATATCGCTCTGTTGATACCAGCTGGTTGCCCGAATGGCTCTTTTCTCTTTGCACTTTCGTTTTTCCATTTTATGGATTTAAAATGGAATTATATTTGCGAACTATCGTAATCTGCTGAGACATTTGACACCCATGCCTCCCCAGTTTAACTGGCCGCAATTGGCTGTCATCATTATCAGACACCTTGTGTGTGTGTGTGTGTGTGTGTGTGTGTCTGCCCCTGTCATCGTGTCCTTGGTCTAACATCTTGGGTGCCACAACTTTGCCCTGCTCCATCCGCATTTCCTCCGCTCACAGGAGAGTGCGACTTTTATTTATGGCCCCGTCGACTGCACGTGTTAAACCCTTTCGGGTTTTTTGTTCTGTGGCTTATCTCAAGACAGAGGCAGTCGCCTCTTGTTGCTCCTTTGGCATGTCAACAGGCTGCGACGGCGGCGGCGGCGGTGACTCGGCCACAACTCCATTTGCCCCATCCTCGTCCATTTTTTTTATCTTTTAATGGAATTTTAAAATCAAATAATTGGTTTTGTTAAATTTTAAGTTTTCCCTGTTGTTGTCATCCTTGTGGCAGGTAAACAGCAGCGCAGACTTGGCACTGTCTAACTCCTGGTGCAGGTGTGAAGTCGCTGCTTGTGTTTTTGTCCTATTGCGGTGTTTATTGTAGTGCGAAGGATACGTGATGTTCTTGTGGACACATTGTAAGTTGGATGACTCGATAACGGGGCCAGGTACATGTGTGTGCGTTGGGGATTTAGATGTAGAACAAGGCAGGATGATGGATATACACTTGTAGCTTAAGGGCAGTCCATTCAATGAATTTACTTACATTGGCTCTCAAATATGGCAGGCAAATGTTCTGGACAAAAATGTTGGATTTAGTATTTTGTTTGAATGGTTGCTGTGGTGAGCGGCGATACCTTACCTCGATATGCTTAACAAACTCAATTTTCACAACAAATTCGATCGAATTGCACAGTTTCCCCCCCCCCCTCAACTCAATTGACCAACTCTGCTCTCGGGAGTTTGATTATGTTTTAGTCATTAATTTTCGCTTGCAGAGTGTGGGATCTACAACTTCCACTCGCATTCGTTTTGGTAATCAACCACAATGCTCAGCCCCAGTTGCACCACAACAGCCACAGGCCCATCCATCCATCCATCCCATCCCATCCATCCGACTGGCAACTCTTAACCACACTTCAACTTCATGTTCGCTGTGTGCCCCCTTATGCATAATACAATTTCCACTGTTGCAGTTCCCCGAAATTCAGTTCTTCACTCCCGCCTAATACAATTTGCAGCAGCAAGTTTTCTCCGAGCCCTGGCGGCCCCGGGGCTAAGCAAATCAACTGCAAGTTGCAAGTCGCTGGCCCCGCCCGCCCCAGTTCATTCATCAATTTATTTAAATTTTAAGCAAGCCGCAGAACTTGACAGCTGGCTGTCAGATGCTTCGCCGGCCAGCCACAGAAACTTCTCGGTACTCGCTAACAAAATTACCCCGCGCCTGCCCCTCGCTCCTCGTCAACTTCCTCTATTAAATCATATTTTCAGCATCTCCTTCTATTTGCTCTGCGGGGCTGACTTTTATGCCGTCAGCATCATCGTCCTCATGCGCACATAATTTCTACTTATGTACTTTTCATTCTGTGTCCCCCAATCCCTCCCTCCCTCCCTCCTCGGCCATATAAAATGTATTTTATAGTTTTTGCCAAAGAAAAACTTGTGTAAGAGCATTATGCTCAAAGTTTCAATGTGCATTTCAATTACACTTTGCCATAAAATGTGTAGCCAAGCAAATGATAAAAAATGAAGAGTTTAGTGGGCGTGGCAACACATTGTAAAATGGCCAGACAATGTTGGTGTTGGTGTTGCTGTCTTCTAATTGAAGTCGAACAATGCGCCAGGGGACAGGGGACACCCTGTACGTTTATCCCTTTTTGTTGGCTGGTTTTGTTGCTAATAAACAGGGGCGGAATAAAGGGGGGGTGGCCGTATTAAAAGTGATGACATCTTACTAGCTGTTAACAACCAGACAGTCAGTCAGTTGACGATGGACTGAGGCATTTACTTGTGAGAGCAATCATTACTCTCATGTCTCTGCTAAGGGATAGAAGTAGCCCAACGAGCCTGTTAATGGCACAAATGTTTATAAAAATAAGTATACAGGTAACCCTACCTTAAGGATGTAAGTAATGGGAAAAGAAAGGTGCATTAACGTTAAAAGGATATTTATTAAATCGGACCTGGTCACTCTAAAAGTTACTCAGGGGAGAAGCAAACATTTTGTAGTGTTACACTCAGGGAAAAATCGCATAGTAAAACCTAGCACAATCATATTTGATTTTACTATGCCCCTTCTGAATTTAAATTAACTAAAAAGCACTTTGAATTGACTGAAAACATATCAAATCGGCGAATTTCAGTTACCCCTTTTATATTCGCTAGGCAGGGAATTCCAACTTGAGAATTACAAGCAGTCTTATTATTGCAAAATGCCAGAAATAAATTTATGAATAACTGTAGGCTATTCAATATACGTGGTATTTTAGCCGTCGATCAGCTAGCATACGCGATGGCACAACTGGTTGACGCGGCATTCCAATCGAGTTCAAGTCCGGAGGTCCCGAGTTCGAGTCCCCCCACCCCCCCTACAGAGTAAGTTAAAACTTTTATAAAATTGATACAAATCGCAGTTTTTCAGAACCAAATCTAAAAGAATTAAATTCCTGGATTCCATTACAATTGAAATTGAGTATAGAACCCTATAGAACCCTAGCTGGCAAAATTTTTAATTAAAAAAAAAAGTTTTTAACTATTTCCATATTAAATTTTACTATTGCCAATATTAAATTTGAAGTGTGCACTCTTTATACATACACTCAGAGAAAAAGTATAGAATTTCATACTTGGATCAAGAATTTTCGAGATCAATAGTTCGATAAGAGTGAAAATTCTCGATCCAAGAGCGAAATTCTTGATCCAAGTATGAATTTTTGATCCCGGTTTTCTTGATCCAAGAGCTTCAATACTTGATCCAAGTACGAATCAGTCTCAAATCAAGCACAAGAGTTCTTGGATCAAGTGCTAAACATACTCAAATTCAAGATTGCTCATTCTTGAATCAAGGGCATACAGCATTGTCAAAAACCGAGAATGTTCTTCCTATGATCAAGAGCTCATCACATTCAAGAGTAAGGTCGTTTGCTCTTAAATCAAGAGATTCACAGATTCCAACGATACAACAATTCAATATCAGTTAATTTTTCCATTTTGTTAAAATTTATTTCATGGAATACTAATTGTTGAGCCATGTTGCAACATTTAGCCGGCTAGGGGAGTATACACCTCAAAGCAGCATCAGTCCTTCTGTGTCAACCATCAGTCGAACAGAGGTCTCTCCATGCCAGTAATGCCATAACAGGTTGGGAATTCCAAAGCAAAAATGCAAAAATCCATTACGCTCTCCACTCGATAGCTTCCCCACACTCCTCTCCCATAAAATACAAAACTGTAAGAGCAGCTTCAACGCTATTCGCTCTATTCTCTCAAATGTGCTTGCTCTCCTCTCTCAGTTTCTGTACCTCACTCCCCTCGCCTAAAAGCACGAAGCTGAGAACGAATTTAGCTGATTTCAAGACAGAAATTCTTGAAAATTTAAGAACGAATAAATATTTTTTCAAGAGCGTTTGTTCTTAAGTTATTCGTTCTACTTTTTTCTGGGTGTACGAATTCCACATTTAACGCTAAATCAATGGTGAAAATATTCAAGTCAAAGTGTAAATATTAAAATATTTGAGTATTTTTCCCTGAGTGAACTTATCTCCCTCGTCGCTGCGAGAGTGTGGCGATAGCTTGAGGGGAGAGTTTGAGGGGTACAACAGGTTATTGCATTTATATCATAAGACGCTCCATTTGGTAAATTGTATATAATATTCCTCAAAAATCGCCATGAGGGCAAAAATGCGATACTTTATTATTGGTCTCGCTTTATCAGTATCCCATGTAAGAATTGGCGAGACATCGCTCAACACTCTCTAAGAAGATCCGAATTTGAAAATTCTTGAAGTGAGTTGAACGACTTTTTACAATATTCCAAAAGCAAAATACTTTGGCAACGCCTATTTACCTTAGGTGCAAAAACGTACTGTTAAATAACAGAATTCGAAACACATTTCATTTTGTCTCATCTTCGCGGGAAGAAACGGCATTCCTGCCTCTAGGAAGAATCACATAGTTATCTCCAGGAAGAATCGCTTTCGTATCGCTCAGAAGAAGCTTTATCCTATCTTCCAAAAGTGTCTCTTTCTTATCGCCCCGAAGTTATCGCACAGTGTATGGAGATGAGAGTGCGATAATAATGCGATATAGCTAGAGTAAAGCGATACCTCCTGGCGAAACGCATTCTTAACATCCGCTGTAAAAAATGGTTGCTGGGTTATGAATTTTCTCTACGCTAATTAACAGAGCAACAACATAAATGTTATCATATTAACATTCTGTAAGAAGACAGCGCATGCTTGGGGTCCCTTAAAAGTTGTGAGCCTTATGTATGGTGAGTTTTATTAGCCTTAAATTTATGAACACAGCACCACTGGAACAGAATGAAAAGGTTACCAGCAGAAAATCCTTAAATTAAGGTTGTAAAGGGTGATTATTAAGCAACTTTCTTTCAGTTTGGTCTATAATTTCATCATGAATTGACGAACAACGCTTACAGATTATTGCATTTTATTATTAAAATTAATGCTCGGTTAAGAAAGTTCATCGTGCACTTCTTCCATTTTATGGTCAGTTTTCGAATCTTGTGACTAAATTTCTCAACAAACTTAGATTAATCGATAGATTAATAGTGCGGACAGAGGAAATAACGCCGCTGTATCGGACAGTTTTGTTATTGACCGCGAATTACCGATTCGACGCCGTTCACAGCAATTGGGATTCTGTTACGGATGGTGCAAGAATATAAGCCACACGACCTACCATAACGGCTCACTTTTGGTGAATAGGCGCAGGCAAAGTTGTGGTTTCAACAAGACGGTGCCATAGTTGAGAGGCGAGCTCGGTGAACAGTTTATTTTACTTCTGTGGCCGGTCAATTGGGATCCGTCTATTTCGCGCAATAAAACGCCTTTAGACTAGAATTTGTGCACAGACAAAAAAATTCCAGATATCCGGGATATTCGCGATTTATCAATCCCAAACATTGCCAGAAGTCGGTCAATCCCCGATTTTCGCATTTCAAATACGAATAGGATCGATCTGATCTCGAATCTAGTACGACTTTTGCTTGAAATTTCAATCCGAAGGTAGAGATAAAATTATTTTTTTTTGAGTTTGATTTTATTTCCCCCTCTTTTTTTGGGGGTGTGGGTATGTTAGGGTTCATGTGTATAACGCAAAGCCCGCAACCATTTGCGGCGCAGCCACTACCAACATTTACATAAAATCATCTTTAAAAATCAAATTATATAGATCGTACATTTATGTGAATTTTATGATTTTTTTCTTTGTCATGTTCGAAAGATGCGGAAAAAAAAAATCACCCCTTATAAGCTAGTCGTGCTACTCTCAACTTCGTGCTTGTGGTTGCTCACACATGCCAATGCCAAAGTGTAATTGTGTGTTTTTCCGGCCAGTGGAGTAAATGCATTTCTATTTCCAGATGTGTGTTTGATTATAGTGTTATGTGATGCATGCTCATGTGACATAAACTTCCTCATAATAATTTAGCAGTATTTTGAATAATTTAATAGTTAATTTGAAACAGTATAAAAGTCACTTTCTGATGTTCTGTTTAATGGGGAGTAAATATTGAGTCTTTGTATGTTATTAGCGATTGTTTTAGATAAGCTTTTAACTCACAACTACAACCATTAACTACCATTTAAGGTAGTTGGATTCAATTCAGAGCAGTTTCATTATTTACATTATGCTTCTTTTAAGGTTAATATTTTTTGTAAATGCCTTGATATCGATATCGAAATACATAATCCATTTTCACCGATAAGAAAATGCACAAAGAGGCTCAGATTATATAGAGGAGTGACAAAATAATTATACATAATAAAACGCATACAAAAAATGCATTGGGCAAAATATGCCCAAGAAACAGGAAGATAAACTTCAGGTTGTTGGGGTCAAACTAAAAAAGATAACACAGAAAAATTGTTTTCTCGGTGGATAATTGTAAAAAAATTCAAGACAGGAAGTCTTAGTTTAAAATTTTAAAATGTATCTTAAACAAGTAAGGGCGCTGCAAAATACCCTGTTCATTTGTTTTCATTTATTTGTTTTTGAATTTTTGAAGATGAATGTAACAAAATTATCATCCCAAATGTAGGCAACAGTTTTTCCTAGTCCTGACCAACAACTGGGGGGGTGCTCTTATCAGCTCAACTGTTTCGCTTATAACTCCGGTGTTTTTTGTCCGATCTGATTGTACTTTTCAGAATAGATAGATATTGGGCCTAGCTTGATGGATACTAAACCACGAGGCTCTAACTTAAAAATTGTGGATCTGACGGTTATCTAGGTCTAAGATGGCTAGAGGAGGTCTTGGTTTTTTGGTGATAAAAGGGGGACGGGGTGGAGTTTTCCAAATCTGAAACAAACTTGATCTGTGTGCAGCATAAGTCTACCTTCATGCATTTGTGGCTCTATCTCTTATAGTCTCTGAGATCGAAGCGTTCATACAGACAGACAGACGGACAGACGGACATGGCTAAATCGACTCGGCTGTTCATGCTGATCAAGAATATATATACTTAATGGGGTCGGAAATGTTTCCTTCTCCCTGTTACATACATTCGCACTACTTCATGATCCCCCTTTTCCCATTTTCAATGGGAACAGGGTATAAAAATTTAAGGTTGAACATGTCGCTTGCCAAAATTTTCCAAAAATACAGGATGAGGGTTAAGAAAATTTCGGTGAAAAATCGTTTTGTAAAACTGATGTTTTTGATATTTTCACATTAAATCAACATCGCTTTGTTTTTTTTGCGAAGTATTATAAATAATTTAAGAGAATCACATAGCAACATATTGATCATTTTTATACCCTTGCAGTGGGTATATCGAAATTGTCCTGATGTTTGTGAAGCATAGAAGGAAGCTTAAACATAGACATAAAGTATATATATTCCTGATCAGCATGGCATCCTGATAGTCTTGTCCGTCTGTACATCTATTTTAAAGCTATGCACGAAGTCTTGGTACAAATACGCTGCAAATTTGCCGGAACCGGCCGGATCGGATGACTATAAAGTATAGCTGCCATAGGAACGATCGGTCGAAAAACTAGTTCTAATGAGAAAAACATTTTTTTTTTTTTTTTGTAAGCCACTTTAAAATTGGCATATATTTATTTTAGAGGCTCTTACACAATTCTTTAAACTGTTGTCAAAAAAGGATGACTATAGCTGCCATAGGAATGGTCGGTCAAGGAACTAGTTTTAGTGTGAAAAACTTTGCTGTTTTCAATCAAAACGCCTTCAAACTATGTATTTCTTAGTTTGCCATAGGAAATTAGACTTCTATATAGTATAGCTGTCATACAAAAGTGGAGTCAGAAAAGTAGTATTAGTAAGAATAACTTTTTTGTTTCCAATCAAAACGCCTTCAAACTTTGTATTTCTTAGTTTTCTATGCTTTACCATGATTCCACTAAGTTAGGTCGAAATCCGAAATCTATATACTATAGCTGTCATACAAAAGTAGAGTCAGAAAAGTAGTCTTAGTGAGAAAAACTTGTTTGTTTTCGGTGGAAACCTTTGGAACTTAACACGAATAGAATGGCGTTATATCGTCATCGTCTAAATACAAGCCGCAAGGCTTACTTATAACTTTCGTTACATTTCGAAATGTAAGCCAATTTGTCTCTTCCCATTCTTTAGGTTTTATACTTGGGCTTATCTCTTTTTGGTCAAAATGAATTGTTATTCTTTCTCAACGATATGAAAATAATACTTTTTTATGATAATAATCATGATAACTGCCCCTAAAAGTAAGCCATTTTTATTTCTTAAATAATTCTCAATTTAGATACTACTGTGGGCAAAAAGTAAGCTGATTTTGTTTGTAGAATGAAAAATCATTATTTATTCTTCTAAATCAATTTCATCCCCTTCAAAGTAATCCCCTCCCGATAAAATACACTTATGATAACGTTTTTTCCAATCCTCGAAACATGCCAAATAGTCCCTTTCCGGTATAGCCATCAGCGCTTTCTTCGATTCAGCTTTTATCTCCTCAATCGACTCGAAACGCGTTCCCCGAAGTGGTCTCTTGAGTTTTGGGAATAGCCAGAAGTCACACGGAGCCAAATCAGGCGAATACGGTGGTTACGGAACGATATGCGTCGAATTTTTGGCGAAATGGTCACGAAGAGTTGTTGGCCCATAATTCTGGTCTTTTTAGACGAATTGCTTCACGCAAACGACGCATAACGCTCAAATAATATTCCTTATTAACAGTTTGGCGAGATGGAAGGAATTCATAGTGCACCACACCACGAAAATCGAAAAAAACTGTCATGACCTTGATTTTTGAACGACTTTGACGTGCTCTTTTCGGTCGCCTTTAGCACGATATTCCTCGCCTTTAGCACGATATTCGCTTGATTGGTCGGTTGTTTTAGGGTAGTAAGTAACTGAGAGTCCCTTATGTCTGCGTCATACATAATCCACACGTTGCATTCATTAATATTGACGGACTTATTGACGGTATTCAAAATGAGTTAGTAGTCTGCCAACTATAAGAGAATTGATTTCCTGAACTAGTATTATTATTAAACATAGCATACTTTATAGATCATTTATCATGATAACTTTGTTGTGTATAATCAGGGTATTGGAGAACAACTTGGCTTATCTTTTTGAAACTCGTTTTGCTTTTCAATATTGCTGGCCAGGACTTTTCTAATAATGTGGAAACCTTCTGCTGTAGACCAGAGTTTCCCAAGAAGAAAGGCACTCTGTCTCTCTTTCTGACACTCACTGATACAAGCATATGAATTCGATATGAAATCAGGAGTGCCTTCGGTCCCAGGGGCTTTGGCTGGGAAACACTGTTGTCGACTGATTGCAAGCTCTCAGACATTAGCTAACACTTTTTTCATGTTAACAGCCCTTACTTGGCTTCTAATTAAATATTTTCGTACTCAATTATTAAACATAAATAAATAATTTATAATAAGGCCTACATTTTCACTCCTAGAGAAGCTGTGAATCCTTCAAGACGATTGATTTGGAGGTGCAACCTTTAGAAAAATAGTTTAAAAAATGCATGCAAAAGTGTTTCCCTTCATGGAATAATATCAAGTTCTCTTCAATATTTTAAAATAGTCACACAAGACAAGCATGTCGTATGTTGATGTACTTTAACTATTTTAAAGGCAGATGATTTGGCAGGGTTGTTTTGACCAACAACAGACTACAATACATGTCCTAACTTTATCTCTCTTTCATTGAAGCAATGGCAAAATGATATTTTATTCATAATATTGCTCATTCGACCCGTTGTATACTCATTTTTCCACTTCACTTCAATTTTGAGAAACGAGACACACAAAATGGCTTTTAATCGAACATGTCATTAAACTTTCTTTCAATTTGTGACAAAAAAAAACAAAAACAGATGAAATGCCGTTGACAATTTTTTTTCAACATTCCGAAACTTTCCACTTCAAACACCCGACCACCCCCAATACATGCGACACTCGCTTATAAACAATTTAAGCCCTACATGTGTTGTTTTTCAACACAAGACAAACTGAGGAGGATGGGGAGGGAGAGAGAGAGTGTGTGTGTGTGTGTGTGTGTGGGGAGGGGGGATACGATACGCCCCCGTCCAAAACGTGTTTATGTCTGTTCATTGTCACATTTACTTGTAAAGTTTCGTTTTTTTTTCCTCGCCTCGCTGCATGGCAATGCAGCAGCGCATCGAAGCTGCCACTTTGGACCCCAGCCAGGAGCTGCTCTCGGCTAGTGCGTCTGCTCCTTAGACATGTCAGCGACACATGCAGTCTGCTGAAACTCTGAGGGCAGGCAAGCAAAAAATTGAATGCCAGCAAAGTCAGAGGCGGCAGCAGAACGGAAGCAAATAAGCAGCAGCAGCGGCAGCGACAGCAGCGGCAGACGGCGATTAAAAGTGCAGACGTCGTTGGGACATAAACAAGGCAGGAAGTTGTAAAAAACACATAAACAAAGTTGGCAGGCAAAAACTAAAACAAAGCGCTCGAAAAGGCAGCCAAAAGAATTTTTTCCCCGTTCTCGTCGTCCTTGTTGTATTTGGCGTTAACTTTAAGCCAAAGTGCATTGTGGAATGGCGGTGCCTGGCAGGATGTGTTAGTCGCCCGTCGAATTTCAATGACAGGACACGCTGGAGTCGAACGGGGAATGCCCTTTCGCTGGGTGAGACTTATGAGCAATGGCAACAGGATTTGGTATTTTTAAAATATATTGTATTCGTTTGTGACAGAAGTCGAGGAGGTCTTTCCAAGACTTCCTTAAAGTTCTTTAAATTAATATGAAATTGTCAGAGAATGGCTGAAGGGGCTTCATCTATTTGTGTTTCGACAGGAACGTACGCAAAGCAAGGTCACGCCAAGGTCCAAACTTTCGCTTTCTACACTGGAGAATAGAGCCAGCGATGAAGTAGACCAAAACTAGTTTGTTCTTTCTTCCTCACCAACCCTGTCCTGCGTTTCCTCTGTCCTTATGAGAAGGTAATACCCATTCGAAGTGCTGTCAGATCAATTTAATGTTAAATTTTGCTCAATTTCTCTGTCTTGTATTATTCTGGTCTTTATATTGAAACACTTTCTCCAAACCAGAGTCTTAGATCTTTCAAGCTGGCCATTTTACATGCTCATAAATACTTCAACATTAGTAAATGACTTGGGACTCTCATCTGCTTAATATCTGCTTTGAGGTAGTTAAGCTTAGAATTTCACTACTTTTAGAAACTTGGTCTCATAAGAGAGTAAGTTCGAAATATATCTTGACATATCCTTCTCTGCCAAGTCTTAACTAATGTGACAGACAGCTGTACCAAATTTTACATATAATTTTTCGAAATCAAAGAAAATTGAAATAATTCACATAAATGTGCCAACATCCGCGCAGCACTCTGAAATCAGCGAAAGCCACATTAGAACCATTGTACCCTTTGGTTTGGCCCGCTCTCTCTCTCTCGGTGTGTGTGTGTGTAAGAAGAACAACAGTTAGCTCCGATTGTTGGCAGCCAGGAAACGTCTGCTTAGCGGTTGCATTTCCGCGTTGGTCTCCTCCACCCCGATGTCGTCAGATGCTGCTGCATTCTCACACACGTACCAATACAAAATAAATATGCATACGTGCGCATAGACGAGGCGAGGGCGAACGGCCGGCTGCAGCTTAACCCTCTCCAGGGCTGTGCCACTTGAGAAATAAGGATTACAATTTCATTTCAATTTCCTGCACAAGCAAAATGCAAGTACTAGAAGCAGCTGTGCCAGCTACTTGGAAGCTGTGTGTGCGAGTGTGTGCGAGTGTGCGTGTGTTGTTTACTCAAGGCTTAAGGTTTCAAATGGATTTGTTTGACGTGGCAGCCGCACAACGTTCGCTCTGTCTCTGCCTCCGTCTCCGACTCACCCCCTTAAACACATGTCGTACACGCTCAACGCCATTTAAGCTATTTAACAGCTTCCTTGAGCTTTCTTTTGCCTTCCTTCCTGCCCGTTTTTTTTTTTGCAGTTTTCAATTTTCTTTAGTTTTTCTACCCACTTGCATTCGTCTGTATCTTTTCTGCCTTGGCTTAATTAGCTTTTGTTGCTCGGCTAAAAGTTTTTAGCCGCTTGTGCCGGGTGAGTCTTCTGCTCCGCTGCAACCCCTTATTATTATTTTCAAGCGTTTTTTAATTTGTAATTTTTATGCCGTCTGCCATTTAGTAGCAACAGTTTTCCCCAACTCTTCTCCGGCAATTGAGCTTTTGAGCGTAATGGCAAAAGTTTAATGAGAATTGGGTAGTTCGTTAGCGGTTTCCATTAATTTTTTGTTTTTGGTTAGTTAATTGAAACGGTTAAGCGTTATCTCAACTGTTGAGCTTTTGTGAAAGCGGGCAAGACAACGTGAAATTATTTGCCAGGGCTGCCGTTCTCTGAAATTCTACAAGGGGTTCGGCACCGTCAATGACTGAAGATGTCGGACCGTAACCGCGAAAATATTTTGAGCAATTTAAGTACAACTTCAGGTTTTTGACTCTGTTCCCATTAAAAATGGGAAAAAGAATATTATGAAGAGAAAGCCATACTTCCCACCCTACTTAAGATACATATTCTTGATCAGCATCCATAGCCATTTCCATAGGCAATAGGAATATTAAGTTCTTATTGCAAGAACGATAATATTTATTCCGAAATAATTTGTTCCAGACTTTGCTTTAGGATATTTGCTGGCATTACTTATTATT
The DNA here is from genome assembly GCA_035044965.1 of Lordiphosa andalusiaca. Lineage (NCBI taxonomy): Eukaryota > Metazoa > Arthropoda > Insecta > Diptera > Drosophilidae > Lordiphosa > Lordiphosa andalusiaca. Next base: position 216,822 of record JAWNNM010002284.1, read on the forward strand.
CTAAAAAAGGGTTCGTAAAAAAAGGGTTATGGGATGGAAAAAAATTTGAGCTCAATTTTAATTTTCCTTTTTAATATAAATTACAATAAATGTTTTATTTTTAATATGTAAAGTTTAAATCAGAAAAAAAATTGCATGTTTAATTTTTACTAAGAAAATATTAATAATGAAATGTATTTCAAATAAAAGTTGCAAAATAATGTTCATTTCCTACTTTTTATTTTGAAACTAGCTGACCCCGTCAGACGTTGTCCTGCGTTAAATATGTGTTCGAGAGGTACCCGAAAGAGTTGACCGATTCGGACCATATTTGTTATCAGCCTTCCTCTATTCATGACGAATGTCTTTATAAAGTTTCATCCAAATCGGTTAAGTTTAGGTCAAGTTATGGTGCACAAAAGCCGTGGATGGCAAATTACGCGATCCCTGTGTGACCTACCAGAATCAGCTATAGATATAAACCACATACGCTGTTACTACTACACTCACACGATATTTCATCGAAATCGGTCCAGCCGTTTGGGAGGAGTGAGGTAACAAAGCCATGTACGGAAGAATTTTATATATTAAGATTTAAATTTAAGAGCTATTTTAGATTTTAATGATAAAAAATATAGGAAAGTTAACTTCGGCTCTGCCGAAGTTTGTATACCTTTGCAGCACGATTTTTAACTTATTTGAAGGACATATCCACTGAAAACAAACAAGTTTTTCTCAATAAGACTACTTTTCTGACTACTTTTGTATGACAGCTATACTATATAGATGTCCGATATCGACCAAATTTGGCAGAATCATGGAGAAGCATTCTAAACTATTAAATACAAAGATTGGAGACGTTTGGATTAAAAACGAAAATTTTTTTCACTAGAACTAGTTTTTAGACCGATCGTTCCTATGGCAGCTATTTGTTATAGTCATCCGATCCGGCCGGTTCCGACAAATGTGCATCGTATTTGTACCAGAAGACTTCGTGCAAAGTTTGGTCGCGATAGCTTTAAAACTGACGAAGGAGATGGAATAGATACAGACGGACGGACGAACGGACATGGCTATATCAACTCAGCTCGTCATGCTGATCAAGAATATATATACTTACTTTATTTGGTAGGAAATGCTTCCTTCTATTCGCTACAAACATCTGAACAATTTCAATATACCCTCTGCAAGTGTAAACAAATAAGTAAATTACATTTAGGTTATACATACTACGTATACACCCAAAATATTTCATGCTTAATTCCCTTTAAAGCATGCTATTTTATATGAAAATCATAATTTTAGGCATGTATATATTTTATATTTAATCTAACACAGCATTTTGTTAAATACCCAACAATCTGACTGAAAATTCAGTGTCGAATATCTATGGCTTAATTTAAATACATAATAACTTAAGGAAATAAAGTTTGCATGCTTTGAAGGGCATTAATCGCGAATAATTTGGTGCATATAAACATTGTAGCAGTCGAACTTCTCTATTACGAACATCAGAACAAGGAAGTATTCTTTATGGCGAATTAATTTCCAGAACGCAGCAATTTCGTTCAATATTACGCTTTTCCTAGATAACGAAGTTCATTTTTGTACCCTTGAGAGTCGCTATTTAGAATTTCGATTGTGGTGTTAATTTTAAAAATTGTGATCGTTACGATCCCTGGCCTTGGGCCAGACCCGATTAGCTTTCAAAATAAATACAAAATATATTTTATTTCTAGCATTCTGGAATGAAAATAAATGTACTTCAAACAATTGAAAAATGTTCTTGGTTTAAGCACGTATAATTTAAAGCTATTCCCAAATTGATCTATAATAAGCGCTAAGTATTGAAATAAAAATTGTTCAGCAATTGACCATGAGTCCATAACAAAAGTGTCACAACCAGTATATAATTTAATGAACAAACTCGCTTAAAATTATTTGTATTTTCCGTTGCACAATGAGTCGATTTAGTGCTCAATCTAACAAATTTTGTACTTGATCTAAGAACTCGCAATGCTGGCATGTGGCATCTTACAAAATGCTATTGATTTATACACGTTTGTTCTCATTTCAACAATGGTCACAGTTGTTTTTCACTCGTTTGACTATTCTATATTATTTGAAAAAAATCATATGGTGCTCAGCTCTATTTGTCTTAGCTCTTAAGCTATATGCGAGGGGTTGCAAGCGCAATTCTATTTTTCGGAGCTCCGATTCTAATTAAAATTAAACAACGATTAGAGTTCTGATATTTTAGGTTCGAGAATTTTAGGATTTAAATATAAAGCTATTAGTTTGATTACCATCCAAAATATTTCTTCTAATATCTCTTTTGAACAGATAAAACAGAGGAAAGTTGAAAATAAACTAATTTGTACGACATTTCTAATGAAAACAAGCAAGTTTTCTCACTACGACTACTTTTCTGACTCTACTTTTATAAGTCAGCTATACTGTATAGATGTCCGATTTCGATCAAACTTAGTGGAGTCATGGGAAAGCATAGCAAACTAATAAATTCAAAGTGTTGAGCGGTTTCTTGCAAAACAAATAGTTTATCTCACTAAAACTAGTTTTTCGACCGTTCCATCCTGTATTCTATAGTCATCCGATCCGGCCGGTTTCGATACTTGTGCAACGTATTTGTTCAACAAGACTTCGTGCAAGATTCGTGATGATAGCTTTCATGCTGACGGAGGAAATCGCATAAACAGAAGGACGGAAAGACGGACGAACGGACATGGCTATATCGACTCAGCTCGTCATGCTGATCAAGAACATATATACTTTATGTGGTCGGAGATCCTTCTTTTCATGCGTTACAAACATCTGATCAATTTTAATATACCCTCTGCAAGGGTATAAGAACAAGCTTTAAAGATCTATCAACTGAAACTTCAGTTGGTGATATTGATAAGATTTCCGAAATGTTTGATTTAGTCAACTCATTCTAAATGCCATCGAAGGCATGGAGCTCGTAAGCTTCAAACTCACTTAGATAACGTTTGTCAGTCACCTTTTGAACGTTCAGTATCTACACAACATTGATTTTTATGGGTAGAGTTCTTACTCTTCTCTTTTTATTTCGAGTCTTTATCGCTCAATTAAACTGATGACCACAAACATTTTCAACACTTCAGTTTTTCTTTGGTTTTGTTAAAGCAAATCGAATAACAAAGGTATGGAACAGGTTCAGGTTTAACAAGAAAGAAATACTGTTATATACTCTATGCAAACGAAAGTGTGTGCTCAGTATGCATTTTGATGTTGCACTTGCAGCTGTAAGCAGCGCAGGAAACATTATGTTGCTCATAGGTCGACTACTGCTCATTCGATATTTCCCATTCCAATTTGATTACTTTATATGGCCTATCTATAAAATATATATATGATGTTTTTCTTTTATCTTTAAACATTGAATGATTTAGATCGATCTATCGACTGCATTACAGATTTGTTAATCCAATGCGAAGCTGCTAAACATTCACCCTTTGTTAAAAGCTAATAGAACATACATGCCAAACCTCTATCATTCAACATCTCCCAGATCTGTTTGTTATTTATAGAGTGATATAGATATATCGCCTCGTCTGTTGATCCAGATTAAGAATTTATAAAAACTGAATGTTCTTTATGCACCTTAGTTTAAGAGTGTACATATTTGGTGCTAAGGAATTCGGATCCGGATTGTTTGGTCGCTTTGTAAAGACACCTTTGGTTAGAAACTGCAAAGTCGTTACGCTTACATAAATCCGCTCGAAAGCGATGTCCATCTTTCGACCGGCTGCAGCATTAATTAGCCGCATTCCTAAAGTTGACTCACTTTCCCAACTGTGCTAATTCATGGAATACTACAAAGACCAACTGTGCCCCGCATTCGAGTGAAAGTTTTTGCACAGCTGTTTTTTCTTTGATTGCATAGCTTTCTATATAATGGAGAAGCATTTAAAGACTGCCTCTCAGTTGCCTCGTCGCCAAAATGCAAGCCTTTGTCCTTGCGCTCTGTGCGGCCCTTTTATATACTGGGCAATCATCAGAATTCAAACCATATAAAAGTCATCTTTTTAATAATCCGTACTCCCCTCTATCCACTCAGTCAAGCAATACAGCAGCTGTAGATCAGCAAAGCCAAAATGTACAGAAATCCGGCACGACAGCTTCAGTCCTTTATACAGAGCGTCGAATAAGTCAATCCGCGACAGGACGAAGCAAAGAATCCACTTTACCATTGACCCGGACAACTCCCGAGGCTACCCGAGGAAAACTGCTTACTTCAGCGTTCCAGAAATCTCAAAACAAGTTCCTTGGAACACAGCCACTCAAGGATGATGCCAAAATGTTCCCTACACCTGGAAAACAAAACGAACGTGCGTCTAAGATGGCATCTCAAGTGCATTCCATCTTTCAGCAAAGTCCTTCAGAACACTTTATCCCAACTCTAGGTGACACCAGAAAGCGGAACGTTGATCAATCAACTCAACATGTCCAGAAGCATCTATTTCAAGGCAGTACCACGAAGTACTCACACCTTGTGACCTCAAGAGAAGGTTTGCTCAAGACTACTAGTTCCCTTCAAAGAAATAGTGTTGCGGTGGGAACACCTCAACAGATCTTAGGCAGCTCACATCAGCAAAAACTCCATAGCAAAAATACACAGCTCCAACCAAGTTCAAGCTTGCGAAATCATCAACGGCAATCTATGAACAGGAAAATGGAAACGCCACAAGAAATTCTGGACGCTCTCGTGAAAGGAACAAACTCAGAATCAGAGTCAAGCATATGGAAAAAGCCATCGAAACCAACAGAGAAAACACAATTTGAGATTTTACGTTCATCAGAACTAAAGAAGAAGGTTAAACCCAGGACAACAACCAAATCCACCACTCGAAAACCTCGCAAGCCTACATCGACTGCCTCAAAAAAGACAGTTAAGAGCACCAAAGTTGCCAGTAAAAGAATGCCCAGAACTACCAGAGCTACAACCACCAAATCTGCGGCACGGAGAGGAAGGGGCACACGACCCTCTAGAACCGCCAACAGGAAGCATAAAACTAAATCCACACCCAATCACAGAAATTCGAAATCGCCTAACAACACCAAATCTCGCTCCAAGTCTTCAAAATCCCACAGAAGGCGAAAATCCAGGCGTAGAACAACAACTCCCAACCAAACCGACGACGACGATGTTTACCCAACTAGACCAACTAAGATACCCGATTTTCATAGACCGCATGTAGATATATACCCGAATAATCCCAATGCGTTTCCCACTAAGGCTGGCCAAACCGAGCAGAATACCTTGTACGATTTTCAATGGGTGCAGAGAAGAGAATCATCAGGTGGACAAGGAAAAGATTCACCCAAGAGAAAAAGTAATAAAAAGGGTGAATTTGATTTTGACTAACGAAGTATCCTTATTACGTAGCGCTTAATCTTGAATCATACAAATTTTGTATTTGATTAGTCCTGATTTGGTATCGATAGCAAGTAATTGTCTAAAATAAATAAAGTAGAAAATTTATACAGGGAAAAGCAATGCGTTTATTTTTGTTAAATGAATTGGCTGAATTCGGATGCAAATTACTTATGCAAAGGCAATTCTATGCAGACTGTACTGGTCTTTATTAACACAAAATGTGGCTCACAAGCACCCAAGTGGAATTCGGAGCAGACAATCAAGAATCATCGAACGGACCAATTTAAGGAACATTTCAGAAAAGTCCAGGCAACTTTTCAGGCACTCTTAGCTTACACTAAAATATGCATTATGTCTAAGCTCTATTTCTTACCATCTACATGATATGTGCTATTACACGGAAGGACGGAGAGACAGACGGACATGGCTAAATCAACTCAGCTTTTGATGCTGATCAAGATTTTCTATACTTTATGGGGTGAAATATGCTTCCTTCTGGCTGTTACATACTGTTGCATATACTTATGACCCACACTCCAGAGAAACGCCCTTCCTTTCTCTTGTGAGGGTTGCTGCTTAGCAACCCGCAGCTATAATTTTCTTAAACTAAGGAGTTTTGCTAGATGATTTCCCAAAAACATTCTAGAATGAAGGGCCAATTTGTCCTTGAATTGCAAAAAAAAGAATAGCTTAAATTCTTAAAACAAGTATACTTGTTTCAGGAAAGAACATTTCTAAAAATTAAAAAAATTAGTTAGAAAATCGCTCTACAATTTAGGAATACTTAAAATAAAAACCGCTTGTAATTGTCAAGTTTGAGTTCCCTGCTATCGGAATATAAAAGTGGCAGCTGCGTGATAAGCATTTGACCGTGTTCTTCACTCACGGGCGTGTTTGGGGTCGAATGCGATAAGATGCCTTTCGTGTGGAAGTTTTCCCGAGGTTCCGAGTTTATGTCCCAGACAAGGTAACGTCGAAAAATAAAATAATGATTACTAATTTTAATGTGGAAAGTAAAAAGCTGTTATACGCGTCGTAGTGTAGTCTTCTAGTGTTTCCTATCTTATATTTAAAAAATAATGTAATTTTTCTAAAATCTTGCAAGTGGTTTTGGCCTTTGACCTTTTTAAAGGAGAATTTCTAAATGTTAATGCAATTTTTACACTTTTTATACAATTGCAAATATATAATATATATATATAATATAAATATATATAACCGAATAATCGGTCAGAAAACTAGTTTTAGTTTGAAAAACTTTTTGCTTTTCAATGGAAACGTCTCCAAACTTTGTAATCGTAGGTTTACTATAATTTTGTATAATTCTACCAAGTTTTATTAAAATCGGACAACTATATGGTTTAGCTGCCATACAAAAGATAGGTCTGAAAAAAGTTTTAGTTAGAACAAATTTTTTGTTTTTAATGGAAGCATCCTGCAATTTATTGTATTTGTATTTTTTTTGGTTTACGTGCTTTCACATAATTTTACAAATTTTTGGCCAAATCGGATGATTATATCGGAGATGGCTTCCATACGAACGATCGGTCGGAAAATGGGAAAACGAGTATTTTTGAAAATATTTTAGCGAGCACTTGCAAGGGTATTAAAACTTCGGCACAGACGAGTTAGCTTGGCTTTCTCGTTTTGTAGTTCATAGAGTATACCTTTGGTTCAGACTATAAAAACCTGAGGTATTTTGGATTAAATCAACCCCAATCGATGTCAAAATACGCTCAATCCTGGATTTTCTCAATCCAAGCTGGATTGCCTACAGGATTGCAGGATTTTTACATCCCGGAATTCTGGTGTTGACCTTAACTTTGGATTGGGAGGTCTTAGACTGGATATATGCTTAATTCCAACTTGCACTAGATTGGGCAATAAGCTCGACAAGCTTTATGAATTTGATCTTCAAACCGGATTGGAATATGTTTGCCCGAGTTGAAATTAAGCTTGATTTTCAGACTTCACTTAATCCGAAGATGGATTGCTTTAAAAATGACCAAGATCGACTTAACATCGATATTTAAACATTATGTAACCAAAAAAAAGGGTAAGTTAACTTTGGCTCTGCCGAAGATTGTATACCCTTGCAGCACATTTTTTAAACAAACACAAATTCATGAATTTTGCCTCTTAGAGTTATGCTACATTTATGAATATTAATATTTTTATATTATATTAATAATTATAAATATTATATTAGCCCGATAATTATTATCTTAATTATAGAATACCTTGAGGGACAAAATTTATGAATTTGCAATCCTATTAAAAGGGGTTCTATACTTCTTTTCGGACCTAACATTTCTATGAGAGCTATACCATATTTATGTCCGACTTCGATCAATCTAAGTGGAATCATGCAAAACAAACGATTATGTCAGTTATTTGGTGTCGATTCCATTTGAAACACCAAACATTTTTTCTTCAATAGAACTTCTATTTCGACCGATCATTCGTACTGCAGATATATGCTATAGTCATTCGATTTTGGTAAATCGTTTTACAATTGTGTGAAAGCATATACCATAAATAATTGCAAAAAGGATATTTCCATTGAAAACAACAAAGTTTTTTTTACTAGAACTAGTTTTTCGACAGATCGTTCCTTTGGCAGCTATATGTTGCAGTTCCAATTAATGTGCAGCGCATTTGTACCAGAAGACATCGTGCAAAGTTTGGTCACTATTGATATTAAAACTGACGGAGGAGATAGCATAGAAACAGACGAACAAGGCTAAATCAACTCAGCCGATCATGAATATATATATTTCGAAGATTTTTTTTTTAATTTATAAAATAGTAAAATTACAGGATAGCTTATTATTAAACCCAGAAAAAAGTAGAACGAATAACTTAAGAACAAACGCTCTTGTAACAAGAAAGAAAGTCGGTCAAGCCCGACTATAACATACTTTTTACCAAGAAAATCTGTCTTTTGATCATAACTCGAAAACCGTTCATGCAGGGGGCGTGGCCAAAATTGAAAATAAACTTGATCTGCCTGCAGACATAAGAAGCATATGTCCCATACATGTCAAACCTCTATCTCTTACCATCTCTGAGAGCTGTGCGTTCATACGGACAGACAGACGGACGGACGGACAGACGGACATGGCTATATCGACTCGGCTGTTGATGCTGATCAAGAATATATATACTTTATGGGGTTGGAGAAGCTTCCTTCTGGATGTTACATACTTTTGCACAAACTTATAATACTCTATGTACCTACGGTACAGAGTATAAAAATATTTATTCGTTCTTAAATTTTCAAGAATTTCGGTCTTGAAATCGAGCTAAATTCGTTCTCAGCTTGGTGCTTTTAGGCGAGGGGAGTGAGGTACAGAAACTGAGAGAGGAGAGCAAGCACATTTGAGAGAATAGAGAGAATAGCGTTGAAGCTGCTCTTACAGTTTTGTATTTTATGGGAGAGGGGTGTGGGGAAGCTATCGAGTGGAGAGCGTAATGGATTTTTGCATTCATGTTGCTTTGGAATTCCCAACCTGTTATGGCATTGCTGGCATGGAGAGACCTCTGTTCCACTGATAGTTGACACAGAAGGACTGATGCTGCTTTGATGTGTGTATTCCTCAAGCCGGCTAAAAGTTGCAACATGGCTCAACAATTAGTTTTCCATGAAATAAATTTAAACAAAATGGAAAAATTAACTGATATTGAATTGTTGTATGGTTGGAATCTGTGAAGCTCTTGATTTAAGAGTAAACGATCTTACTCTTGAATGTGATGAGCTCTTGATAATAGGAAGAACATCCCGGTTTTTGACAATGCTGTATGCCCTTGATTCAAGAATGAGCAATCTTGAATTTGAGTATGTTTAGCACTTGATCCAAGAACTCTTGTGCTTGATTTGAGACTGATTCGTACTTGGATCAAGTATTAAAGCTCCTGGATCAAGAAAACCGGGATCAAAAATTCATACTTGGATCAAGAATTTCGCTCTTGGATCGAGAATTTTCACTCTTATCGAACTACTGATCTCGAAAATTCTTGATCCAAGTATGAAATTCTCTATTTTTTCTCTGAGTGTACGGGGCAGTGGCATCAAGGGCCTTCAGCTCCAAATTGTAAATTTTTAATTGTGGTTTTTTCTTACGTTAATTATTATAATAATAATCTTTACATATTTTTGGGATACATTTTTAATATGTGGTGTATGTGGGTAGTTTCTGTCAGACTTGATGGTATATGTTTGTCATTTTTAAATAGTTTGGGGATGTGGTGATGTTTAAGGGATTGGATAGAAGTTGAAGAGGGTTATTATTTCCGAAGACTGTTTGTCTGTGTGTAGTTTGTGAAGAGAAGATTGAGAGTAGGTGTTCTATTGATAATTGGTTCTGGTTGTTGCAGAGGTTGCATATGTTTGGGCTTCCTTCTATGCGCTACAAACATTCGGACAATTTTAAAATACACTCTGCATATTAAAAGCTTCTCAAATAGCCCATCTGACTAACTCAACAAGCATAAATCATACACTCAAAAAAGAAATCAATCCGAAACGGGATTGAAAAAAGGATAATCCCGGATATTCTTGAACCGACCTGGAAAAAGATTGATTTCACTGCCACTTTCTCTTTTTAATCCCCAAAAAAACAGGATAGCTTGAGGCATGCTCCAGGATTAGCCTGTTTTCCATCCCGTTTCGGATTGATTTCATAATTTTTTTCTGTGTATTTACACAAAGTATTTCTCCGATACGAAGTGCAACTTCTTTGCTTCCATTGCCGACCCTTTATTTACTTTGATATTCTGAGTAAGTGCAAGTGGTTTTTCAAATATATATTTTGGTTTTGCATAAAAAATGGTTAATTCTTAAGTGATCTCACACTGCTTTCTTCTTATATTTATGTAAATGTCAAAATTATAGTGTGATTCTCAAAGATCCTTGCAAGCCATCATCATCAGGACAAGTAGCACTAGGCTCGTCTCTAGCTTAAGTTTCATAGAACCACTGCAGATGCACTTGAAGTCCGACTTAGCCTCTATCACTATGGTTGTTGAGCTGACATTGTGAGTTATGGCAGATGCTGGCAGAGGATCGGAGGGTATCTTTGAAGTGGTTGTAGTTATCACCTCAGTAGTGGTCAAGGATGACAAGTTGTTCAAACTGCTGACAAAATCCATAAATAGTTTCGGTGATCTGGTCCTAAAATATCTAGATCTCTCGTTGACTTGCTGATCGCCATTGACCCGATTGGTAGAGTTGCCAGCAAAATTACTCCTGTTGCCGAAAAGTGAAGTTACAGATTGTGGCAGATGTGTAACGTTCGTTTGGCCTCCTCCGTAGTAGCTTAGATTGGCTGCCATCGTATTGGAATCATTTAGCCTGTATGTGGACAAATTTCGGTTCTTATAAAACAAAGGATGTGTGCCATTCACTTCCGGATCGGCCCAAGTCAATGGGTAAAGTGCCCAGGCAAGCAGGAATAGTGCTGAGAGTTGCATCGTCTTGGTTGTTCGGGTGCAGTGAACTGAATGCTGTGGCAATGTGTGAAAAAGAATTTATAGCAAAATCCTCACACTGAAAACACAAGGCAATCACCGAATGGCTCTGTTTTTCAACATTTTGACTCAACTTTTATAAATGTTATTCGTGCATGGGTCTGTGGTACTTATCAGTGCAACTGCCAATCACAGATGCAACCACCACCAACACGGCCACACATCGACAGCAGCAACCACACTCTGGCCATTTGTTTAACAAAAAAGAAAAAAAAACAATTCATGGGCTCTGCGCTGACACATGCAGTTTTTTCAGTTCATTAACTATTTTAGCCATAAATTATTGTTGGTTAAAATAGAATGTCCTGGGGACATGGGTAAAATATAAATTTAAAACAACATTTTATGAGGTCGCATACAATAAAAGATGCTGAAAGGTCGAAAAAGATATAGAAAGAAGTGTATGAAAGGATACAACAATTCAGAATGGGAATGGCAATTTACAGTCTTGATCTCAACAGTTTTTCGCAAGGTTCCAAGGAGTTCTGCCATCAAGGGTTGACCACTAAATACAGGACTTCCAATATTTTATCAGCCGACCGATTGTGGGTGGCATTTTCTAACCTTGGGTGGAAAGTGTAGCCTTAGTTACTGAATTCTACAACGATTAGCTAAAGGATGTCTTCAAATTTGTAGAGCGGAATGGTCCACCAATGCAAAACACTGACCAAGCGTCAGATCTCTCTGTCAAGCCAATTCACAGATAAAGTAGGTCCACAGACAATACTCGATTTTAATTAGAGCTTAACAAACGGGTGTTTTTTTTTCCACTTCAACTCGCACAGCAAATAATTAGTGTATATCCCGTCAATACTTGGCCATCTTCATGCTCGAAATCCGATGCTATTGCCAAAAGCTTTGGCCACATAAATCTCTTCATAAGTCCCTCGATCTCTCATCGAGCACTCTACAATTTAATGCAACCAATTCATATTTTGGCACTGCCGGCAACTAATCCCTGGACATACACACACACACACACACTCACAAATACAAATACAAATCAAATATTGAAAAACAAAACAAATAAGTAAAACTGCTACACACAAATAAATTTGCTACATGAAATAAAGGAGGAATTTTGCGGAAATATATGGCACACGCGTATGCATTTTACTCTGGCAATATATTTGTGTACATACAGACAGTATGTCTATATGTATGTATGTATGTATGCGCATGTCGGAAAACATTTCCCGAAGCGTTAAAATTCATATAGAGAAAATATTTTGACACAGATTAAAAGCACACCCACACACAGGACCAAACACCACAATGGTTCATCTAAATTTAAATGAAAGCGCCACCCCCACCCCAACCCCCACACCCACACCCACACCCAGCCCCCGCTGCCGACTGGGGAAAACTGGCTTTGACCTAAATCAAACAAACGCTAATGCCCGATTTTCAGCGCCACAAAATTCTGTGGCACTGCAACAATTCATATTTTTCTGGAAAAGCAATACCCATACGCATACCAGCGGAAAAATGTGAAACAAAAGCATATCGACAGCGGAGAACAGAGCTCAAAATTTCCCTCATGCCATGTAACAAATTTTGCTCTTCTCCTTTATGTGTGTTTGGAATTTGTTTTCTTTTTTCGTTTGCCTGGAGGGGTTATTCTCATTCTTCTTTCTTTTTTTTTGCCAATGAATATTTATGAAAGGAGTGTAAAGTGTGTGTGTGTGTGTGGATTTTACTGAAATAATAAATATTGTGACTCAACCACTCCTGAAACTATGGCGAAATTCTTAAAAAGTAAATGTGAACTTCATTGCCAGAAAGCTTAGCTTAATGTGGCAAATTATCACTGCAGACGTTGTGGACAGTCAACCGTTTGCTGGCTAAAGTGGTTTTTATTGAGTGCTTCCTCAACAGTAGAGGGCGGCGGCTACCCACTGACAGACCCATAGATTTGGTTAGGCTAATGGCTACAATCTTCTAAAGGAGGGAAGAAGTTTTGGTCAGAGGGTTCCAAGACATTGTAACATACTTATAACTTTTGGTTCGCGAACCGGCTCCAAAAACTCCTGAACTAGAGGTCTTGGTGCAAGCATTGGTTTGCTGGAAACTTGGTTCCAAAGTTTGACTTTATTGACTTGGGATTTATTAAAAGTTGATAGTGAAATGAAATGAAATTTATGTACCCTTACTTAATCACAAAATAAATTAGTAGTCCCCGGATTCTATGTTCTTCTTTCTTTCCGCACTGAAGAATCTAAAATTTTGCATTTAAAAAGGAAATTTGTTGGGGGATCAAATAAACATAACATATCAGACATATTCTCTTTTTATGCAATGAAATCTCGAAAAATATGTTAAATATTTATTTATTTTTTTGTATATTATTTATTAATTGGTTTTTTGCTTTAAGTAGACATTAGTTGTAAACAAAAATATGTTAAAAACCTACAGTACATATTAAAGGGCGGGTCAAATTGTTCGGAAGAGAAACACCAAAACAATGCGTATGGCAGAAATGTTATTTATGTTAAATACTTAAAAATGTTCCCGAAGAAATCATAGATCTTACATAAATAAGTTCCTAGGTTGCGCCGAGCAAGATCAAAAGTTATAAAAACCTTTTTATGAAAACACAGTTGAAAAGTCAAAATATTACAGTTAACATCATTGATTTTGGGCTTGTTTAAAAAAAAACTTTTCCAACTCCCCAAATGTGTTTTCATAAATATATGAAATATATATATAATAATAAATATTTTGATTTTCTGATGGCAAACCTGATGTCGAAAAATTGCTACAAAAAAATGTGCAAAAATCATCATTAAAACGAAACGATCGTTTTAAATTTCCAATTTGAATTAATTTTTTGGGTTTTTTTCGCAATACATTTTTTTTTATAACTCGCTTCGAAGCGACTAAATTGCACTTGTGCGCGGCGGCGCCAAAGAGAGAGTCAATTTTTAATGCGACTGCGACCGATAGTTGCCGTAACGAAACGCTCGGAGCAATGGCAGCAAGAAAGTCGAATCATCATACCCCGTTTTGAGAGCAATCATGATATAAAAGTCTCAAATTTTACTGATTGATTAAAATGTTTTCTTCAAAATATGCAAATCGTTTTATTTTAACATTTTCTGAACACTTCAATATATTAGGACCGTCACAAACGACATAAATATCAAATATTTTTAAAACGAAAACATATTTGGAGAGCTGGTAAAATTTTATTTTAATCAAGACCAAAATGAATGATGTCCTTTGTCATTTTTGTCGCCAGGCGCAACCTAATTCCTAGATTTTGATAATAGACTTTGTTTTCTTGGGAAACAAACGAGTTCCTTTCTAAAGTAAGTTCAATGTTTTCTTACTCCTAAAAACTATTTTTGGCAAGGCATCAGAGTTACCCGAGACAACTTGTCTTTGAGGCTGCCGACTATTAGACATGTTATTTATCGCCCAGTTTAGTCCGTAATTTTGTCTACTGAAATTCAAATTGGACTGATTTCGTCGTCAGTTTTAGTGCCTTCAAGCGATTGATTGTAGCATCGGTCCAAGTAGCTTTAAGTAATAATGGCATGATCTGGGGCTCAATATTCAATATTCTGAAATCAATAAAAAGCCAATATTATGCACTTTTGTCACAAAAAATAACAAATATTTTGGAAATTAATGTATTGGGCTATTCATCCTATAAAACTTTCAGTTCAATTTTGTTTTTTTGTCTAAGTATATAAAACTAATTTGACAGAATCAGAAAACAACAAGTTATTAACTTTTAGTTTGTACCTTTGCTTCACTGGGGGTCGAACTCAGTACCTCTTGCACTTTACACGAATGGAATTCCGTCTTATGGCACTCTACTGTCGGATACGCCAGCGGTCATACCCCGCAGAGCCAACTTATGTATTCCGTATTACATTTCCGTAATACATTTCGAAATGTAACACTAATTGTCTCTTTCCATCTTCCAACAGCCATCATTAAATGTTAAGATTTGAAAGTAATGCTGTTTGAAAAAATTTAAAATTTGCAATTGCATATGTCCAATTGATATAGATCTTTATATTTTTCTGTGTAGAAATGATTTCAGTGCTTAATTGCAATCTTTCGACATCGTGGTCGCTCATAATTCTAGGCTTTCTTTCCCTATTATTTATGGGATGCGTCTTTCGATTCGTTCCTATCATTAGCAGACATTTGTTTTCTTTATAATCTTAAAACTGTAATTTCTTTATTGATATTCTGGCACAATTGCAGTGTTGTATATGGCCTACATAAATGCGGCTACGAATAAGGCAAAATCTTTCAGATGTTGCGCCCCATAGAAACCAAACGAGTCTTTCTGTATCGTACCCTTAAAGATATTTGAGGATTCTGAGAAGTAATAGACCGAGCGATATCCGGCCGACCGTGCACTGTGCACTTAATTCATCTTTTAAGGCATTTTTATACCTAAAAGGCAAACTTTCTGCCAGTTTTTTTTTGAGGAAATGATCGCCTAAGTTTAAGGCTACGTTTCCTAAACGTTTGATAAAACAGTAGAATCAGTATTAGCTTCAGCGTTCATCTGGAAATAAGCTGCGTGGCTCAGATGTTAGAACATTGCCTTTGTATGTGGGCGTTGCGGGTTGAGTCCCACATCAGACATGTATATTTTTTATTTGCTTTACAATAACTTTATTTCTTAACAATGCACTTGGGATCCCCGACTGTACAAAGCAAAAAAATTTCTTGAATTCCTGGAAGAATTTCTAACACAATACTACTACCACCACACAAGGTCCAAGGTATGGTGGCGCTTATACAACTCCAAACACTTTGATGGAGGTATACAAATTTTTAAAATTTTCAGGAATTTTTGACCTAGAAAGTAAAGGTCATAAGCAACCTTAAAGTAAGGCTAAGATGTCTTTGACTCCATTTTTAGGCTAAATTACCATGAATTTAAGGTTATTTTCGGGGGTTTGAGGCAATTTATTTTTTTGGGTGTGCGAACGCGAGAAGCTATCAAAGCCATGAAAGATCGAGTTCGTCGATTTCCTTGCATACAAGAGACTCACTAATCACTTGCTCACAACAGCATTGCAACAAAAATGCAAAATCTAACGCATTGCGTCGCCAGTGAGCGAACAATGCGCAAAGACGAATTCTTTGGCTAAGCGTTGGTGGAAGGCCCAAGCTGTTCTACGATTTGTGGCAATTGAGTGCCCGAATAAAAGGCAGTTGAATGTATTTTTTAGTTATAATTTTATGACCAAAAACCGTGTACCAAAACAATTGCGAGTACTATGCACTGACCGCAATTGATTCTGAAATTGATGAATTTTAAATCAACTCCTGAATGAATGAGGAATGAATTAAGGAATTCTCAGTTGCAACAATCGATGGGTCCTCTCCTTTTTAATATAGTCATCAGGTCTTCGAAAGCAATTGTTACCAATGAACTGTTTAAGGACCGATAGCTAAGCTACCAGAATTCCTCATTAATTTTTAGTTTTGAATATACCTTTTTTCTCCATCATTGTTCTGAGCGCATTTCCGATTGAGTCCGGCTGGATTTTATATTAATAAATATTTAAAGTGTGTGCTCTCAATTTTCGGGACGATTTCAATTAGAGCTCCAGTCTGCTGTTCCCGTCGGAAGGAAAAAAAGAATTAAGTTGCCTGAAATATTCAGCCCCAAAAAAAGAAATGACTCACAAAATTGGATTAAATCAGTGGACAAAAAAAAATAATATTATATGCTGCAGCTGCCGCCAAAATGGATAAACTTATATGGTAAAATATGTCACAAACTGTTCATAAATTCATTTGATGCAAAAAAGTGAATTGCGTGTGAATTATTTAACATTGAAAAAAGCATTTTAAATTTGTTTGGGGCGCCGGAACTGAATAAATATTTAATGCACGTATCGCCATTAGGCAGAGCGCAAAACGAAACTTGGATAAATCAGTCAGGTGGAGTCAAGTTCGGAGCTAAGTTCTGTGGCTAAGCGGCCATCAAACTGTCATTCGCCCAAGCTATATGCAAATATTTCGCACCAGATGTGCCCTCCTGCCATTTGCAATTTTCACCTTCAACTGAGTGCGCCCTTGTTGACACAGCTGACGACGTGGGGAAGGACAAACTCACAACTGCAACCTGACTGCCAAAAAGAAAAACTTTTTGGCGAAAAACTTTCTTACACCCATCCCCCCCCCATCCCTGCCCAAGATATTCAAGAGCTTCAGAGTTAAAATCTCAACAACAAAAAAGGCAGCCAACATCCTCCAGAGTGTATCGGCATATCACATTACAATTTACTTGGAGTTTCTAAGTCAATCGAATACTTGAGGTTCAACAGTTGAGTTTTTAGGCTTTATTTGACATCAGCATGTGCATTAATATTACTGTTCCTGCAGTTGATCAGCATAGGCACCCCAGGGAAATGCTCGAATGGGAGACCCCTTCGTTGTGGTTGACGGCAGCGTGGTGGTTCTTGCCTCTGGGTCAGTCACCGCTCCCCCCATCTCGATCAATTTCGGTGATTCCGATTTCACAGCCAATGCTCCCGAATGCGCTGCTCTGGCATTTGCGGTAGCCATAACTTTCGATATTACTGCATCTGTGGCCTCCGCTCGGTGCACAGTCCGCGCCAGCAGCGGCGAAACTCTAACCCAAAATACCCACATGGTAAGGAGAAATGACAATAGATTCATTATTTGCGAGTGTCTGATTGCCGCTTGAGTGCTTTGAACGAATTAATGGAAACTGCTTGAATAACATTTGCTTTTTATAGCCAGAAGCACAAAGGGAAAGCAACAGAAGCCCGCATGTTTTTAAAGAAATCCAAGAACAATTGAATGAATCACTTGTTTAATATAAGCTGGCACTTTAAAGTAATGACTAAGAAGCCGTCTGAAAGAAACACTCAACGAGGAAGCCACAAAGCCAGCCGGATATAACTGATGTAACAGGAAAGAAAGATATGGGGGATATAGATGTGAAATGTAGAACTATGCAGAATCTGTAGTTGTCCAACTATAACTATTTTGCTGATCAACGACTTTAACAATAATTTTCAGATCTACTTAAAAAGTTTCAACAACAATTTAATTTTGGTTTCGAGCTGTGCTAGTTGAATGATTTCGTATATTGACCCATGGATAAAGCACCTTCTGTCACCAATTTGCTGGCACAACTCTTGAGCTTAGTATACAAGGCAAGGGAACTGTCAAAACCACAAGTCTTTTGGCAACAAAGCCCAATTTCTGCATCGTTATCGATAGCTTAAGAATGAAAGTACTTTAGTTTATTGAAGAGGTATTGCACATTGCCGATATACAAATGTGCCTTATCGAGGGCATTCTTAAATCTATATATATATCATTAATAGAACAGCCAAATCAAACATGTAAACATGAGCTCAAGAAATCGACGCGCAAGGAGAAGTGATTATTGTAGAGCCTTGTGGATTATAACTACATTAGTTAAGTCTTCTTCGTTTAATTTATTTTCAAGCAATTAAGAACAAGAAAGAAAGTCGGTCAAGCCCGACTATAACATACTCTGTACCAAGAAAATTTTTCTTTTGATCATAACTCGAAAACCGTTCATCCGATCTTCTTCATTCCTTTGGCGGATCGATAAGTTATCCTAATAACTAAATATGTCCAGAAGGAACAAGCCATCTATCTTCAAATCTGTGGGAGATATGACGTTGTTTCTAAATTGCGGGGGCGGGAGGGGGCGTGGCCAAAATTGAAAATAAACTTGATCTGCTTGCAGACATTAGAAGCGTATGTCCCATACATGTCAAACCTCTATCTCTTACCATCTCTGAGATCTGTGCGTTCATACGGACAGACAGACGGACAGACGGACAGACAGACAGACGGACAGACGGACATGGCTATATCGACTCGGCTGTTGATGCTGATCAAGAATATATATACTTTATGGGGTCGGAGATGCTTCCTTCTGGATGTTACATACTTTTGCACAAACTTATAATACTCTATGTACCTACGGTACAAGATATAAAAACACTTGACAGTGTGACCATAATGTATGCACTCTTTCGAATCTGGCCACACTGGGTGGTGGCTCAGTTTTTTTCTAAGTTGATTTTATAAAGTGTTTAATAAGCTTTTGGTGGTAGCTGTAGAATACATTCAACTGACTTTGCTCAACCTCAGCAAGCTTGAAGACATTTGCTATAGATCTCCGACCGATCATTCATATAGCATTCATATGCTGTTTTCTTTCGATCGGTCCGATTAGTTAAGATAGCTTTAAAGCTGCCGAAGTAGAAAGCATAGAAACTGACGGCCGGAAGGGCAGCCTTACACATTCTTTATGTGAGCTTATTGAACGTTACTAACATCAGGATAATTTGTATATACCTTCTGCACTGACGGGGTTATTTGATTTAAAATAAATCAGGATTTGTCAACAAGAACTAAGAAATAAATTCAGAGTGATAGGGTATGCGAAAATAAAGCGATGCAAACTAGCTCTGACCTGCTCTCATTGACCGCTGGCCTTAAAGCAAAACGTTGTTCTCTTGAGCCAAGCCAAGCCTTGACCGTCGCTTTTCCTTATGATATAAGATCTGAGGATTTTAATAAAACAATTTTATTAACACTGCGATTTCTCAAATTGGACAATTAACGGTGTTTCTTCTGTGGCCATGTCGTGGATTCAGTTTCGTTTAGTTCACATTTTAACAACTACGATCGATACTCGATATGTAAAAGACTCCCCGATTCTTGCAGCTTTTGCTCAATAAAAGTTTGAATAATCACATTCTGTGGATCCAGTGATTGCTGCGATCTGCGAAATTCTTTTTTATTGGCATTCATTCTGAAAGTTTCTTAAATATGGTTTTAATTATACATCTTAGCAAAAGCAAACTATAAAATACTGTCCAAAAAAAGAAAATATTTGTGGAAACATGACATTCCCTACGGAAAGTAGTTCTAAGACATCGATCAAACAATTTCCCCTCCCAAACAATTTCCCATTTGTCAGTATCAGAAAACGGCGTCGTGTGATTGCAAATCGATCATGAATAATCAACACCCGAATCCACATGTCTTGCCGTTCAATCGTTCATCTTGCTCACTCACACATATTCTCTATTCAGTATTGTTCATTCAAAAACATCAACCCCATTTGGCGCTCTGATTTCAATCATGCTCATCTTCA
Organism: Lordiphosa andalusiaca; assembly: GCA_035044965.1. Classification (NCBI taxonomy): domain Eukaryota; kingdom Metazoa; phylum Arthropoda; class Insecta; order Diptera; family Drosophilidae; genus Lordiphosa; species Lordiphosa andalusiaca. Next base: position 236,903 of record JAWNNM010002284.1, read on the forward strand.
ATCTGCTCGTTTGCTCGTTTGACTCAACAACGAATGTGCGTTCATTACCTCGTATGAGTTTTAACAAACGGTAACACAGCATTTCTCAGTGTGCTGCTGGCACAGATAAATGAGAGAAAGAGAGAGCGAGCTTGCTATGCCATTTTTAGCTGGGAATCCCAAATGGAGAGAACAGAAGACTGTGCTTGTATTGGTGAACAAGAGAGACGATTTACGTGCAAACATATTCAATCAGCTCAAATTCCCTCAACCGCAGGAAGCTGTTGCCGAAATGATGTGTATTTTGCTCAGGGCTAAGTTTCATTGAGTGAATAAATGAACACAATCATTGTCGACATTGTACGCTCATACTCAACCGATTGAAGCGTTCTCTGGTATGACAACGAGTTAACTCAACGGCATGCTTCGTTGATTGATTAATATTGAGTGGAATTTTTTGTGTATGATGAAATCAAGAAAAAAGTGAATTTGCAGTTCTCTGGTCAGTATTATACTTTTGTATGGAAGATATACGATATAGTCACCCAATCTAGATCAAACTAATTAAAATTATTAGTTAGTATAAAAAATAAAGATATAACAAGTTCAAGGAACGCCATGACTGAGCACACAAAAGTTTTTATACTCTGTACCGTAGGTACATAGAGTTTTCTAAGTTTGTGCAGAAGTATGTAACAGCCAGAAGGAAGCATATGTCCGACTGACTGTCCGTATGAACGCACAGATCTCAGAGATGGAAAGAGATAGAGGTTTGATATGTATGGGACATATGCTTCTTATGACTGCAAGCAGATCAAGTTTATTTTCGATTTTGGCCACACCCTCTACCGCCCCGGCAATTTGGAATAACCGTCATATCTCCCACAGCTTTAAAGATAGATGGTTCGTTTTTTCTAGACATATTTAGAAATCAGCATAACTTATCGATCCTCCAATGGAATGGTGAAGATCGGATGAACGGCTTACGAGATTTGATCAAAAGTGTGTTAGCTGATGAAGCGCCGTAGCAGCGCTGCATCAATATTTATGCTAAGCGTATAATTTCGTTGGTACAGAGTATGTTATAGTCGGGCTTTCTTGTTTTTACATTCAATTCTTTCTTGTTTTTACTTGAACTTGTTTTTTGACTGATCGTTCCTATACCATATAATACCCTGATCGTTCCTATACGATATAATTATCCGATAAGACTCCTTAGATGAAACTTACTGAGTAGATGGCAAAACAACTTGTGAATTACGGGAAACCGGGCTTTACAGCATCCGCCTGTCCTGAAAGATGTTACCTGTATAACGACCGCTTTACTGCTGTTAGCTGTCACTAAACTCGGGTTCCCCCTTTAATCTTGTGGTACCTGTAACAGGATCCAGTCCACAACACTGTATGTCTACTTATCCAGAAAAATCATTAATATGTTTGCTTACTCACAAGTCGCACCCATTTTAGTATGTGTGTGACTATCTGTGCTGATTTACATATCGCAACCACTGTGCTTGTGGCTTATGGGACAGATCTGTGTATCTGTGACCTGCTGAGCGTTTACCAACCTGCATATTAAACTCAGTCTGCATTTAATGAGATTGTTCTTAAATTTTTGAATTTTTCCTGACCTTAATGAATTTTGATTAAAGTGTGTTAAGTCCTTTAGGCACCAGGTATAATTTATTGTCTTTCAATTTGGGTAAAAGTGCGAATATCAATCGACGTGAGCAAGATTGGGTGGAAAAGGAGAACTCGTTGTCTACTCTGTTGACTAGGCTGCAAATGAACGCACACCTTTTGACCTGGCCAATATAGGCAGAGTTTGCTCCGCTCACCACGGAGGTTACACCAGCTACACATGTGCTAAAACAGTTAATATTATTACCAGGCAAGTGAAAAGACGCTACGCATAGAAAACCAATGTGTTTTCTCACTATATACAATCTATCGACCGATTGTTCAAGCGGCAGCTGTATTGTGGAGCTGTAAAAGCATTTAAAATAATAATCAAATGACACATTTCAATTTAGCTGTTGTTACCTATCATTTTTATACAATTGCAAAGTCTTTTTTTATTTTGTCCAGAAGTGTGCAATTCATAGAAGGACACGTCGTCTCCAACCATGTCATTTCTGTCGAGCTAAGTTTCTATGCTATTTCCTCTATTTTAAAGCTTTATCCAGGACACTGGAAGCAGTCCTGAACTACAAATACGCTGCATTCTCTCATCAAAATTTAAATAATAGATGTTATTTTGTAATAGAACATTCACTAGAAACTGCATCGATCCAAGGCAATTGCTCGAATATTAAAGTGGATAGCAAAGCTTCCTTTGGTGAACTGCTGGATTTAATCAGATTAATCAGCTAAACCTGAGAGATCACAATTATCCTTAGACGTTAATTTTCGACCTACCCACAAAATCCATGTGCCCGTTCATTTTAAAATCAGTAGTGCACAAAGAGGTCTTTAGTTCATCAGAACATTGTAAGATAATTCAACTTCTTTGGAATCAGGTCTTTTAATTTAATCAATCTAGAAAGAAGATTGTTCGTATGTGAAAAACATGATGGAGAGGACCCAGCGGCAGGCATTGGTATGCATTACGGGGGGCGCTGAGGACCCAAATCGGTGGTCAAAATGGCGTACGGGACTTTCCCAAGAAGCAACACACTTTTCTACAGACGGCTTATAGATGAACTTGGAAGTCGCAGCTGCAGTATGCTGTGAAGAGCCAGAAATGAAGCTTTCTTACAAACTGCCAACTAAATATCTATGTAGCCAAGCGGCGAAAAAGGCAATGCAGGGATTCTTTATGTCCCGGAGTGCAGGGAAACGCTAGATTTTTCTCACTAAGACTACTTTTCTGACTCTACTTTTGTATGACAGCTATACTATATTGATATAGATATAGATAGACCAAACTTAGTGGAATCAATGGGACAGCATATGGCAAACTAAGAAATACAACGTTAAGATGAGATTTCTTTGAAATCAAATAAGTTTTTCTTAATAAAACTAGTCTCCATATGGCACGCTATATAGCTATAGTCATCCGATCCAGCCTGGTGCGACAAATGGACCAATGCGCAGCGCTCTTTTACCAGAAGGCTTCGTGCAAAGTTTAGGGGCGATATGCTTCACAAACTGATCGGATTGAAGATCAGTATAGAAGAGACTACGAGACTACGACTGGACAATGCTAAAGTCAACTCCGCATCGTCATGCTGCTCTAGAATATATACACCTTTTGTGGTCGCCCTGAATATCTTCCTTCTATGCGCTTACAAACATCTGGACAATCTCAATATCACCATCTGTCAAGGGTATACAAATATTCTTGTACTATTAGATAAGAAACGAAGATCGAATAGGAAGACGACATTAAGTCGCGCCCTCATTTATTATTATTGATAGGATATTTGCTATCGGTTGGTTAACTGTATGTCTGTCTAGTCTGGAAGTCTTATAGGAGTACTCAGGTAAGCTTTATTTTGATGTATTCTAACTTCACCGTGACTGGGACTTGAACCCCTAACGACTGGGAAACTTCAACACGAACGGCATCTTATTGCATTCGACTACCAAACGCGCTCGTGAGTCACTGCTAAGAACGCAGCCAAATACTAAGCACTCAGCAGCCCGTTCTGTACTTCAAGAGCCGGGAAATCGAACTACTCTTTCTGTCCAAATTGTTCGATTTTCTAGAATATACTTTTCTATACTTGAGTATTTTAAGGCGAAATTCTTAATTGTATTTCTAAATTCTAAGGGCCGAATTTCGAAAAAGTACGCAACATATCTTTAGAGAGTAGGCATCAAGGCGATGTGGAGTCGCAGAAACCATAAATCATCTTATTTGAAGCTGCAAGAGGCCCCCCAAGCAATTATTGGCATTCGTCCAAAGCGTCAAAGAGGCTCCTAAATTTCTAAGCCAATTGGAACCGAAACAAGCACCCGGTCGGAACTAGCCACCGAAACTCAGATAGTCATTTGCCATGAATTACACTGCTCGACAGCATTTTTCCCCAATTCACCAAACCAACTTTTTCTAAAGTATTTTGGCCTGCTGAGCACGAAAATCGACGTGAAAAAAATCTGTCGAATCGTTATCCAGATATTATCGATAAACTGTTTTTTCGATTTTTTCAAAAGTTGCCTCCACTTAAATTCTCATAACTTTTTTCTACACCTATTGAAAAGTTTTAAGGCAATTAAAAAAGAAGAAACCTGACGGAAAGTTTCGACTTCAGACAAAAATGTGATGGGATGACGGTTTTCAGAGCTATGGGCCCAAATGTAGAAAAAAACTTAGTTTTTTCAAAATTTAAAAAATTATCGAAATAAAAGTGCTTAATAATTCAAACTGATAAACAAAATTAATGTTTGTTTTTTTAAATTCGAAAATAAAGTATTTTTTGTTAACTTTTAGAAAAGCCTTCATACACAAAAATCGGACATGTCGGACTTTTTCATGTCGATTTGCGTGCTCAGCGGGCCAAAATACTTTAGAAAAAGTTGGTTTGGTAAATGGGGGGAAGATCGACTTTCATTTTGTCTAGCAGTGTTATAGAAATTTGCCTCATTTTTGAATTTGCCATGTTATTTCGAATAGTTTCCCAATAAACAGAAATAGTTTTCTGAAACCAAGAAAAATATGCCATAACCTTGGAAATATTTTTCTTAAATTTAGGGTGAGTCGCCTAGCACGGATTTATAGAAGAATTGCAAAATTTCCGGGCGAATTCAGGCTTTTTATTGTGAGTGTACCTAAGACAATTTAAATGAATAATGCACTCTTTTCACTGTGAAATCCTTATGGACGAAGCATGAATATCCGGATTCAAATATTTGCGATGTCAAATTGGCAATTTAAATTGGAGAATGAGCGAGAAGTCTTATTTATATTAGAGAAATATAATATTTAGTTCGAAACGGAAACTGGCCTCCATAAAATGTCAACTACTGACTACAAAAACCACGAGCCGGTGGTTCGAAAACTGTGTGAGGCACTGAACCGAACCAGTTCCAATTGCCGAGCGACTAACGTCTCCAGTATTTTTACTTTAGGAAATTCTACACCAAATATCGTTAATTTGTTAGTTAAGTTTAAATGAAAAAGCGATTTGTAAATCTTAATTTGGAAGTCACAACATTTTATTTTATTTATTCAAAAGAAAGTTCAATGATGATGCTTTGGGTGTGGCACCACAGTAGTTGTGTGACTGGCAGTCTTAGTCCTTAATCTACGGGCTTTGGCGGGTCGCTTCTTGTTGCTCTTTCCGGCTGTCTTGGTTTTGCGTGGACTGGTGGTTGTGGTTGTTGGAATTGTTGTGGTTATCTCCTCAGTGGTTGTTTTGAAGGCATCATTCAGCAGATCGGTGTAGGCATCTCCCGTAAAACTCATATTGGGTACATCAATGGAACGACGTTTCAAGTGATTTGTGAACCGATTGGACTTCACTTGCCTCAAACCTTTACCCATGTTAGATGAGTCCTCCGCTTGCAGGTGTAGTTGCTGAGTCAAAACGATCACAGAGATCAATGCTACAATGGACAGGGCTTGCATTTTGGAGATAGGTTGAGTCGGCCTCGAGAAACTGATTATTGAGAAGCAAAGTCTGGTCTATTTATGGCAAAAAAAAAAAAAATGAATACTCGTATCTGTGCCATGCATTGCCACTTGACTAATGAATGAATGCCAATTGCCAAGCAGCACATATGTTTTTGGCCTCAGCTTGGTCAATGAATCAGCGAGAGGGTTGTGTGCTATAAAAGGCCCCGGTGGAAGCAGCTGAATAATTAGTTCGGTTTTTCACTTCAGTCACAACATGCGCTGCATTCTGGCACTTACCTACTTGGCTGTAGTGGCTTTCACTTGGGCTGAGAGCGAGCCCGGAAAGGCAGGAGCTGCCTTAAAACCCAAGCCCACTCAAAGTCTAACGACTACTTTGCCAACCAAACCGACCAAAAGTCAATCAGCTGGCTCGCCCACCAAGCCCTCTGCTACTCTCTCCCCCAAGGAAATGTTCATGATGCACCGAATGACCAGCACCACTGTAAGAAGTCGCCGGAGCAAGTTCAGGTCCAGGTCGAAGCGTCCCACTCGGGCCCCAAAGATTAAGACTCGCCAGGCTCGATCCAATACAAATTTGAGTGTTGATGTCAAATCAAAGACGTTGATCAGCCAAGCGGAGACACTGCCAAGGACAAATTCCAATCAGTCTATGCTGGCGAATGTGTCGGCGGGACCAAAGAGTTTGCCGCTGGCCATGGACATGGATCTGATAATGGTCAGCAGTGAACTGGCCTCAACTGTTCTGCCCCTGAATCAGACAATTGGCGGCCATGTGACCAAAGTGCAGACCAAAGCCGAATTGGTGGCCTTAGATAGTGTCAATGGAACTGTTGAGGGTTCGGTGAATGTGTATCCCTAAAGGAAATTAAGAGATGTACATCATCCCGTTATATTTATATTATCCTAAATAATCGTGTCTACAAAATATATTTGATTGTAGCTGCTGCATATTTCAATATTCTGTTGAGGGTTCAATAAATCGAATAAAACTAATTTGAATAAAATGAATGTGTTATTTTACTGTCGGGTTATGCACACGCAGAGATAGGATCCGGCTAGGACGCTGCTCAGAAATCCAATATTTCACATTGCAATCTTTCATTTAGCTGGACTCAATTTTTTGTAAAGGCCAAACAAAATGTCACCAACAAGATTTTCAACTTTCTCAAGATATACTCCCATGGCTGTGAATGAAACTTCAGTTTACAAAAAAAAATGAGTTTTCCATTCGATCGGATTCAAACCAGGGTTCACTTTTTGCTCGCAGCTCCCGAAAGCCAGCTCTTGCTCTCAGCTCATAGCACTCGACTCTTGGCTCTGAGCTGAGAGCCCTATGTCGAAATCCGTAAGCCATCAACCGGCTCTCGTCTCGTGAGCCACAGCACACGGCTCTGAGCTTGGAGCTACATCTCGGGAGCCGTGAGCCATCAGCCAGCTCTCGGCTCGTGAGCGTAAAAGATGTAAAATCTACATATTTGCTACATATACTTGGTATATGGCCATTTCCATGGTGTCGTACGCATTAAAATTTAAAAAAAAACATCCAAATACATTGTGCTAAGTTTGATTTTGTGGCTCACGAGTGAAAGAGCTAAGGCTCACGATCCAAGAGCAGTGGCTCACAAGCCGAGAGCTATGGCTCACAGCTCAGAGCCGATAGCTATGGCTCAGGATCTAAGAGCCCGATGATCGCTCACGGCTCGCTTGTGGCTATCAGCTCTGAGCCAGAAGCTGTGGCTCACGAGCTGTGAGACGATTAGTGCTCCCGGCCCTTGAACAGCGGCTCTCGACTCTCGCTAGTGAGCAATTCCGAGCCCTGATTCAAACTAAATTACTAAGATTGAAAAATCCCGACTACTCAAAACTACTCGACCAAATATAAGGAGAATAACTCTTAAACATTTGAAAAAATCAGACAAATAATTTTCAGGTGCAAGAGCTGAAGGGCTGTATGGTCGAGGAATGCATCTATGCATTCTTGTTTGGCTTGTTACTTTTGACTTCACAGTCCCGAATGCGTTCTCTGTGCATTGAAGCAGCGACTTACTACTTTCTTAATATTTCTTTTCAATTGATGACTAGGGGCATGCATCCCTGATGATGTGTCCAACATGCTTTTTCCTGAATTTTCCTGATTGAGGGAATGGGAGTCGAATCTCTTCCCCTCTTTGGCAATCGGGATATTCTAAGTATGTTCTCAAAAAGGCATCTCTGCACACTATCTTTTACCTCAAAAGACCTGCTGCTGTTAAGTATAAGTAGCTTCCCAAGCTTGACCCTAAGCATCTGCTGTGGATCCATTCTCATTTGCAAATATTTGTTTTTGTTTTCAAATATAACCGACAGTTTGGTGGAAACCGAGAACATAAAAATGGAAAATAAACCGCAGGGGGTATTAAAGTTTTATATGTTGTTAAGATTTTAGTGTGTTTTTTGTGCCTTGTCATTGATTTTTATGCTTCTGTACTTTGCTTATCCCCTTTTATTATACGAATAGTTTGATGGATGTCTGCGGATGCGGTAAATCGTAACTTCTGTTAAGTTTAATGTGCTCACCTTCTTATGGCATTCCAAGATTTTGCATCTGGCCTGCACCATAATCATGAGTGCGCCAATGCCGAACTATTGATAAATCTAAAAAAAAAAAACCATTTAAAGCATTTTTCTTCTCTTGCATTTAGCTGTTTAATATTCCGCCCACCTCAACATCATATTTCCACTATGCTAATTTCACTTCAAGAAAAATTTACATTTTCACTTGGTGCATAATTACAGAATACACAACCCACAGCCCCGACCAGCCAGCGACTCTATGAAAATAACGAAATAATATGCTTACTTCCACATTGCTAAACATAATTTCTGTTCTTGGTTCTTGGTTCTTGGCTCCTTCCCTGCACTAAAAAAATATTACGCTTATTTTGACGTCAAAAAGCTTGTTGAGAAATTAAAAAAGCGGCAAATACTTACTGTGCGGAAAACAAAAGCAAAATGCAAATAAAAGTGGTGGAACGGCACAAGAGCCGCAGCCCGGCCGGCAGTTTTGCCGGCAGACTCTTTTGTTGCACTTTCCTAATATTTTTTCCGTGTGTTTTCTTCGTCTCTTAGTTTTTAATTTACTACGTTGTGTTTTTAATAACACAAGCAGCCCGCTTCATACATACTTTACATTTTTCCGCGGCTTGCGCCGAAAAGGTGGAAAAATGTCTGGTCGACCGACCAGCAGCACACAAAACGAAGAAAACTCAATCGTCTAAGAGGAAGCCGGGCGGGCAACCAGTTTTTGGCCGTATACGTAATATTTGTGTTGTGTTGCCTTCCTTGCCGTCCGCTCAGCAAGCCGCGCGCAACAAATAAAAAAGAAAATCGTAATGAATTTGCATGAATGAATATTTGAAAAGCTGCTGCCGGCTACCAGCAACAAAAAAAATATTTTCGTTATAAGGAAAAAAACATAAAGAATTACCAGCCAGCAAAGCACAAAAAAGGCGAACAGATTTCAGCACGAACAATTTATGAAGGCATGCGAAATTTATGAGTGCTAATATTATCAGCAGATTAGAAAGTAACTGGAAATTATTGCCCCAGTGGATTATTTGCATTTTGCATTTTTGGAGCCGTAGGCGGGGCGGGACGGGGCGGGGCGGGGCGAGGCCATGGCATGTTTCGCTATCAATGGGATTGCTGGTTGAATTTTGGGGGCACTTCAAGTGTTTTAATTGGCCCTAATTGTATTTTAATGCTAATTAGAGCTCAACTTGTGTATGGAATGCGTGTTCAAATTATTATTCATTACGAGTCGAAGTGAAAATTCTCAAAGTACCACGATATGAGTCAGAACAGCATGTCCCAGTGCAAGCTGAAAGCTGTAAATGCTGCAATATCCGCATATTCTCAGTATCAATATCATACTCAGATAAGAAAGGTGGAAGCGACACGGTCCTGCCAGACATCAATTTTATCATTATTCAGGAGGCAGGTATGCAAAAGCCTCAACTTTATCGGTTAACATAGCAATTCGCATTGTTAGCAATGTTAAAACATTGAGCATAATGTGTTCTTTTAGTATCGCCGCAAAATGTATCTTATCGGATCTTAACTTAAATCTTAACAGTGAGAAATCATGCTCAAAACTTCAGCTCAAGTGTACTTACACTTTATTTTCAGACCGGCAGATCAAGGTCGGATAATATTTAGCGGAGCTTTCTGTGTGGAATTTAAGTAACTCAATAGAAGTGGTGGGATCTATAATCCGATAGATTAACCATCGATAAGTTTCGCAATGCAGCACTGTTATATCCAATCAGTAAAGAAAATATCTAACTCTCACTTGATTAATCCGTTCACTTTAGTTGAGATTGCGCCAGCCAAGCGAAGTGTGGACAAGGGCTTGTAGAGTCGTGCGTTCGGAGATGCAAGTTGCTTTAAAATTCATTCCAATTAAGTTGAAACTAACTATCTAGGTTCGTTCATATTAAGTTCATTTCGTTGCTGCAAACTGAGTTTAAGCTGAACTGTAACCGATCCTCTGTAGGTGTTAAAACTTAACCTGAAGCTGTTAACAAAGATATAGAATTTCGGTTTGGTTCAAAAAAAGTTTGACCTAGAGATTTCTTCTTTAATTCCGACAGGAAATTTAAAAGAAAAATCTATCAAAAATTCAGAACTGCTACTAAAATCACCATCCACATTAGCCATTGTGTTTTTTCTTTTAGATCCTTGACTACAAAGCTTTCGAATTGATTCACCAAATACGAGTTGAACATTAGTTCGGATATATATGTATGTAGATCCATTTGGGAAGAATATGTCTTAAATATACTTTTAATCGTCCAACGGAGCTGAAATATCATCCAAAGGATTCAAATGATGATCCTTCTTCATATTCTTTGGATGATTTTCAGCTCTGTTAAATGATTAAAAGGATATTTAAGAGATAACCTTCCCAAGTGGATATATAGGAAATCATCCAATGGATATTTTGTTTATCCGATTTTTCATTGTATACTTGACAGTAAATTTTATTTGGAATAATCCCAAATGATGTGTTCTCCACTTAACTTTCTACCCAAAATCGACACAGTTCCCGCATAGTGTGAGAGATTCCGAACCTTAACCATTTTTAAATTTTATTTGAAGCCCCCGAAAATAACTTTTCCACATTATTATGAAGACGTTTTTCTTTTAAAGATATTTGAGATATTATTTGGGTACATTTGCACACTGCACAGTGGCCGGAAAATCCAAAATTTTGGCATAACCTAGACAAACACAGTTAGAGTGCTGAAACTTGGCATTTGATAGTACTGCCCTATATAGCAACACTAGCACTAGCAACATTTTGGACCGATCCGACCAAGCCCACAGTACCGCCCAATACGTTTTTTTTTTTTTTAAATAACCCTAATTTTTTAAATAAAACTGTTGTTATACAGTCTTATGCTTACCTGCATTTAATTCTTCAATTTGATAAAAAATAAACTATATGGATTTCTATATTATGATTTCTGTCGAATGACAAACCGTATTATCCATTTGAATATCTTTCAAAAACTAAGGGCCGTTTCTAATCTACAACATAGAGCTATCTAGCACCTAAACCTATAAATAGCAGAGCAAAATCTTAGTTTATCTGACATATAGCAGCCATGTGGAAGATGAGAAATCGGCCCTTAGTAGATTGTCTAAAATCGAATTTACAGGATTCGTTCATAAGTTGCAAGAGAAATACCCTTTGAAAACTGAGAATATCGACTATAAAAGAATACGTACCATATTGTATGAGAAAAATGAGAAAGGTAAAGAAGTACTACAGAAAAGTGAAAGTGGAGGAAAGAATGTAGATTGATATTACGTGTTAGTTGCAGGATTCCGATCCGGCATCGCTAAGGGTCGATCAAAATTTCTAAAAACAATTATCTTAGGGATACGATTCATATTCCCAAATCAATTAGTATCATTGGCTAGATGAAAGCGATTCACGTTTTAAAATACGTCAGAGAACTGAACCAAACTGAACCTTTTTGCTTTGTGGTTTTCGGTTCGGATCTGCATTTCGGAAATGAAGTCAGTATAATAAGAATAAGTGGAATAAGTGGTTCGATTCTGTTCAGATATTAGCTACGTAACTTAAAAGAGAATACCTAAAGAATATCCCTTTAAAAAACAAAAGCTATCGGATTGAAATCGCGAACAGTAGAGAGACCTGCAATATCCTCCAACATGCTCAGCTGTTTGATTACAATAAAAAGGGAAACACGATCTAACCTTTGCTATAAGCGACAAAGGCTGCTAGTGCACAAATAATTTGTGTGAAATATGCAAAATACAGTAAAATGTGTGTAGTATGTAAATAATATTAAGCAATATTGTTATACTTGTTATATAATTTACATTAATTTATTTTGTGATACTTCCGTAGTCTACACAGAAAAAAATAAAATAATAAAAAATTAAAAATAAAAAAAAATAAATTTCAATATGATGCTGTAGTATTACATTGATACTAAAAATATTATATTAATAAGCGAAATTCTTAAAGTGATATGAAAAATACCCTAGTGACGTGATTTTAGATCAAAGTAGACATCGAAAATCAGAGGGCAGAAAGAGACAAACAGAGTTTCTTAAAACAAAGAGCGACAGCTATAGTCCAACTCGAAAAAGGCAAAAACAATGTATATGTCTCTGCCGCTGCAAGCGAGACAGCGAATACTCTTCCGATTTGTTTGTTTTTGCTTTCATTGCTGATTGCAATTCCCAACTGCTTAAAGCGTTGAGTGCATGAAGAGACATTCAAACAGCGACAGCCATTAGCGAAATGCCTACTGAAAGTTGAATCGGGAGATTCATGAAACAGTACTATAAAGGCAACCAGCTCTTTTTGGTGTATATAAATGCATAAGTTGTTTACAGTTGTAAACAAACGCAACTTTTCGGGACCTCGAGCCGGCTAAAGTCACTAATTTTCATTCTAATATAATATATCTTTGACATTTGAACCATGTCCAATGGGTACTATACAAATATAGCTTTGATACATAATAATACATTTTACAATAATACCCCATTGATATTATAAAAATATTAATACTATAAAAATAGATCAGGAATATTAACATATATCAGATTGTTGATCTGAAACATTTCACATTGATATGTTCGAAATGTTCGAGTGATATTTTCTAACATATCAACTGGGTATTCTTCAGATGAAGGCCGATTCGATACTGAAAAATTCCCGATTGATACTAAATATTGTGATCTTTTTTTCTGTGTATGAAAACCTACTCAAAACACCTTAAAACCAACTCTCCCCAATTTCCTCCAAAATCAATTCCAAAATCTATTCGGCATGAAGCATGAAGCTTCTGTTCTCAGAAGCGTGGACTTCAACTTCTTATTAACTCCTTTTGTCCGATTTCACCCATTCTCCGTCTTTAAGGATAGATTGACCTCAGCTCAGGACGTCATAAATCGTATAAATCTTGACTTTTTCAGGATTTATGAACCAACTGTATGTAACGCAAGCTCCAAGACAAAAAATAATATAAATAAAAGAAATTAAAATAAAATATTTTTCAAATAAAATAAAATTAATCATCCGCCAAGGGGGACCACATGGTTAGGTAGGCGCTTGGGTCAAAAAATGTTCCCACATGTTGTTCTGGTTGCTGTTATCAAAATCGCCAAATTTAAACTCTGTGGCTGCAAATGTCGACTTTATGACATAAAATAGGCCATACAGCTCAGGGTTCATTGGTAAAATTTGATTCGAACATTAAAACTAGACTATATATTAGATAGCTCTGTCAGGCTTCACAAATAATTGAGTTTCTGTGAGATCGTAACACTATTGAAAATGCCTGTTCCTTGTTTATTGTTCATAAGTAATATAATTATGTTACACACTTCTCCGACTTTAACAGATGTACGATCTTGATTTCGTAGGCGTTTTGATAATTCTACGTTTCTTTACAAAAATTTCGTCTAATAAATTTATATTTTGTGTTATTAGTTTCCTAGAATAATATAATTTCATTGATTGCTAAAATTATTTCAAAATGTTTCTCTCATTCCAGGTGAGCGATTTTTCGATCTTTGACTTCGTTGCCTGCAATTTTTGGGTAAGACAGTTTCATCTTTTGTTAATGATTTGATGTTTGAAAGTGATGTCCCCCTATCAACATCGCTTGCCTCCGCCTGGGCCATGACCAATATATAAAAACGATTACCCTCCAGTTTTATAGACTGCCGCAAATTAAGCATGCACAGTTGGCCATATAAATCCGTTTATAGTTTAGCTTGTAAATTTCCATTTAATCCCTAGCATTTTATCATTTCTTTTTTTGTCGGGAAAACCTTTTCAATATATTAACTGTCAGGCCGCAAAAATTATGCCACAAAAACGGAATGGAAGAGAGAACGAAAGGGAGAAAGGCAACGCAACGATTGAGATAAATATCGTGCATATAAATATCATAAAAGAAAGCGCCATTAAAACGCAGACAGATTATCAGAAAGGAAGAACTTTCAAGTTTAGATATCAACGACAGTTTATCTGTGTGCTTTTTGCGCCCGGCTCGCCCCCTCCACCGCCCCACCCCTTCCCCGGCCGATTGCGGGCCATGTCAAAGCATTATGAAAAATGTTGCATGCCTAAAAATATGTTGGGCTCATGCAAAGCAAAGGCAACGGCAAAGCAATTTAGTGGAAAAAGCCGCAGCAAACACATTTTTTCCTCGCTGTGGTGGATGTGCCGGTGGTGGGGTGGGGGGACGCTGCTGGGGTGGCGGTGGCGGCGCTTTCAAATCAAATGAGTGGGCACAAAGCGGGTCATGTGTCGGTTAAGAGGGAGCCGGAGCGAATTTATTACTTTAATTCGCGTTCAAAGTGGCTGCCGTTTGTCTGCTCTTCCTGTTTTACAATTTTTGTTGAGTGCCAAGTAATAAATGATGCGTCATTCCCATGTCCCCTCTTCCACTTCCCCATCCAGCCGAATTATGCGACGCCATGGTGTCGTAAATCGTTTTTCGAACGCCCAGCGCCATCTATTGGCATTTCTGGTTTTTGGTTTTGTCGCCCATCTACAGAATTGTCTAACCCAGTTTCCATTTCTGCGGGGGCGTCACTTGACAAACTAACCTTGTAAGCAACACAAATTTATGTGTGTGTGTGTGTGTGTGTGTGTGTGGGTATGCGGGGCGAATTGTGGAGAGAAAGTCCCTGCTTGGTGGTGATTTATTGCATATTTTTTGGCGAATTTTTCCGTTTTATACACAGTTTTTTCCGAGAGGGTTTTCGTTCGCATTGTCTGGTGAATTCTTTTCATTTGGAATGTGATTTAAAGCCGCAAGATTTCGGCTTGAGTGAAATTTTTTAAACAAAATTCAAATTCGTGGCCCAAATATGAATATACTTAAGTGGAAATTTTGCAGGATCGGGTTTTTTTTTTAAAGAATACACAGCCAATAATGTCTTTATTTCCTCTCTCTATCTTCCACTTTTTCCACTCCTTGAGTAAATGTAACTCAAGTGAAGTCCAGAGAGTAAAAGTGAAGTGAAAGTTATTAATGAGTGACATACCCTTTTGAGAGTCCAGGAGACAGACAGATGCAATAGCTAGGCGAGTATTGGTATCTTTCTTAAGGCGAGGCAAGCAGACGGCCCGTTGGTCCACCGTCCGTGTGTCCAGATGTCGGACTGGTGTCTCCGCATCCTTGCTGTCGCTAGCTCATTCGCAAAACGGTTTCTGTGGGCCAGCAGGCGGTCGTTATATCTGCTAGTGTGGAGATTGATTTGCAAGCAAATTCTTAGAATGCCGATGTGTTTGTTAATGGTGATGTTCCGCACGTATCGGGGAGCATCGACTATTCGGTGCAAGATCTTGCTTTGCATCGTCTCGTCCTTTTTAATGGAGGAGTTAAGACAGAGCCCCAGAGACAAATACCCCAGGTCTAAGTCGATATGATTATTGATTATTGAGATGATTTGCGCGTTGTTTGAGCCATGATCCGGCCAGTCCAATTGTTTAGCCTTGACATAAGTGATAACTACAGCTCGCTTAATGTGGTCCGATCAAGTAAGTCTGCTTTCTACTGTTTGGACCTGGTGCCTGACAAAGTACTTATGAGGTATGACTGAGTCGTTCAGCTTCAGCCTCGGTGAATTGCCTCTCATTTATGTAAAGGTGCAGTGCTGACTTTTTTCCGGATGAAGAGGGGGTCCAAAAGAGTTTCCAATTCGGAAATGGTGCGATACTTATTCACCAAATATCTTTTTTAGGCATGGGAGTGCTTCCTGACCCTCGGCAGTATTAATAGCTTTTGGTAATGCCGTTCAATCGAGTGCAACGGACTGACAAGGCTGCAAACCGGTTTTGAACCGAACCGGATCGAACCCAGAATTCCGACTTTTATTTTACGAGGAACCGAACCTTGAACTGAACCTAAAGAGGAGAGAAATTAAAGCTGAGCCCGATCCTGTTCCGAACCCAAAATTTCGGTTCGGTTCAACAAAACTGACACAAAAACTTGAACTTCTGTCTACCGACTTCATCTGTTATTTGGTGCGACTGACTCCTAAAATGGGCAGGAGAGTGAAAAATAAAATCTGGAAAAACGATTACATTTCCTAATAATATCCCTACCCATAACAGTCTCTGTTTTTCGACTTTAAAGCTTTTTAAATATTTCTCAAAAGCAAGAGTCTAACATTATTTTGTAAATATTTTTCTATGTAGACCACGAAATGGAATTTCACTTAACTATACTGAATATTTTCATGCCTTCTACTAACCAAATCATACCCAATAACCACTCGGTTCCCATACAATTTGGGGAGTTTTTAGGTCGAATGCTGTTTTTAAAAGCATGGACTGAACCAAGGATCGAACCAAAACCTTCTCCCGAAAACCTCGAACCTTAAATTTCCGAACCTTAACCATTCGTTAATTTGGGTTCGAACCAGTGTACCGGAGATCCAAATATTTGTTTTGGTTTGCAGCTCTGATTTTTGAGCTTGAAATGGTAACAGCAATTTTCAAAGATCCTTAAGTGTTATGACAGATGTTGGTGCTTTTGATGTGTTAAGTAACACTTTGGAAATTGCATCGTCAATAATATTCTTTCTAGAATGATAGTGTGTTAAATGTGAACTCTATTCCATCTATTTGCTTATTGTTGTATTCTGCTCAGAGATGCTAGCTACACAAAAATAAGTACTGATTCGGTTCAGTGGTTCGCATTGTTTCTGAACTGCAGGTTTCGGTTCCTTACATGGTTTTTCGATCTATCTGAACCGCGGTTTCGGTTTGGTTCTTTACATGGTTTTGGGATCTATTCTAACCGCGGATTCGGTTCGGTTCAGTGGTTCATAAAGGCCTATTATGAAATATTAAGATTCATATTGTGACTTTACACTCATTTTGGAAATTGAATTCCTATAAACTATTTAAATATCTCTAAAATCCTTAGAAGAATGTCAAAAGTTTATGATGTCGGATATCCAGGATTCGTCGATAAGTTCCTAGAGGAATGCCCATCGAAAACCAAAAATGTTGTCTAGAAAAGAATACGTACCATTCATATTACACACTCTATTTAACGTACTATATGAGAAAAAACTCTCCTGGTTAAGGAAGAATTAAAGTAAAATGCTCTACAGAAAATTGAAAATATTGTCCATTAGAGGACGACAAATCAATTATCAACTTTTAGGAAAAAAAATAAGATTAATGACAGGCACATTAAGAGATCGTAGGGCAAGTGCAGAAGACTTACAGAATTACATGTTTGAACTAAATGTAGTATACAAATTATCTTAGGGAATCGATTCGAATTCCCAAATTAAGAAGTATCATTGCAATGATATTTTGGATTATTTTTTTAGTTGGGAATTTTCAAACAAGGAATTTCTTTTAAAAAGTATTTAAAATTGGCAGAAAATTCGGCTCTTAGGTCAAAATCTGGCCGTTTAGGTAAAAAAAATGACTTGAAAGTTGAATTAAAGGCAATTTTTGTTTTTAGGAACTGCTTAACCTTAATTCTAGGCTGCTCTTTATTTTGAGTGTAGCTAGAGAATGGCGATTCTCGTCTTAGACATCTTCAGAGAACTGAACCGAACCGAACCGTTTTTCTTTGTGGTTTTCGGTTCGGTGAAACATTTCAGAAAGTAAGCCGGTTCGGTTCACCAACTGGAAAAGCGGTTTTGTTCGATTCAAACCGGTTCAGGTCAGAAGCGTTTTGCATCCCTGATTCTGATACTACCCAAGTCCAACAAGCGATCAGAAAGGTGTGCAAAATGTGTGGCAAAAATGGAGGATATACTTGATTTGCCTGCAAAAACAAGCATCCTATGTACCAATCCTCTAACTATCTATCTCTATCTCGGAGATTTGATTGTTCATACGGACAGACAGTCAGACAGGTGGACTTCTGGCTGTTACATCATTTTGCACAAACTTAATATACTCTGTGTACCTTTGGTACAGAGTAAGTATAACAATTATTTGGACCGCCGACGGCTTGCTGTTTCCATTCAAAATTGATCAATGTACCCAAATATCTTTCAGTTACAACTTACATAAAGATCGAATTATATATGAGGATCCATAAGATATCATATTTTTACAGCAACTCAACCTTTGTAGTACATAATGTTAAGTTGTTAACATTGATGTTAATGCTCTGTTCATTTACATAAAGGAAGGATATCAATACACTTCTTCTTCCATTTATGCTTTGATTTCCGACTGCAATTATTATTATTGGTTTTTTCTGTGCACTGATCATGTTGGTTTCAAGCTCGAATTCCATCGTCTTCCGTTGATTTGGCAAACTGTTAACCCGCGGCTTGTCATATTGCCAAATAGATTTGTACACCGAAAGTTGCCCGCTCCACATGGTGCGCCTTCCTGCGGGTTGTCCTCGCGGTCTAAGGATGCCTTTTGAACGTTGATATTTTGGCACACTTATGACCGTTTAAGCCATAGTTTTTCGTTGGTCTAGTTATGTTTTTTTTTTTTTTGTTGTTCTTAAGTAACTGACAGCATCTTTTGTCACTTTTTGCGCTCGCACCACAGGAATGCCACAAACACACAAAAAACCGGAAACTTTGTTGCTAAACAGCCAAACAAATAGAAACGCCGAGTGCCTCCCCGCCTCCCCATCTCGCACGCTGTGCTCTGCTGTGTGTTTTGTGTTAGTTTTTGCTCCATTTTTTTAAGTGAAACTTTTTACACATCCCTGTGATGCCGGTGCCGCTGCCGCTGCCGCTGCAGCATTGTTTTTCATTAGGCATTAAAAATTGTTTTCCCCGCATCGTCGACTTAACGCAAAGCATAGCGAAAAGTTTGCACTTTCCCGAGGACTAATGCATGCATGTGCTTGTTAGACCCCTTTTCCGGCATGTCGGTCGTTGTACGATGATGCAGCCCAGAGCTCTTAGCGGTAATTAGATGCAGGATAAGGCAGGGAGTTTGTTGTTGTTGTTGCGTTGGCAAAAACGGAGACATTACTTCCAAGCGAAAGTTGCAGATGAAACTGATCAGCTGATTAGGTTAACATTAAATGAACTTCCCACGTCTCTCCCCTAAAGCCGTCGGCCAGAGAGCACCATTGGCTAATAAACTTGTCAAAACGCAGACAAGCCTCAAATGTCCAGAAAGATATATTACGTTTTTTTTTTTTGCACAAACGGCTACACGTGTCTGGCATACGGCAAATGATATCCAATCCAACGTTACAGGCGAGAAAAAAACAGACAGGCGACACCTTGCGAGCCTTAAGTAAGGCTGGGGGGGGGGGGGGGGGGGGATGGGGCGAGGTAGAGGGGCCAGCTTAAATAAAAATAATTCGGGAATTTCCTCGCAAGAAAAGACACCCGAAAAAACGCAGGAATGATAAAATATCATAAAAATATTTGCTTTATATTCGCGTAGAAATTTCCACTTGACATTCGCGTTGCCTTTCCCCGTGTGAGCGGTGGAGTGGTGGAGCGGTGGAGCTGGGGAGTGGGGGAGCGGTGGAGGCTGGCGCGCATTTAGCTTCCTGTGTGGCTGCTGTTGGTGTTTGTTTGTTTGTATGTCTGTGTGTGCACGTGTGTGTGTGTGTGTGTGTGTGTGTGTGCTGGCGTGCGCAAATATTATGCTATTTCCGGCCAAAGTGGTTTTTGATAGTCATCGTCGTTGTCGTCGTCGTCTGAGTGGGTTTACTTGAAAATATCGATTTATGTCTTAAGACTGCGAGACAAGCCGCAAACTGTTTTTTGTTTGTTTACATACCACAAATTCAAATGCTGGGGATTAATTCACACACAACCAAAGGCACCAACCTCATTGAATTGCGGTTAAGTTTGGCCAAAAGATTTTGTCAAATTTCTCAAGTTTCTGCCCTTAAAATCTAAACTACATTTTAATACCATCCACGGTCTGACAATGCCAGGCACGTGTCGGAATTTTCAACACTATGCTGTCCACAGCAATGGCAACGATTGAGGCAGAGAGAGAGAGTGAGACGGAATGGTAGAGAAATGATTGGCAGAGCATCAATACTCATTGAAAACAATAATTCACTATTATTTTAAAGAGGAAAGCTTCATTTCTATACGGCTCAAGTTGAAAGTGTATTATGACGGTTCAGTCAGCGAATTGAACAAGAAGTACACAAAAAATGGAAATTGGTTGCAGTTTTCCGATTCTGTTTTGACTGGTTGATCTTTATGTCTTTAATGTGGTAGTCGATAATCGACGCATGACCGTCTTCAAATGTATTGGTGTCAGTATCTGGCAGGGTTGCACAACCCGTTGCGAACCGAACCGCCTATTTATGCTAGTCATCCGAACCGTAAACCAAACTAGCATCTGTTTGAAAACGCTGAGCTGAACCAAAATCCGTAATGTAAAATGTTCGGTTCGGCTTATATCACTGAAATGCTCAATTGCTCTTTGCCTCGTTCATCTATTTTGCCTAGGTACAGTTCTCAAGGTTCTTACGATTTATACTGCATTAAATTAAAGTTATTTAAATGTTACTCTTTGATTATTTATAAGGTAATAGCTACACGTAAAACTTTCTCAATAAATGGATAGAGCCGATTGGTTTTATTCAAATCTCTTATTAAAGCCCTTTAGGGTGATTCAAAAACTAGGTTACAAATAACTCAAATTTAGCAGGGGCTGTAATAGGAATCAATGCCCCTCCAATATTTCATCAGCTGAAATAAATGTTTGAAAAATTTGGGAGACTTATTCGATGAAATAACATATTTAGCGTTGTCGGATCGATATAACTTTTAAGGATGCCTGAAGAGAATTTTACAAATCTTCTGCAATTTCCCGCCGATCTCTTAATTTACCTGTCATCAATCTAAATTTGTTTTTTCATTAGACAATGTTTTCAATTTTCTGTGGTACTTCTTAACCTTAATTCAATCTTAATCTGCCAATAAATAAGGGCATTCCTCCAGGAACTGATAGACGAGTCCTGGGAATCCGACATAATAATCTTTGCAGATTGCTCTAAGGATTTTAAAGATATTCGAATGGATTATAGGAATCAAATTTCAAAAATGGTCGAAATGCCACTTCACAGAAATCATATTTTATGCGCCTTTGTGAACCACTGAACCGGACCGAAACCGCGGTTCATTTAACTCCAAAAACCATGTTATGAACCGAACCGGCGGTTTAGAAACTGTGCGATCCACTGAACCGAACCAGTACTTATTTTCGAGTGGTTTGCATCCCAGGTGACAAGCCGAGTCAATTGAGCTTTGTCCGTCCTTCCGTCTGTCTGTCTGTTTCTAGTCTGTCTGTTTCTAGTTTTAGTATGAAAAACTTTTTACTTTTCAATGCAAACGTCTCCAAACTTAGTATGCTTTGTAAATTTTTGATGCTTTTCCATAATTCTGCCAAGTTTTATTAAAATCGAACCACTATTTGGTATAGCTGCCATACAAAAGATCTGTCTGAAAAACAGTCTTAGTTAGAACAACTTTTTGGTTTTTAGGGGTAGCATAATGCAAATTTGTATTTGTTTTTTCCACATGCATCTCCGACCCCATAAAGTACATATATTCTTGATCAGCATCAACAGCCGAGTCGATATAGCCATGTTCCATGTCTGTCCCTATGAACGCACAGATCATAGAGATGGTAAGAGCTACAGGTTTGACATGTATGCACAGAAAAAAAAAAATGGTATTATCTGGGGCTTAATGTTATATTTTTTCATATCAATAAAAAGCCGATATTATAAAGTTACGAATAATTTGTTCGAAAATATCAATCTGATATTTTTGAGTATATAAAATCTATATTAATAAGATTACATTGATATTTAATAATATCATTATGTCATTACAAAAAAAATATATTGAATATAAAACTTCAATCTGTGCTTTTAGTGGGTAAGTACTATTAATAATTTTAGAGAATCAGAAAAACACAAACATATTAATTTTATTGTTTTATTTACTTTACCTCTCCTTGACTGTGGATCGAACTGTGGACCTCTCGCTGTTAACACGAATAGAATGGCGTCTCATCGGACTGCACCATCGGACACATGTGTGGCTATACGCCGCAGAGCCTACTAAAATAATTCGTTAGGTTGGCTGATATTTCGAAATGAAACACCATTTGTGTCTTTCCAACTTCAAATTTTCTAAACGTCCCTTTCTCTTTGTGGTCAAAATGAAATTTTTTAGTTTCGAAGTAATATGAAAAAAAAGATATTTGCCGAAATGTCAAATTAACCAGCCCAGATTAAATTGATATAGATATTTTTTCTTCTCTGTGTGGCAAATAAACGTGTTATTTATATGCAAGCAGATCAAGTTTGTTGTCAAAGTTTGACACGCCCCCTCCCGCCACCACAATTAGGAAAAAACGACATATTTCCCATTATTTTGTAGATAGATGGTTCGTACCTTTTCGCAAGTTAAGTAATCAGCATTATGTATCGAACCGCCGAAAGAATCATAAAGATCGGATTGAGCGATAGTCGAGTTATAAGGAAAGAAAATATATATGCTCGGCACAGATCCTTATTCCTTCTAGAAATATTTAATTATCAAGATGACATATCGATATACAGCCAAAAGACTGGAGAAGATCGGATAACCGGTTTTCGAGTTATGATCAAAAGACAGGTTGGTACAGAGTATGTTATAGTCGGGCTTACTTAGTTTTTCCCCCCATAAAAATCGACCTGCCCTAATTTTTTATATATGCGAATGAATGTGGCTTGTCTCTTTGTTTGTAAACTTGACCGTACTGGATATTTCTGGAAATTAGCATTTGATCTAATGGCTTGTGATCAACAAGTAAATTTAAGTTCTCCAATAACTTTCACTCTTTAACTACATTACTAAGCTGACTCCTAGGAAAATAAAATCCGCTCCATGAATAACAGCAAAATATCATAAGTCATACGCACGCCCTTATCGTTAGACCACCAATACAAATAGTACAAATGGATGTCCCGGAATTTGGCATTGCTTAGTTAACAAATTGCTCGAAAAGTCCGTAAGTGTCACAAATCTATGATAAATTTTGTATTCTTAATTTAATTTAAGATAAAGGTTTATCTTCAACAAAATGTCCCATCTCAGTCAACAAGGTTGCAACTATCTCTGGCTATTGACATTTTGCCCTTTAGTTGTTTGTTGAATCAAAGGGCTATTAATACTGTAAACATTGCATTCCGAGTCAAGAGTTGTCAAGAAGTAAACACGTATGTTTGCTCATTTATGCGGATATATGAATACATGTTATCTCGACCCTAATTAAAGTGCCCAACGGATTCAATGGCATATGTTCAATAAATATTACAATTTTTTCAACTCAAGCTGCTCAGCTCTAAGCTTCCTTCTCCGTGGATGTTCTTTTATTTTTTCATTTATCCATTTCATGGACCGAGAGCTACTAATGATGGCCAAAGCCAAAGGAGCCACAGCCAGTTCGGTGACATTCTCATGCGCATTTTTAGCACGTATTTCTAATTAGCACATGGAATGCACCACTGAGCCTGGCAGCTAACGGGCAGCAGCTTCTCCTCTTCCTGCCAGCGCAGACAGTGCAAAAGTCAGCGGGCAATGAGTTCATTAGAGTGAGACAGGGAGCAGGTGGAGCAAGGTGGAGTGAAAGAGAGCGAGGGAAGAGTTGCTGCGGCACACGCCAAATAATATCAACGTCATTGCGAAATTTTTGACATCAACTGCAGCCGGTGGGAGGGGAGTGAATGAACTGGGGACGTGCTTTAACGCCTGTCTTGCAGCTTCCAAAGTTTGCTCTACGCTCAACCAATGCACAAGCGACGTCTGTTTGTCCGTGCAGGAGCAGGGGGGGGAGGAAGGAGGGAGGGGGGAGCGGGGGCAGCTTACGGAGTCTTTAAAGCTGGCGAGTCCTTGTTTAATTGTTTGTAAAATTGACCTATAAATGCCCGGCGTTACGCTGCTGTGCCATCAATCACTTTTCATTGATTTTATTTAACAAATAAATAACGAAATGAAAAATGCAAGTCAACACAATAAAAATTGTATTCCGGATGGAAAATCAATTGACTTTGAGCATAAATAAAATTGTGTTTTTTTTGTTGTTTGTTTTTTTTTTGTTGTTTAAATGCGAGTGTCACGTGTGCTCAGGTGACACATGACGCATCCACGTGATTTTAAAAATTTGTTGCCCTAGAGAGCAATAATTTAATTAAGATGGAACGCTTATGCAACTAAAAAACGTCGACTAAAATAGCTAATTGTTTGTTGTGATGTTCCCTTAAAGCATTTGTCGACTTTGAATGCAAAGTTTGGCCACTTTTTCAATACGTGTATTCATCTTGCCGGACTCTTATTTAATAGGATGCAGTGGATGTGTGTGGGGCTGTGCCAATTTGAATGCATCTTCTATGTTAAAGTCGGCGAGGAATTTTAATTTTATCACAATACTCAATAAAATTAGAATCAATTTGGAACAGCTCATGATCAGCAAAGCAAAGTCAAAGTGATTCTATTTAAATAAATCAAATTGACGAAATAAAAACCCTGTAGGGCTGGACACAAACGTTAAATTTCCACAATTTAATTAACAAAACTTAAAGGAAAAGCTTGCTAGCTTGCATTGGCCACAAGTATGGATTCTCCCCTCAAATAATACACTGGCTTTATATAGCCGTTGTTCGCCCCATACTACTCTGCGGTGTTTGAGTCTGGTGGCCGGTCTTGGGAAAGCTCTCTGCTCTAAGGACTTATCAAAAGGTATAACATAAAATCAAGTTCAAAAAGATTGATTTGATTTATACCTTCGGACTGAAGTCTCCAGCTCGAGTCGTACTAAATTGTGCTTGATACAAGCTCGAAAGGATTGAAACCATCCTAAAAAGCGTATATCAATCCGAAAAGGCTACGGTCAATCCTGAATCTGTAATTGAAAGTCAAATAAAGCCGACTCGAGATTGTAGTGATTTTCGGATGCACCATGAAAAAGACTAAGAGAAAGCAAATCTCTCACCACAACTATTAGTCTAAATGGGTACACACACATGAGCAAAGGTTTTCATTTTATGTGTCTATTTTTGCTTCCCAAACAGTCTTAGCTGGCATAAGGAGGAAGCTAAAGTCTGTTTAAGATAGAACCGGTTGTGTGCAAACAACTAATCACCTCGAGCCAGCAAAGAACTAAGCTCTTTTTGGGGTAACATTAAGTTTCAATTAAGAGATAAAGTCAATGTCGGTAACTTTTAAATCAATCCTTTTTTGGACTGTGTGTGGTTTGAAAATCGAAGTCCAATCAATTTTTGGAAAACCTGCATCAAGCCGATTTCAAGATCAAATCAAGTATGAAGTATTCAAGCTTAAGTCGATATCGGTTCTTCTTGATTTGATCCTACTAAGGGATCAAGTCCAGTTCAGATAATATGCTAAAATCAATCCCATGGTGGATAATGTCAGGATCAAGACATGAATTCCAGGATTGAAAATTCGAGATCAGGACAATGCTGTTCCTACTTGGGATGAGAAAATCCAGGATTGACTGGAATATCGTTTGGGATTGATTTAGTCCCGAATACTTTGTTTTTTTTCTGTGAAGATTTAGCAGCCAGAGAAATAGCTACTCTCAGAGAAAAAAGCAAGCTGATCGGGCTTGATATCAAGTACGCTAAGGATCCTAGCAGAAAATACTGAAAAAATCTTGGTTCTGGATCTGGTCTGCTTTATTTCAAGAAGAAATTGTCTCTAATCCAAGAAAAGATCTTCTTGGTTGTTGGTTCAACTCCCGTAGAAGCATCATTGTTACTGTTTTCACCATAAGTCGTCAATAATGTCAATGCAACGTCCATAAACCTAATGCAAATGATCTGGCTTTGGCCCGGCGCTGCCTGCTGCAAAACAGCCCATGCCGAGAGCGGGAGCGAGAATTGTTCTCATTTTTTGCTCCTCGTAAGCCTTCCTGCACATTTCTCGCCTTCAAGCTCAAAGTCGACATCGTTTGTCTGCGAGCAGACTTTGTCTTAAAAAACCAAGATGGAAAAAATCTAAATACTGCTATTACACCCAGAAAAAAGTAGAACGAATAACTTAAGAACAAATGCTCTTGAAAAAATATTTATTCGTTCTTAAATTTTCAAGAATTTCTGTCTTGAAATCGAGCTAAATTCGTTCTCAGCTTGGTGCTTTTAGGCGAGGGGAGTGAGGTACAGAAACTGAGAAAGGAGGCAAGCACATTTGAGAGAATAGAGAGAATAGCGTTGAAGCTGCTCTTACAGTTTTGTATTTTATGGGAGAGGGGTGTGGGGAAGCAATCGAGTGGAGAGCATGCATTTTTGCATTCGTGTTGCTTTGGAATTCCCAACCTGTTATGGCATTGCTGGCATGGAGAGACCTCTGTTCCACTGATAGTTGACACAGAAGGACTGATGCTGCTTTGATGTGTGTATTCCTCAAGCCGGCTAAAAGTTGCAACATGGCTCAACAATTAGTATTCCATGAAATAAATTTAAACAAAATGGAAAAATTAACTGATATTGAATTGTTGTATGGTTGGAATCTGTGAAGCTCTTGATTTAAGAGTAAACGATCTTACTCTTGAATGTGATGAGCTCTTGATAATAGGAAGAACATCCCGGTTTTTGACAATGCTGTTTGCCCTTGATTCCAAATTGAGCAATCTTGAAAACGAGTATGTTTAGCACTTGATCCAAGAACTCTTGTGCTTGATTTGAGACTGATTCGTACTTGGATCAAGTATTGAAGCTCTTGGATCAAGAAAACCGGGATCAAAAATTCATACTTGGATCAAGAACTTCGCTCTTGGATCGAGAATTTTCACTCTTAGCGAACTATTGATCTCGAAAATGTTAGATCCAAGTATGAAATTCTCTATTTTTTCTCTGAGTGTAGCCTTATAGTACAGCATCCTTTTGTGTAGGTTCCCGGCCATACAAACTAGTCAAGTAGCGACTCTGTCAAAAATTGACGGAATTCGCTCCCCCATGACAAGCCCAAACGCCAGCAAAGTTTATACAGATGGCTCTAAATTGAGATGTCAGTTGGTTTTCAGTCCAGACTTAGGTGTAAATCTGATAGAGCTCGTCATCAAGGAAGTAAATGTATTTATATTGTCACACAGTGTAGCTGCAGTAAAGACCATTGAGGGTAACACTTATAATGCAAATACAATCTCTGATTCTGAATCTCTGAATGAGATGGCTCTGCGCTTAAGAATACCAGTGCCTGAACACCGCAACATCGAGGGCAACGAGATAGCCGACTGACTCGCTAGACTTGATTCTACCTCACAGCTCCTACCGGATGAAAGTACGATTAAAAGATGAGGGGGAAAATACCCACAATATGGTCACGAAACGCTGAAAATCAACTCAAACTTGTGAAATCTCTAGGCTCACCTATGCTAATCTTAATTTTAAACGAACATTAACACCACGCTGAACCATAAAAAAGTATACCCTTCGGGATCAACTTAAACCAAAGCGGATATATTAATGGGTTGATTCCGAAATGGCTTATATTGAACCCGACAGGGTTCATGGTTTCCATGTTTTCATCATGTTGTTGCCTTGCCTTGGATTAAAACTGATCCTTTTCGAGCTCAATTTAAAAATATGTAACAATTTTGAGAAGGGCAGCATAATTTTATCCGGTGTGCAGATTGTCTTACTACTCGTAGGAATTCTCACAAGATACTATGCTTCAGGGAGGCATGTCAGGATTAATCGTAATGACTACTGCAGATGCTGTTGCTCAGTTAGTGAAGAAGAAAGCATCCAGCACCTCCTATGACACTGTCCAACGCTCAGTAGGAGACGATTCATAATACTAGGACAGCATTTCCAAACTGACATTTCAGCAGTCTGTGCCATAGAGATTACTTTGCTAATCAAATTCGTGATGCTTGACCCTCCATTTACTGACTAAGAGTAAAAACAAGAAAGAAAGTCGGTCAAGCCCGACTATAACATACTCTGTACCAACGAAATTATACGCTCGGCATAAATTTTGATGCAGCTGAAAGCAGCGCTGCTACTGCGATGCAGCAGCGAACAGTCTTTTGATCATATCTCGACAACGGCTCATCCGATCTTCACCATTCCTTTAGAGGATCGATAAGTTATCTTGATTACTAAATATGTCCAAAAGAAACGACCCATGTATCTTAAAAACAGTGGGAGATATGACGTTTTTTCTAAATTGCGGGGGCGGAAGGGGGCGTGGCCAAAATTGAAAATAAACTTGAACTGCCTGCAGACATAAGAAGCATATGTCCCATATATGTCAAACCTCTATCTCATACCATCTCTGAGATCTGTGCGTTCATACGGACAGACAGACGGACAGATGTTCATGGCTATATCGACTCGGCTGTTGATGCTGATCAAGAATATCTATACTTTATGGGGTCGGAGATGCTTCCATACTTGATGTTACATACTTTTGCACAAACTTATAATACTCTGTGTACCTCCGGTACAGAGTATAATTCGGGGTAATATGGTATCACAATGACTCAATTTTTGGTCTAAAAGAAGAAGCTTTATTGCTTCTTCCATCTTAACCTAACTTAGCCTTGGCCATCCTCAGCCATTTTCATTATTGACATTTGCCATTTGATGGTTAAATTTCTGAATAACATCGTCCTTTGAACTAATAATCCTTGTCCTTGCAGCTGTAAACCAGCAAGCTTTAGCCGAGTAGAGGTCATAGATTACAATTGCTTTGCGAGGTGTCTTTCTATTGATACATTCATTTGCTAACTCATCGCCCTGTTCGCCAAAATTCCCATGCAAATATTATATCAGAGCTTTAGCCATCATGGCCTATTAGGTTTGGGCCATCATGCCAAACCAATAACCTTTCAGCACGCACACAACCGCCCCACCATCACCACATTCCGGTTTCACTAGCTTCCACAACAATCATACGCCCCATTATGCAGGCAGGAGGAGCTGCTGATCAAAAAAAAAAAAAGTGAAATCAAATTTTCAACCTTCATTAAACGCTTTGAGCGGCTGCTTCTGTGGTTACTTTAAACAGGTTGCCTGCTTAACACTTTTCGCCAGCGTTTAATCCCACGGCAGCCCCAGAGCCAGCGGTGTGGTAATAAATTTTAAGGACATTAAATTTGTTAACAGCAATTTAACTATTAACGACAGCCGAGCCAACCAGCTCTCTGACTCTCTCTCTCTCCCAGCCATTAACAAGGATTATTATGCATCGCGTTTTCGCATCTCTTTCTGCCGAGCAAGAAACGCGGTGTATGTGGAATTTTAATACAAGGATGCAAAAGAAAGAAAAGCGAGCAGACCGGGGGGGGGGGGGGGGGGAGGGGAGTGGCCCCGCAGGCTCCACCGGCCCCCCGGAAAGTGTTTGCCTGCTGTCTGTAGTAAGCCAAAATATCGATTAAGGATTATGATAATGATTGTGTGCTTAAGTTGTAATTGCAAAACTCAAACGCACACACACACACGCTAACATATGTACGTACACACACACACACACATGCAGATTGTGGCCGCTTTGTGTGTGTGTGTGTGTGTTTGGGTGTGCATTCGGCTCGCTTGTTTGTCGCCCCGGTTTATGTGCATGAATAAGTCGTGAAGATTGATTAGGAATTTGTGTCCTGGCATTAATGCTCTTGTTTGTGGATAATTGCTCAATGTCGCGCAGCTGTTTTTGCTGTTGGTTTAACTTGACTTGTGAATTGGAGTTGATTTAAATTTGAATAATTTATAATAAAAACTTGCACATGGAATTAGTTTATTGGTGATGTTAATTGATAATTAGTGAGAGACTGAGGCGAGCTCAAAGTTTGGATTATTGTAACAAGCTTAAACAATTCTATGAATTTGTGAACATTCCCTTTCCTACCGGCGAATAATTATAACATGTCAGTGGAAAATCTGCGTCAACTCACAAAAGCATTAGCCGAGATCTGGAAAACTACCAATTCAACTTAAGCAGTTCCTTCTTTCGTTCGAAAATCCACTATTTCCTAACCCGGTTTTGCCCCCCCCATCATTTTCAATCGAGTGGAAAATTCAACTACACTTTTTTCTGTTGGCCAATTTCCACTTTTCCACAACATCAATTCCAAATCAATCAATGTCATTTCCCTATAAATCATGCACATAAATAAAGGTGAGCGCCATAGCCACCACGCACATGTGCATCATCGTCATCAACAGCTGCTGCTGCTGCATTATATATTATTAATAATTTGCCCCATTTTGAAAGACGTAGAAAAACTTTGTCTGCGAAGATTTCCCAGCGTTTTTCCAACATTTTCAATTAGTTTCAATGGCACTCAGCACACGTGCAGGCGACGAAGGTGACGTGTCCTGGCAAATGTATCAACGTCACCAACACAGACCCGCGCACGCACACGAATGCGAAGCAGTGTACACTGTGTACACAGTGGGCAAATAGATTGGCAATAAATGCACCATTAAATCGCCCGTAAGTAGTTTGAGTGCAGGAGGGGGAGAAGGGGGGTGGGGAGGCGTTTTCGAGCAAAACTTTTGATGAGATGAAGAAGTTGGCTCAGTAGTTTGATCCTTGAGTTTACGAAATTGAAATGATCTTATAAGGCGCACTTCACTTGCCCGGGCTTTTTGGAGTTGGAGTTTACATAATATCAAAGTTTTTACGTAAGAGCAAATGAGAGTATTTGGCAGCCGGAACTAAACTAGAGAGAGTTGGATGATTGCTGGGGATGGTGTGTTTTATAAAGGTACTTGGGGCTACTTACAGAACGCCATAGGAATCGCGATTCCGGCCGACATATACGAAACATTACGCTGTATCCATTATAAGGGTTGATTTTTAGCAGCTTTTGGTTTTGAATTAGAAAATGACATAAAAATCGAAAAATGCATGAAGTCTTTATTTGAGTCGTTAGAAGGTTCTATATAATTTAATGTCTAAAGATGATTTCATGTAGATGTAGACCTTAGCTGCACCTTAAATGGTTTATACACTGGGTCAGTTTTGCCAATTAAAAATATGCTTTAAAATCAACTCTTGTGGTATAACCACAATTTTTTACAAGTTATTATGAAAATTTATCTTATTTATATAAGATGTTGAGCGAATCTGCTTTCACCGAGGTGCCATCCCTATTAAGGCGATAGACGCAGAAGACGATACGTCCGTCGTCATCAGTCGTCGCCGAATTCAGCAATATTAAGCCGCACTTTACTTTAAACACACTCTCAGTAAACCTTATTATTATATAATCCAACTAACTACGTGAATATTAATAATAAAGACAAACTTATTTTACTTACATTTATATTCACGGACAAACAACTACGCATACGCATTTATGAAGGGGAAATCCAATCCAATGTTTGAACAAACAATTTGATATTTCATTTTCAATTTCGGTGATACGATAACCACATTTAATACTAATATCGCTCATTTTAAACTGGTAAAGCAGTGTTTGTCACAATAAATCAAGATTTTATGTAAATTAGAACTACACCCAAAAAAATTTGCATCAATATCAATTTGATACGCGTTGTCTCAAAGTGAAACTGTCACCAGAATCAGTTTTTATACCCATGCAAAGGGTATTATAATTTTGCCCAGATGTTTGCAACGCATAGAAATATTCATTTCCGACCCCATAAACTATATATTCCTGATCAGGGTGACGAGCTAAATCGATTGAGCCTTGTCCGTCCGTCTGTCCGTCTGTCTGTCTGTTTCTACGCGAACTAGTCTCTCAGTTTTAAAGCTATCGACCTGAAATTGTACACAGAGTTTTCTTTTTTGGTTTTATTGGTAGCATCCTGCTATTTTGTATTTGTTTGTTTCACATGCTTTCACATAATTTTTAAAATTTTCGGCCATATCGGATGACTATATCATATAGCTCCCATACGAACGATCGGTCGAAAAATGGGAAAAAGAGTATTTTTGAAAACATTTAAGCGAGCACTTGCAAGGGTATTAAAAAATCAGCACAGCCGAAGTTAGCTTAGCTTTCTCGTTTTGTTTCAAAATGATACAATACAGTAGGATATTGATATATTTAGTGTCAATTTGACCCTAAGCTTATTAAATTGTTACGCTAAAGTATAATATCAAATCAAAACTCACACATTTTCGATTTTGAGTTCGAAAACATGCGACCAGGGGCGTACGCCCGAAAAGGCAGGAGGAAGCAGCTAATTATCCGATTATTTTTCAACCTGATCCAAGTTTGTTTCAATTTGAAATCTGGGCATTTCCATTCTGTCGGACGCGGCCGTCGTACACATTAAAAGTAAAAAAAAAAGCAAAGTAAAGCGCATTTTTAATTCGTTCTTTACTTCATATTAAAGGTCTTCGCTAGCACTTTAATTATTGCTAAAAGAGAATAGGAAGTGAAGTCGAGTTACCAAAATATAGACAAAATTAGAAGCGATTCGAACGCGACTAAAACAGAAGTGATTTTCATGCATATCTATATAAAGACAAAGTTTAGCGAATCCTGAGGCCCCAACAAAGCCCAAATTGATTTAATATCTTATCAATGAATTGCTCTTTCAAATGTATTTTGTTTGATTTGGAAATCTTCTGTATTTTTTTTGTTCATTAAATATTGATCTGTGTCGTTACGTGACATCAAGATATTTATATGGTTTCTGTTTAATGCAAAGCAAAAACTGACAGTTAATTGCAATTACATAGTTTGATATAGCCTCTTATCCAACATTTTTTAACCCTTCGGACACTTAGAACAGTTTAAGATTTCAAAAGTCAATGAAATCCATATGCTATTTTTTAAGAAAAAACTTGCCACAAAAACAAGAAAGAAAGTCGGTCAAGCCCGACTATAACATACTCTGTACCAAGAAAATTTTTCTTTTGATCATAACTCGAAAACCGTTCATCCGATCTTCTTCATTCTTTCGGCGGATCGATAAGTTATCCTAATAACTAAATATGTCCAGAAGGAACAAGCCATCTATCTTCAAAACTGTGGGAGATATGACGTTCTAAATTGCGAGGGCGGGAGGGGGCGTTGCCAAAATTGAAAATAAACTTGATCTGCCTGAAGACATTAGAAGCATATGTCCCATACATGTCAAACCTCTATCTTTTACCATCTCTGAGATCTGTGCGTTCATACGGACAGACAGACGGACAGACGGACATGGCTATATCGACTCGGCTGTTGATGCTGATCAAGAATATATATACTTTATGGGGTCGGAGATGCTTCCTTCTGGATGTTACATACTTTTGCACAAACTTATAATACTCTATGTACCTACGGTACAGAGTATAAAAATGTCTAAAGATCAATATACTATTTTTAATCACTTGGAGAATGGCGTTTACAATCTATCTCATCGTCGCAGTGGTCGGAGCTTTAATGAGAAAATTTTGTCAATCGTTTTTCTGGGCGGACACATTATCACAGAGAAGAGGACTAGACTGTGGGCTGCATAAATTTTTTACACTCAAATCAGAAAATGTCGTATTTTAAAGGACTCAATCGTCTAAAGGGACCAATTGCGCCCAACAGAAAGATATGTACAGTCTATCGCTGATGCTGGACGACAATGATTGAGGGTTTTTTTTCAAGGCTAGTTACTTCACAGCGTCAATTGCTGGTGAAGGTGACCGGTTGAATATCAGTTTTTATGGAAAAAACTGCATTTTTTCTTCCGAATCGGGGTCGTACACCCACAAACACCTTGCACAGCAGTCACACACACACTACGCGTTGCATCACAGCAGGCCACTAATACAATCACACAAAAAAGATTCTGGGGTTTGTACCCAAACATTATTTGGTACTTGTGCCATACACATTTCCACTGAGCTACATAAAAATGCTTCGGAAGAGAAAATAGATAATCATTGCGGTAGTAATGCAGTGTCTTAGAGAATGCGGCGTTGGTACAATATTGAAATGCAATAATTTCAATAACGCGGTATATGCGGGGTGGGTATGTTACTTAATCATGCCGCAACTTCAATAAGTACACTTACTGTCGGGTGTGGCACATTCGCTGGTGTGTTCTCCTGCTGTACCATAGGGTTCGTGGGTTCGATGCCGCCTCGGGACAGTTTTTTCTTTAACAACTTATACTCCCAGCCGCCCTCTCCAAACTCTGCCGTTGGGATTCGGCACTAAACTGTGGGTATCCTTTTCTAGTGCGAAAATTTTAATCACACAAGCCTAGAGCTTGTGAGAAGCTCATACTGGGCCACTTTGGGTCTGTGTATATAGATTCAGTCAATTGCTCTCAAACGCTGCTTCCAGCTACTACAATTTGCTTAACGCAATTTTTTCGTTGGTACAGATTATGTTTTAGTCGGGATTGACCGACTTTTCTTCTAGTTCATTCATAATCATTCGATATTGAATAAATATTATTTCGTTTTAGATATTTGTAGCTATAGAATAAAAGATATGTTACGACAATTAAGATATCACTTAACGAATTTAAAAAGTCTGCAGGATTCTGCATTCTGTAATAAATATTTGTAAAATATGGACATCATTCCTGGCATTCCCATTCGATTGTTGAAGTGATCCCACATTCCTGCCGAACAGTCAACAGTGACCACTCTTCGGTTAGTTAGGTTGTGCTATTACTCCAAAACTATTTTACATTTATTTTTTTTTTAAGAGAAAAAATTGTAAAATGTGGTTTTAATTAAATTTTTGTTGGCTATGCAAACTTTAAAAAAAAGGCGCCAGGCCAGACACACACGTGAGTTTGTTTTATAGAAAAGCGCTCCGAGTGCCCGAGTGTGCATATATGCATGGACATTTTTTTTGTTTTTGGGTCAAGAGAGTTTTTTCATTTAGTTAATGGATTGCTAGCCAAATTAAAAGAGTATTTTGGGGTGTAAGAGATGAGACAACAAACGATGTCAGGGAGCGGGGAATTGCAGTCCTGTTCTCCAACAAAGCCGAAGAACAAAATGAATATGAAATTCGTTTAAACAAATGCGCATATTATCCACACATTGACACCGCGCGACTCTCGCACCTCGCACCTCGCATTTTTATTCCATTTAAATGCCACGCTTGCATTTAATAGCCGTGCAGTTATTTAAAAGTGCCGCCAAAGAGAAAAAAAAAGAAACAAAGCTACGGCATAAATACACCAGCATATATATATGTATGTATATATATATATGGATATTATAGAACGGCAGCAGGTGTGGAAAAAAAAGCGAGAAAATAACGCAAAATGCAACTAGAAATGCAGCATAAAAATTGAGATAAATTATGGAAACAATGGTGGAAATTTATTAACTGAATTATGGAAATATTTAAAAGAGATTTTATGGCCATAAATAAGAAATATGGCCAAAATGGGACAAAACATTTACAATTTCAATGCTTAAAGCGTAAAGTTGGTTCCGTGAAACATGCAGGCGCGTGTGCCGGCCAACCTTTTAGTCTGCATTCGGCCGGAGGCTGGTTACGGCTTAATACAATATGACCACTTTGCTGTTTGCTTTGCTTCCGGCCGGCACTTGCTGCTGGACACGTACGGCGGCGGCGCAAAAAAAATACAGAAAGCCCCAAAAAGTAGGCAATAAAATAATGAAAATCTAAGCAAAACTTTTCGCAATTAAGCGACATTTTTATTGCTTCCTTCATGCGATTTTCGGCACAGACACAAATCACGGGGAGCGAGAGAGAGAGAGAGGGAAAACTTTGATGGCGTTACAAATTTTTTTTATTACATTTTCTTGCCCGTTTTCTCACAGCTTTTCATTGACAAGCGACAAAGAGGGACCCCGACAACAGCAACAACATTGTGTCCTTTTTATTTTCATCCTCGTCCAGAGCTGACACTTGTGTTATGTCAACCAGTTGAGCCTTTTGACGGTTTCCACCCTTCCTGCTTGCTCACGCCCCGAGACCCAGTGCAATTAATTTGAGCTAAGTGTCCGAGGACAAGGCTGTGAAAATGGTGCAGCAATCACATGGCTTTATTAATTAAATTAGTTCACAAACAACAAAAAATCAAAAAAAAAGGGAAGGAAAGGAAAGGATGTCCTCTCGATTGATAAATTGTTTAGAAACAGATGAAAAGTTTCAGAGAGCCAGAGAAATTGCGGCACGGTTCAGGAGATACCGGAAAATGTTATTAACAAACTTCAACTTTTGAACTTGAAAAAGAATTTCAATCAGAAAATGGAGAAAAAGATTCCTGCAAATGAATAAGCAAATATTTAATAAGAACTGCAGGCGTCCCTTTTAAGCATTTCACACCGAAAATCGATAGCCCGCCGGCGCACACATAAATATAATTCCAGCACGGTCGTCCTTCGCAGCCTTCACACAAAAACTGCGCTTTAACTTCCGTTTCCGCTGTTTAGCCACACTTTGGCGAACATTTCGAACCAGTTTTGGGCCAGTGAATGTGTCTGTAAAAGTCGCAGCGATTATCAGCTGAATAAAATGAACGGCACATGAAATCCCCTTAGTGGCTGGCGCTGGCTCACGCACCAAAAAGAAGGATAAAAAAAAAAAGGGTTAGAAACAAAAGCCGAGCACGAAACAAAGGCAGAAAAACGTCTGAAATAACTTCCGTTCACTGGCACGCACATGCATGCGGACTGGGGCGGGGGTGAAAGGGTGGGGCAAACATTTGCACACACTAACGCCGAACAATAACAACAACAGCAACAGCAACAACACCCCGAGACCATTAGGCCGCTGCCTTATCAGATGTTCAAAGTGCAACAGCCTAAAACTATGCAGCGCCAACAACGGCAGCGCAGGTCAAAGCAAGCCACGGATAACATTGCATACTTTCGTGCCGCTCACATGGCACATATCATGAACACAAACACAAAGTGTCCAGCAATTGAACTCTCGCTTCGTTTAGGGTACCAAAAATCATTTCATCCTATGCAAAGATTCAAAAACGTAAGCTGGGGGATTTGGAAAACACTCGCAAGGCGCACATTAACTCTACACATAACAGCCGGAAGGAAGCATCTCCGGCCCAATGAAATAAATCTAGCCCTGTCCGTTTGAGCGTCCGTCTGTCTGTCTTCATAAATGGATCATTGATCCAAGAGTCTAGAGGTGATTGGGCAACGTTTATAGACTTCCTACAAGTATTTTGCCACATCCCTATCCGACACGCCACCACAGTAATAACATGTTACATATCTCGCACATTTTTTAAGATGTCGATCTCACATCTACCCACACTTGTTTTTGCATCTATAATCCCGGGAAAATTTCATAAAGATCCGATAATAAATTGCAAATTTTGGACCAATTCCTCAAAACATGACGCTTTGGGTTTCTTAGCCGATATCGATAAATTGCTTATTTTGATTATGTTTTGTCTTTTAAATGCTATTGGAGCGCCACCAAAAGATTGGTCTCTGACAACAATCCTATAGCAACTTTAGTAAGGGTCTGATCCACGGCTCCAAACAGGCTATGAACCCAACCAGTACGACCCCGAAACTCCGAATATTATTTTACTGTGAACATAATCTAGAAGCGAACCTCTTCAGAATTAAAATCTGAATCCACAACTGTTCCGAAACAAAAAAAATCGGTTCGCTTCAACAAAAATGGTGGACATCAAAAAATTTGACCTTCTGTCTAGCGATTTTATCTATTTGCTGGTTGGTCTTGAGCGACTGAGTCTTAAAATGGGCGGCAAAGTGAATTTGAAAAACCTAGAATTGCATTCAGAACTACTATTCCCATCTAGGTTGTTTCATTTATTAAAATGGAATATATTTTTCGACAAAAAGTACGAAATGCTTTTAATTAATGGCAAATTTTATTTTGAATATTCAACACAAAACACAACCCACTTTCCATAAGATTTAAGTAGTTTTTAGGTCGAGGGTGATTATGAGAATACATAGGATTAAATTAACCTATAAAATATAGAAATACTTAGTATCTAAATCAATGGATTGCTGTCTTTGACATAAATATTGTGTCCAGCATTGATTGAACTAAGGCTCGAACCATAACCTTCTTCCTAAAACATCGAACTTAAAATTTTTGAACCCAAACCAATGCAAAGTATTGGTTGGAACCAGCGGTCCTGAGATTCGAAATGTAAGGGTTTGCAGCCCTGGTATAAAACCGATATTAAATATCAAAAGCACTGAAAAGAAGAGCAAAAACTCCTGAATTTTTAATTAAATTAAATTGAGGTATGGGGCTAAAATCAATCTTTTTGAAATAATCGCGAAATATATTTTATATTTCCAAGATTAAAAAGTAGGAAAGTCGGCTATGCCATACTATATATAATACACTCTGCACCTTCCTAAGTTTGAATTTATATTAATATCTGATTAGTTTTATGTTGCATCAGGGACATTAAGGGCTGGCAGCCCTGGTCCGAATTGTTACTTTGAAATTACTCATGATCTCTATTCCAAGCACAATCGCGTCCAAATTCCTATAAGACTGGCATTCACAGTGACAATCAATAAGTCGCAGGGCCAAATAATGTTCGTTCGATGCTTAGACTTGGGCACACCATTTTCCTCACACTGACAATTATTTGTGCCAGGTTCTGAATTGCTCTTTGAATTAATCAGATTTTCTTTATTTCGTTTTTCTACATTCAAAAATATGAAAATTTCTATTTGGAATGGTTTTTTTTGGCTTTATTTTGATAATATTAGACCATTTTTTTATATCGCTGCGGACAAAAATTTGAATTGAGTTGAATATAAAATAGAAATTTTAAAATTCACAAAAGGATTTTATTTAAAAATTGTAAAAACCGTGATACTGTGGGATACAATTTTTTTGGATATGGTTAGGTTAGATTGCGATGGCTGAGGGCGACAAGTCGCCCTCCCACTTAGGTTCCCTGTTAATCCATTTTGTTAATGAGGGGGGTCCTCGTTACTGAACCATTGTGTGGACAGAATGAATTTTAGTAGAACTGGGATCTCTAACTCGGATGTCTCTGATAGGTTAAGTAGAAGAGGTTGACCTAGAGTCCTAATGCTCCTTCTACTCAGGGCGGGGCAATGGCAGAGGAGGTGTTGTACTGTTTCCTCCTCTTCTTCGTACCTACAGCTTCTGCAGAAATCATGGTGAGTGGATATGGATGGTTAGTACTTTCTGGACATATTTAATAATCAGATATTATTATGCATTTTTTTGCTATTTCGTCAAATTGAAATATAGGCAAACGAAGCTTCGAAATACCCGTTACTCAAGGCAATTAGTGTTGCGGCTTAGATAAGTATGCAACGTTTTTTTAACTCTGCCATTTATTATCCGATCATTATGGAAATTGAATTCTGAGATTGTACATATTGGCCACATGCACTACACTGCAAAATCTTAGCTCGATAGCTTACAAATTGTGGGAGATATTAAAAAAAAAATTATTGCGGGGGCGGGAGGGGGCGTGGCCAACATTTGAAACAAACTTGATCTGCCTACAGACAATACTAGCTTACATCTAAAATTTGGTTGCTCTAGCTCTTCTAGTCTCCGAGATCTAGGTGTTCATACAGACGGACGGTCGGACGGACGGACGGACAGACGGACATGGCTATATCGACTCGGCTATTGATCCTGATGAAGAATATATATACTTTATAATATCGGAGATGCTTCCTTCTGCTTGTTACATACATTTGCACGACTTTAGTATACCCTTTTTACTCTACGAGTAACGGGTATAAAAAATCGGAAATACTAACATACTAAATGGCTAATTGTTCTAAATAACTTTAGGGAATTCGAAAACAACGAATTATTAATATTAGGTTTTTACTTTAACTCTTTGACTGGGTATCGAAGAGATACTGACTCTTGCACTTAGTAAGAATGGAATGGCGTCTTATTGAAGTACACCATCCGGAGCCTGCTACTATATTTCTTTGAGTTGTTTCGATATGTAATAATATTTTTCTATATGCCCCTTTCATTTTTTGGTAAAAAAGAAATTTTAAAGTTTCGAAATGATATGAAAACGAGAAAGCTAAGTTTACTTCGTCTGTGCCGAAGTTTTTAAACCCTTGCAAGTGCTCGCTTCATTATTTTCAAGAAATACACTTTTTCCCAATTTCCGCCCAATCATTCGTATGGGAGCCATATGATATAGTCATCCGATTTGGCCAAAAGTTTGTAAAATTATGTAAAAGCATGTCAAAAAACAAACACAAAATTCCGGGATGCTACCATTAAAAACAAAAAAGGTTTTCCAACTAAGACTGTTTCTCAGACCTATCTTTTGTATGGCAGCTATACCATATAGTTGTCCGATTTTAATAAAACTTGGTAGAATTATAAAAAAAAACATGGAAAACTTACGATTACAAGGTTTGGAGAAGTTTCCATTGAAAAGAAAAAAGTTATCTCACTAAAACCATAGTTTTCCGACCGATTGTTCCTATGGGAGCTATGAGATATTGTCATCCGATCCGGTCGGTTCCGACATATTAGTAGTGTGCAGCAAAAAGAAAACTCTGTGCAAAATTTCAGCTCGATAGCTTTAAAAGTGAGTGACTAGTTCGCGTGGAAACAGGCAGACGGACAAAGCTCAATCGACTCAGTTCGTCACCCTGATCAAGAATATATATAGTTTATGGGGACGGAAATGAATATTTCTATGCATTGCAAACTTCTGGTCAAATAATAATAATGCTTGACTTAATATCAAATTGACCAGCCCATATCAAATTGATATGGATCTTATATTTTTAAATGTTTATTCTGGGTTTAGTACCTTTATTTATATTCCTTTATAAACTCTCGGTTTATTCGGGTTATCACCAAGGTAGCTCGTGTTCCCATGTACTCAGATGATGTGAAATCTCACCTAATGTTCCTTTCATTTGCCTTATCCATGCAGTGTCGAAGGGAACCTCTATGCGGCTCTGTCAGACCGTTCCTTCTGGGGAGGAGGTGCTATTACATACTTTTGTCTTCCTTAGGTAGAGATTTCCTTCCTACACTTTCAATCATTTGCTATGGGCGAACTAAGTTTGGAATAGCTTTCCAACGATTAACTAACCGAATAAAAACTATAAATTCCATAACAATTTGAATATGTCAGCTGATGCAGCTTTCAATCGATGGCTCAGTTCTTTTCAACCATTTGTTTCATTTCTTTCAATTTCCCCCACTTGCCCTGGCGACAAACTTAAAGCCCTCCACTTCTATGCTTTAATGTTTTAAGTGCTCGCCGTGGCAATTTGTTTTATCAACTTAATTTCATGCTTATTATTTTTTGAAGTCTTTTGCCATTCTCGGGGTCCCCTGATGCCGCGCAGATGATGAGTTATACGCTCAAAGAGAAATTAAGAGACTCACCATACCATAGCCACCACCGCCCGCAGTTGTTGCACTGACTGTGGCTTTGGCTTTTCGCTAGGAATCAGCATCCAGGAACTTCTCCGGCCAGGAGCTATTGGATCTGTGGCCCGGTGCGTGGGCCAGGGGCAGGCCGTTATATTAAATAATTTAATGCTTGACGGGCAGAAAAGTGTGCTGTGTATGCAAAGGGAGTCCTGCTGGGCCACAGCTGGCATGTCCTTGAACTTCTCGGCTGCACTTAAATTATACGAATTATGGGCGAAGCACAAAAGTTTTATACGCCAGTGGAAAGTCGTCTTTGCTGTGCCCCCTCCTCCTCCTTCTCCTCCCACTCTCATTACTCAAACGCAGGGCCAAAAGTTTCCCCCCCCCCTGAGTCTATTGCATGTGTTGCAACTGCCTAAAAAGTCAATGTCCTGTTGAGTGGCGTGTGCATGTGCTCGAGTGTCTAACTGGCGTCGTCTCCAGCTCCGGCTCCGGCTCGGGCCTCGCCCGTGCTACGTGTAGTTTCCAGGCGGCTTGTTTACCCACCGCAGCGGCGGTTTTCCTCGTTTTTAATGGCGCACTTCAGAGCGAAGCGCTTTAAACGTTATTATAGCGCCTTTTTATAGACATATAAATATCATCGTTAAGTTCGTCATAAAAGAAAAAAAAACTCCACTAGCCGCGCCAGCAGCTTCGCTCTAATGATCGCCCCGGCCAGATAGCACGGCAGCTCCGC
Organism: Lordiphosa andalusiaca; assembly: GCA_035044965.1. Lineage (NCBI taxonomy): Eukaryota > Metazoa > Arthropoda > Insecta > Diptera > Drosophilidae > Lordiphosa > Lordiphosa andalusiaca. Next base: position 278,996 of record JAWNNM010002284.1, read on the forward strand.
CCGGATTACTTAGTGCAGTGCAAACAAATTACTGTTAATTAAACTCGAAATTGTGTTGTGTGCGGCAGCATACTTGAAAGCACTCTTATGCGAGATACGTCAGCGTTGATAGCGAGGGGCCAACTGGTTGAGGTTGAGCAATGGCTGAGCTAGTTTCTGGCCACTAATTAGGATCATATCGGGCTATTAGGGCGCCTGGGCAGTTGCAGTGAGCAAACAAAAACTGCTAGTTAAAGATAATGGGGGGGGGAAAATGAAAGAAATCCGAGATCGGAACCGCCTCTCCAGAAGCTACACCGCCACTCGCTAATCGCACCAGGCAAATCTTTTGTCAGTCAACTCCTCATAACGCACAAAGTTGCGTGCCAAGCGGCCATAAATTATGAGCAAGCGTCTTCATTAGTTCTCAACGCAATAGAGAATCCGCTTTGGGGTTGTTTCAAAAGTTAAATGCCACAAAATTTACCTCTAAGTCTTGGCCTCGCCCGCCCTCCCTCCCTCGCTTCGCTTCGTCCTTTGTCCCGTAGGCCGGGGCATGGTAGGCGGAGACGCCACAGGTCTTCTTCTTCTTCTTCTTGGCCTCCCCGACTCGCCTTAAGTGTTGTGCATAATTTTTGATAATTCAATTAAGATAAGTTTTATGCTCTTTCTCGTTTTACATGGACATTCTTTTGGCCCCGGCTTGGGGACATTTCATTCAATTTTGTGCGGCAGGAACAGTTCTTTTCAGTTTTCTGCTGATTTTCCTGGACGGGTGGGGGGGGGGGGGGGGGCAGTCTAAGTGGGGCTTCCCTCGAATAAGTTGAGACATGAAATTTAATGTTTACGGCTTTGCTTTGCATATTAGCTGTGTCTTCATTCGGGGCGACAGTTGGGAGGATGTTTTGTTTAATTTTTATTAGCAAATTAACAGAAGTTGTTTCTCCCAAGGAGCAGAGAGAGTGGGGGATGGGGGGGGGGGATACTGACCAGAGTCCAGTAGCTCTCCAATTTCATTGTTTACTTGTTTATTGCTTCTTGTTTTTGCCCAGTCAACGAAGCATTCGAAATCTCATTAGCTTAATTATATTATATGATTTTTATCGCATCAAAGTTTACCTGTGCCAGCGTGCTGGGTCTCTCTAATTACGTGTGATTCGATAACGAGTCCAACCCCAAAATAGTTTTTCCAGCCTTTAAACATTTTGGTTACAGATTTATGTGGTTAGTTTGCATATTTGCATATTTCCCCCTCTCTCTCTGGCCCTTGAAAAGTCTAAGCCTGGTTAAGCCTTTGGGGCTAAGGCTAAGTAAAGCTAATAAAGTGTTAATTAAGCGTTCTGAAGTGCTGCCCCTCGGCCCCGCTCCACCTCCTCCGCCTCCTCCTGCTTGCTGAATTTTCTATAACCATGGCATAGGCATATCTAAATATTTGCTGCATACTTTGCGGCTGACGCATAAGCTGACCCCAAACCCAACGAACTACACACCTGTGTGTGTGTGTGTGTGTGTGTGTGAGTGAGTGTTGGTATGTGGCGTAGGGCAAAGTTTTTGGTTCTGTTTGCCTGGAAACTTTTCCCCCGTTGTTGCTGCTGTTGTTGAACTTGTTTGGGGTGTACACAAACTGCCCCCTGGCTGTAATTAATGGTAGGTAAACTATTTGATTTCGTTGTCCCACCACGTTTTTTTTTCCAGGCACCGGATATAGAGTTCAACTCCTTTCGCCCCCCCTCCCCTCCCCACCCCATCCCACTCCACCCCTTCTGCTGTGGCCGTCTCTATGTACTTTTTTGACTAATGGCATGTTAGATGAGGAAATGTGTTAATGAACACATTTGCATACTTTTAGGGGCGTTGCCGAGAGAGTGAGACAGAGAGAGAAAGAGAAAAATTCCAAAAATGGCCACAGGACAAGAGTTTTCTGTGTGGTTACGGCTTATAAAAGTTCCATAAGACACTTGATAGGCTCAAGAGCAGCAGCTTCCTTTGGGCATTTGCTATGATTTGCAATTCTCCGTTTCTGAAATGGCAGCACTGCAAATGCTTAACCTCATTCCGAGCGGCACGTAACAACTGCAAACTGCATGGAAGCCAGCAAAAATTTCGTATTTTTCCGTATTCCTCACTAAAGTTAAGCAACGGCAACTAATCAAATGACATTTGCCCCAGCTGTGCCATACAATTCCTGATCGTGTTGGGCATAGGAATTGATTGTGTTCCTCAAATTTCAATACGAACTCACGAACTCGGAGAACTTATTAACTATGTTCACAATAATGGCGTGTAAATGGCATATTTAACTGGCAACTCGTTAATTGTTTGGCGTTGTCGCATTGGCGGTATCATAAATCATTTGCCAAGTTTGTGGCATGATTAATGGTTAGAAGGGAACACAAGCAACACAACGAAAACTCTCCATTTCAGTCATCTGTTTAGTTCAAGTACATTTAGAAACGGAACTTTCGCAGGTTAAGCAAAATCGACAGCCCACACTAAGGAGATTTCCGGACATCTTTATTAACTTTAAAACGAGAGCGTAAGTTAATGTTGTCGGCCCTGACCGATTGCGATGCACCCGATTTTTCCGAGATCCTTGTTTAAATTTGTTTACATAAATACAAATTTGGTTTGAAAAGGACTGTACTTCAAAATGTAAGCAAACCTCGTTCCGCACACTCTTATGCAAATATCTCATGAACCTAACATGCTGTGGGGAAAACAAACCATTCAAATGAATTCAGCACACAAAGAACCATATCAGTTCGTTGATTTCACCAATCACGACAGAGTAAGCAAAATGTACACTGAAAAAAGGAAACCAATCCGAAACGGGCTTGAAAACAGGGTAGTCCCGGATACTCCTGATCCGATCCGAGAAAAGATTGATTTGCCTCACACCATTTTTTTTTAATCCCTATAAACAGGATCACTTTAATCCTGTTACGCTGTTTTCAATCCCGTTACGGATTGATTTCAGACTATTTTTTCTGTGAAGTGTGGGGAACATATATTTCCATCATGATATTCATGTGGTTTCTGATATAATGGAAAGTTAAAACTTACAGTTAATTGCAATCACATAGTTTGTTATGGTTTCTTAAGCAATGTTCATTTTATCTTTGTACCCATAGATCGATTTTACATAGCAAAATTCAATGAAATCTATGGTCACCTTTTTTTGGAAAAAAAAAAAAACGTGCAAAACAACGATAAAAACGAGAAAAACTGAGTTTGTGGGACTTTCCATTCGAAAATCTTCCTAAGGGGTATTAATAATTGTAAGATTAGCTTAGAGTACTTCAACTAAATTCTTTCCCCTTAAAAATTTGATAAACCATGCTGTTTTTGCGAACTTTTACTTTTTTCGTCTAAGTGGACCTTTGCCAATTTGATCTAAATTTCCTTTCAAAATAAAACAGTTCTTTTGACTAAGACTATATAGATAGATTTCCGATCTCAACCAAATTTAATGGTTTGTAATAAGTACGAACTTGGAAAACCATTCCGTTGAAAACAAATCACGTTTTCTCGCTAAGTCTTGATTTTCGACTGATCGTTCCTCTGTCAGCTAGTTTCTTTAGTCATCCGATCCGGCCGGTTTCAACAAATTTGCAGCATTTGTTTACCAGAAGACTTTTTGCGTGGTCCGAAATAAGAAACATCTGAACAATTTTAATATGTCATCTGCAATAACGATTATTCAATGATTATGTTAAATTGTAAATATTTCTACAATTATTTAAATAATTCTATCTGAAAAGCGATGCGCTGAGTATTCTATTGTTCACATTTAAATAACAAAAAGAGAAAAATCTTTCAAGTGCCATTTGAAAAAAATGTTTGTTTCGATTCCCTGTAAAAGCTGATTTCAAGGACGCATGAAAATGATTAGTTTTTATGTCGAACTTTATATAAACATGAAGGAAAGTGGGTCAAGCTCGACTATAACATACTCTATCGACCCAAAGTTTGTAAGTGCTGATCCAAAAGCGAGTCTAAACAAAAAAGTACAAGAATTAATAAATGAAGTAATAACTAACAAAACATACAATTTGTTTAATTTATCTTATTAAATCCTACTTAGTTTTAGTATCTGCCAAGAATCATTTAAAACTGCAGAGTACTCGAGGTCGCCCATATTGGTGGTAGTATCTCATGAGACTTGAGACAAAGCTGTGTGGTGATTTCTAATTGTTTGTACATTAATTTAATAGTCGCATTTTGAACACAAGCGGCCAGCAAATCAGTGTGACCCTAAAATTTGTCAGTCATTCTGGTATTTATTATTTGTTCTGGAAATCAGCTTTATGGCGGAATTTTACGAAATAAAAAAAGAAAAGTGCCTAAGTGATTTCTAACATCAAGAACTAGCCGGGATACAAAAATTTATTTTTTGATTCTGCGTTGCACAGCGAATTATTCACTAGAACACAGAAGAAATTGTCTGATATTTTAATAAATGCTCCATTGATCCCGCTTTGAATATGAGATGCGTATAAATATGTAAGGTGGGTAACAGTTTAAGGGGGGAAGCTGGTCTAGAGAGTGAAAAAACGGGCATAATTTATGAATTTTTTGTGACTCAACAAAAAGATCAATCGAAAATCTGTGAAAGAGGTTTTATAATTTAGGTTGTAATATACAAATACAAATTTTTTCGTGTCAATTAAATTCAAAATGGCGGCTGTCCAGCATTTCTTCGGAGGCGCCTCATTTTTAGACGGGTCCATGACCGAAGATGTAACCTCCTTCATTTTGGTCTTGGAACAAAATCCCGAAATTTTTTAGTTTCTATATAACAACAGCAAGAGACGTACGTAGGATTTTTTCGATATTTTGTTTTTTCGGGAAATGGTGCACGTTTGAAAAAAACATTAAAATTTTCACTATAAAAAACGACAAAATTGTTGATTAAAAAAAAACTATGCAATATAGAAAAAAAAAATCCTACGTACGTCTTCGGAGAAAGGTATTTCGAATGCACTGTCAAAATTTCGTTTAGATCGGTGAAGATTTGCTCGAGTTAAAAATGACTGATTTCGAGAAAAACGATTTTAAAGTAAAGACGCTTTTAAAGTATACCTGAGAGGCGCTGCCATAGAATGGAAAGTTTGGGCACTTAGACATTTTTACCGACATCCATCCTTTGGTATGTGTTTTTTAAGACCCTAAAGTACCTTTTAGGAAACAAAAATTTCGGTTTTTTCAAAATTCTATACCTCCCCACTTAATGGAAAATTGAAATAAATAATTTTTTGCTTAAACTGAATGATTTTTAACAGCATAAACTCCATTTATTTTGTTACGAATTTTTGTATGTTTGGTTATACAAATTGTTATAAACTTTTGACCTACTCTGGAATGCGAGCCCGATACTGCCACGAGGCCGTTTTGAACGGCATCTAACCCAGCTGCGCCATCGCGCAGGCTGGTTTCTAATAATTCTAATGAAAAATAATACTTAGATTGCACTGTCTAAAATTATGCACCAAACGATTTGTGGTAAATTGCATATGGAAGATCGCTTGTAGTTCTCGAGACACTGGGAATATAAGAAAGGTTGCTGAAATTCGATGCCTAAAGAACTCGTATTAATTCAAAGGGGGCATTTAAAAATTATATTTCATAGTTTTAGTTTTAACTTTACTTTAATTTCTAAGGCAACGTTGGCCTGGTCGGCCTACCATTCTTATCATGAATATGATTTGCCCAGCATGATGCTACTCCGTGCAGCCAATTTGCGTCCATTCCAGTGCAGCAAATTTAAGTCGAGTAACAAATGCATCCAGCAAGAAAAACCATGTCTCCCACTTAAACGCGGCGGCTTCACAATTTGCATAGCCTTCTTTGCGGCGCAATTTTATTGATTTTACTGGCTGGCCGCCAATTACGCCCCTCGCCCCGCCAACATTTTGATTTATGCTTAACTTTCGCCGGTGCCCGAAAAAGTATGCCAGCTTTTTGTGCTAACTAATTTGCCTGCAGAACCCACACAAAGGCGACTACAAAAACGAGTTGAAGTGTTTGACCTGAAATATTTGGAATTTTATTTTATGATTATTTACCTTTTCTGGAGGGCCTTTGTGCCCCTCTCAAGCAGCGGGAAGCGAATAAAATTTTGTTTTAGTTCCGCTGAGTGCGCTTGACGCTTCAAATGAGCGTGTTAAAGTTTTGCTTGGCAAAAGTTTTTCATTTTAATGGTGCACGAAATGTGTTTTGTGCAAGCGAAACGGCAGCGCGGAGCAGAAACTGAGGTGAAACTGATAGCGAAATTGTGGCTGATAAATGGAAATTTATGCCTGGGACAGTTGTGGGTCTAGGAGATTAATTACCGGAGCATTTAGTGAAGTTTACCAAAAAACACTTAAGGTAATTACCTGACATACTAAAGGTTGTATGTACGGACAGGTATCAGGTTAAATCAATTGGCCTGGGCAGGCAAGAAGCGTTATTGGCTGCATAATGAAAATGATGTGTGGAAATGAATCATCCCAGTAATTCAATTCAACTGTGTCTGCCAAGGAAGAAACAATTTAATTTAATAAGTCTCGTCTCAGTATCTCTCTCTCTCTCTCTCTCTCTCTCTCCCCGAACTTGAGCCTCAGAAATAATGTGGAATGTGGAGAGACTTCGCCAATCTCAAGAGCATGTCAAAAATGTTTGCCTGTCTAGACGGAACAATTTGATTTAAAATCTGTGCACTTTTCATTTTTGGGTTTATTTAAAACAATTGTTTATTAAAATTTCTGTTCATCCAAAATGATTGAAAAGTTTGTGCCAGGCTTATTTTTTTGAAAAGCTTTTTGCTTTTGTTTTTCTTTGCGTTTAACCTCAGAAAATGAAATGAAGCGAAGCTCTAATTTAATGCTATTAATATTTAGATAGAAGGAAGACATAGTCGGCGTCTGCTTAATCCTGGCATTCACATGAATGGCACGTAGCAGATTTTCTATACTTAGAAGGGGTTCAATTTAAGGCTTTATTTCCAATTTCAGTGGAGAAATGTGCAGAACGAACGACTGAGACAGTTGACCAAAAAAAAAAAAAAACTATTAATGTGCTCGTGATGTGCTCGTGTGCAGTGAAAACGGATCGAATTATATTGCATTGCAGTCCAGTGGGAGTATTATTCAATGGGTACATCTTGAAAAAATTTACTTCCACTGGGAGCGTTTCTTCAAAGTGCAGGGCAGTCGCTAACAAGGTTCTGGATGCCACGTATCGCTTCCTTATTCGCACAGCAGTGTCAGGAGTCGTGATGCAATGCCCCTTTAAAGCTCCTATTGTGGTTCTATTCCTGTCCTAACTAAGGATTAAAAGTTGGGAAGAGTTTTTGGATAATTGCCGGAGTAAAAGGGAAACGAGTCGTTCTAACCTAGTTCTGTATTTTCATAGTGCTTGTGTCTTTGCTGTCTCGAACCGTCATTTTAGATGATTTTTCATTAATTCAATGCGTTTCTACGGTACGAGTCCAATGTAAGAGCTGGAGCCGGGGAGGTGTTAGATTTTTCAGAAGCTAGAGGAGGACATAAACTGTAAATTTTCACCTACAGTTAGCCATGGTCATTCAAATTATGGAGTTGTCACCTTTGTAATTGCAATATGTAGACCCGGCTTGGACAACGCTCGTATTTTGCGATGATTCCCATCTTTAGCACTAATGCAGTTTGGAAGTCCTCATAGTTAACAAAAATCTTTCGCAATCTTTAAACATTCCGCTCTTGTGGATGGCAATGCACAGTGGTTCCTCCCATAGGCCAAAAATAAAAAAATCAAAGTTAAAATTTTGACTTTAAATGTATTAACACTTTTTCACACTTGGTCTTATTCATATACATTTATAGTCATATTCTTGTTTTTGCTTTGTTCTAACTGTCCTCTTCAAGAATAGCATCGAAAAAGAGAGCATGATATTATTTTGATATTTCAGCGTGAACAACTTAAAAATAGAGCTCTCAATAAAAAAATTAATAAAGCATTTAATAGGCGATTTGCACTACAATCACATATTTCGAAATGTACATACTATTTTTCTGACCGTTTCCATATGATATGTGCATATTTTACAGTTTCGTGAACAAGTAAATGGCAAGTTGTCTATTTGATAGCTGTTTTGATTTGTGTGCTGTAATTCGGAAGTAGAATGTGCAATAGAAGCAACAAAAATATAAAGCCAGCAGTTCTGGGCATTATAAGAGACCACTGCAAATGAAACCCTTCGTGACTTTGTAGAGTGGGAGAATTTGCAGTAAACGACTCTGTGTTGTCGAGCAATCGAAATAGAAAGCGCAAAGCAACGTCTGCTTGGTTATTTGTAATCATATAATATTTTTATATTAGAAGAATCGTCAATAAATGTCCAAAATATTATGGCAAAAACATGTAACGTTTTGGGAGCACACAAATTTTCAGAGTTAATTTTTCTGTGACAGCTTACGTTTGGGTTGCTTTTATGTGATATAGTTAACATAAAATCTAGTATTTTGTATTACAACATTGAAATCACTCGGGGCGAAACGACACATATTTTATACATGTACATTTTTTTCCTATGGAAAATATGATACATAAGTTTTGATATGTGATAATATGTGAAAATATGTACATATCTGCTTTAGTGGAAATAGCCTAAGTCAAAGTTATTGTGCGATGGAAGGGATTAATATTATAAATGAAGGTAACAACTTTATTTATACAACAAAAAGTATATGTACTTCCTGTTGTGTTTTGTGTAAATCGGCATTGTGTTAAGTACTTTATTGTGGACGTTCTGTGTTTGTCTTTGCTGTGTTTTGTTTCGATTATAATATGTTAAATTCAAGTGCTGATAGGTGCCCAGGGTCTTGCTATATACAAAAATTCAGCCTAACCTCAACTCTTACAAATTAAGTGAACAGATTGCTTTAAGGTAGTAGACCGGTGTGACTGCCGAAATTTCGACGTTTTTTCGTGACCTTTTTTTAACTAGTAAAAATAATACGATCGTTTTGTAACTTTTACATATTTATTTTAGTACTTTAAATGATTCAAAAAAATTTTTTTTATTTAATTTTCCATTTATTTATTTAGTATAGTAATGTCAAAGTGGAGTCCTCTAAAGAATGATGTGCTGTTTCGGGGAAGCACACTGCCTTCCGTAGTCATCGGAAATTAAAAAACCAAAAGGATTATTATTGTGTGGACCTTATTTTAACGAACTAACCAATAATATACAACAAAATAAAAATTAAACAAAAATTGCGGACTTGTGAACAAAAAAATTCTCAAAATGATTTTTTTTGTTGATTAAATGTTTAAAAAAATTTATTTATTATTAAAAAATTAAATGTTTTAAAGGTTAGGTATTTAAATATGTGTATGTAGAATAACTAGTTAAATTTTGGCCAAATAGGTTGAATAGTTTAGAGTCAGTGCTTCCCCGAAATTTCAAAAACATGGTTTCGACTAAAACGCGTTTAAAGTTTTGGCAACAAATAACTCACTACGGCGCGCTCTCTCGTTTTGCCTGCAACTTTGGAAATATGCAAAATTTCGGTCTGAAAATTTAAGAGCATATTTATACTCTGTACCAAAGGTACATAGAGTATAATAAGTTTGTGCAAAAGTATGTAACATCCAGAAGAAAGCATCTCCGACCCCATAAAGTAAATATATTCTTGATCAGCATCAACAGCCGAGTCGATATAGCCATGTCCGTCTGTCCGTCCGTCCGTCTGTCTGTCCGTATGAACGCACAGATCTCAGAGATGGTAAGAGGTGGGTTGTTCCTTCTAGATATATTTAGTAATAAGGATAACTTATCGATCAGCCAAAGGAATGGTGAAGATCGGATGAACGGTTTTCGAGTTATGATCACAAGACTGTCCGCTGCTGCAGCGCAGTAGCAGCGCTGCTGTCAGCTGCTACTGCAGCATCAAAATTTATGCTGAGCGTATAATTTCGTTGGTACAGTGTATGCTATAGTCGGGCTTGACCGACTTTCTTTCTTGTTTTAAAACGTAGTTCTTCCGAAAAATGTAAAAAAAATAAATATTTTTTTTTGACCCATCACACCGGTCTACTACCTTAAAGCTCTGATCCTTCCATTACGGGTCAAAGAAAACACCCATATAATCCAAAGTCGAAGCTATTACCATCAGCCATTGATTTACTGGAACAATCTATTATATATAACATATATTATTTTTTCTTTCTTATATATTTTTGTTGCATTTTTCCTTTATATTTGTTGAATTTTTATTTTATAACTAAAGCGTCTTTATATGAACTATGAACAAATCTTTAATACTTTTTTGGATGTTGTTGTTAAATTAATGTTGCGCTTTTGCCATTAATCGTTTAAAACAAAATGATTTTTTCAACAAAAACTCGATTTTAGACTGACTATTCCTATGGCAGCTGTTTAATATAGTATCCTGACTTTCACAAAGCTCGCACTGTATATTTAATGGTGTTTTTAATGAAGAATTAAAAGGTTGCGTTGCAATACAATGGAAAACAAACACTTGATTTCAGACCGATCGTTAATATGACATCTATATGATATGGTGGTCCGATTCGGCTGATTTTTGTACATAATTTTACTATAAATTTATCAAAGTTTTGTGTTAAGTTTCAAGTCTCTACCTCAACTAGAAGTATTTTTGGCCGCCCTTCCCATACAACACTTATTATTCAATACGGAATAAAGAATAACGTCTCGAAAAATTGATTCGAAAACGCAATTGCAGAGACGTCCGACTATCGTACTGTGACTTGTAGCCTTTCTGCCTGCCCAATTCAGTTCCGCATCCTAGTGTCCTGCTTATGAATAAATGGGTTCACCATATCTAGAAGCAATCCAAATTGAAGTGGGGTCAAGCGAAATGTATTGCAGTGTCCTCGTCCATGATCTGCGGCAGTTATTTGTGAGTGAAGCCCTCTTGCTCACGGTGCATCAGCCAAGTCAGCCATGCCAAGTGGCAGTCTGTATTTTTCTAGTATATTGATCGGATAAGTCGAACCTAATGCATTAAAACCACATTTATATCACCCTATAATTGTCTCGCTCAGACCCACGAAAATACAATGCAGGCTGATGTCAATGCACTATTAACAGGTTCAATCAATGAAGTGTCATATGGCTATAATCAAGTTTCCCTGAAAATTGGTGTTTTGGATTTAGTCGCATACTTATCTTACCCGGTTTGTCAAGATGGCTACCGTTTTGTAGCCGTAAGTGGGAGTACCATCCGAAATCGAAAATCCTGCTCAAATTAAATGCATTAAATTTGCCCTAGACATTAATTTATATGGCCGTTTGTTGATCAAAATTAATGTTTTGGATTAGTGTTAGCATGAATGAACTTACTTACTTACTTACTGAACTTTACTTACCCGACTTATTCAAAATTTGAGAATACAGGTTTAATTTCCTTGGGAAAATAACATTTCATCTCTGTGACCTAACTCTGCCCCATACATTTATCAATGTGGACACATTTTGATGAAAATGGGCGTTATCAATTAGTGTTAACCTCAATTATACTCTACCTACCCAAAGTTTTCGAAAATTGTCAATACAGGTACCATTTCCTAGCTTTGAGAGGGAGTATCAGTAAAAGTCGAAAGTCAAATTTCCAATATGGGACCTATATCTGCACATATCATTACAAAATATGGACATATGTTGATGAAAATGGGAGTTATGGATAAGTGACAACTTAATATAGACTTCACTTACCCGAAGAATTCAAAAACTGCCAGCACAGGTACCATTTGTTAGCCTTGAGAGGAAGTATCATCCAAATTCGAATGCCCACGCATTTTTCATGAAAAATATGGACTAGCTCTGACTAGTTCTAAATCAGAGATGCCCAGGAGCACCTAATGCTCGCGTAGTCACCAATACAAATAGAAAACACCTTCTGATGCAGCAAAAAACACTAGAAAAATAAATAGAAAACATTGTACAGCCTTTTAATGTGAATGCCATTTCGTTAAGGTAAGGTCATTTTCTGTTTTTAGTTCATTTGCTTAAAAATAGATTCAAACTTAAAAAAAATGTGTAGAGCATTATTAAGGGATTTTATCTGCTAGAATTTTAGCTTATTTTCATTTTTTGGCGGTTAATAGTTGGCCGTTCAATCGGCAATCGGATTTATCTGCTGAATGCGCCCAAACATATTATATTTGCAATATAATGATTGCAAACACATGATATTTTGATGTTTTGTAGTTCAATTCCCTGTAAACATTTTGTCCTGTAACTTATCTCCCTAGTCAATGCGAGAGTTTGGCGACAGCTTCAAGGGAAGGAATAGTTTGGCGATTTACACAAACAAAATATAATAGGTATCGCATTTTTATCATAAAAGAGATCGGTAAATTGGCAAGAATGCGATACTTTATTATTGGTCTCATATTTTCATCATCCCATCTGAGAATTGGCGATACATCGCTAAGCGCTCCCTAAGAAGAATAAAAGAGTTGAGTGACTTTTTACAAAACAACCAGAGGAAAATACTTTAGCAACTCTTATTTACCTTTGGTGCGAAATCGTACTGTTAGGTAACAGAATTCGAAACACCTTTTATTCGTATGGCTTATTTTCGGGAGAAGAACCGCATTCCTGTCTCTAGGAAGAAAGACATACTTATCTCCAGGAAGAATCGCGTTCCTATCGCTCAGTTGAGAATTTTTCCCATCTCCCAGAAGTATTGCTTTCTTATCTCTCAGAAGTGTTATCGCCCGGAAGTTATCGCATAGTGTCACATTTCTTCTTGTATGGAGATGAGAATGCGATAATAATGCAATATCGCTAGAGTTAAGCGTTACCTTCTGGCGAAACGCATTCTTAACTTCAGCGATATAAAATGTTTGCTGGGTTAGAGAGAGGGAGAGAGATTGGAATAGCTACTCGTAAAGCAACAGCAAATGAGGCCGACGCGTCTACCTTGCAGGCACCCCTGATCACTTCTCATACTATAATTAATAGCGTGGCCGCCATAATTGCTATTAATTAGCCCATTAATTTTACTATAATAAATTCCCAATAGGCCGGGTGTGGTACAGCGTGTAGTATGTGTCCTAATGACAAAGCAATTCCTTCAAAAACAAAACACCCCCGGACACCTTCACCAGCTACTTTCACCAGATTAAATGCAACTAGCCAAAAAAAACTACTTAAACTGTAGCTCAAACCAAGCGATTAAATGAAGTTCGAATAAGTTCTATGGGCTGAGTATGGCCAAGTGTATTTAGGTGCAAAACATTCTTTCTTGAAATCTAATAAAATGACAACTTAGAGGCCCAATATTATTGAATCAAAATAAGGGTCAAAGAATCAACGAAGTACAAATGGTACTTGGCTTTAGCCCACAAAATTCTTACGTTGTTCCTGTTAATTCGTTCTACAACAAAGTTCTCTGTTCTTAACCAAAAAAGCCTGGAAATGTCTCAGAAACCAAAGACCAAATTGATATTTCACTTTAAGGAACAAATGCAATAATCTCGATCGATTTAGACCCCTGCTCGTCGATTTCTTAAGTGGATGTATGAAGATATCTTTAAAGAAAATGGAACCCAAAACTTTTCAACAGGCCTCTCTTTAAGAGGGGCCTTTTTTCAATTTCCTTAAATTTGTTTTTAACAAATTAGTGTTGGGCACGTGCCCAAAAGTAGGCAACACAAATCAAAAGAAACGTCAGACACACTGCTTTCCCAGCAAAAGATTTTGTCTGGCCACAATTATTTTGCTCCTTGCGTCGCAGTCTCTGCCTCTTTCGCGCTCACTCTCTCTCTCTCTCCCTCTCTAAACGTAGCGAAACTCCTGCCTAGCATACGAAATTATGTTGATGTGCCGCCCAAAAGTATGCCATGAAATTAAAATGCCACAGCATGAAATGCTGGTCAAGAGTCGCGCGCGTTGACGAGACAAAAACATGTGTCGTCGTCGTCGCTCCCATCTCTTGAAATAAATTACATTTGGTTTTTTTGTAGGTGACTGGCGCAAAAGTTTTCGCAAGTCAAGTCGTTACCCCACATGCACTTGCATAAATTCACTTAATTATGCCAGCGACGCCGACGCCGACGCCAGGCACAAGGACTTTAAACGCCGCAGAACTCAAATGGAAATGAAAATCAAGAGCAGACAGAAAAATCCAATTTTAATTTCAAAGCGCCGCTTAATGATGTTAAAATAAAAACCAAAAGCCTTGAAGTGCGTGTCCACCGGTTGAGGTAAATTTTGCACGGGCCGAGCATTTTTGGTATGAAAGGCACGTACACGGCCAAAATACCGCAGAGCTCCGCCCGGCGGAAAGTTCAAGATGCCGCGCAGTGAGTGAGACTGCAGTTGGGCGATACATTTCGCTGGGTTTGGCCAGGAGGGAGGGAGGGAGGGAGGGAGGGTCGGGTCATTGCTTTTAGCGCGGTGATTATTTCTTAGCCGAGAGCGGAAACTTGCTCGCCTGTCAGTGGAAAAAATGACCAGTCACTAAAACTTGTGGCCAGGGACTGCTGCTGCTGCTGCTGCCCTTTGAAGTTGTGCTAATGGATTTGTGTGTTAAGCCGCAAACGAAAACTTAATTTGGGAGCCAGGTCGGGGCTGGGTGCACTTTCCAGAAAAAGAAAAACAACACCCGCTGAAACCGCCCCTCCACTGGCCCCCCCCCGCGATTAGACACCTTGCCACGGCAAAATACAAATATTTAATTAAAAATCTACGCCGCTTTTTCCACTCACAACTTTTGCAATTAATTTCCCTTTAGGCATATTTCACTGAACATGAATGGACACCCATCAATAATGCACAGGCGCCACTTCCAATAGAAATAAAATTGATTAAAAAATAACGAACCTGTTTCAATTCAAATTACGCGAGCCGTGCAAAACCAGCGCCGCACTAAAACCGCGTTCAGCTGGAAAATTTTCAATTAATTAATAACAAAAGCGGAAATTGATAATATTAGATGTGAACTGTGAAATGCGAACGCTCGGCGATGCGGAGCAATCATATTTATATGAAAACACTACAAATTACTTAATCAACTCGAACGCTTCATAGTTGACATATCTAGGACTCAATGCTCGACTCAATGAAGACATCTGGGAATTTATTAGCCACCTCACTCCGGCGCCCCCCACTCGGTGGTTGCCCGCTCTTATCCTCAATCGATGGCCATTAATAATAATCAGACATTTCAGGCGCCACCTACCTAGGAGAGAGCCGGGAATTGTTTAAATGCCTAAAAGTATACTCCTTTTTTTCCCCGTCGTGAATTACGTCGTTTGGCTTTGACCTTTGACGGGTTGGTTACATATTTTCTACCCTTCCTCGTGCGCCTCTTCTTTGCTTCTGCCCACGGGTTGCGTGTGTGCGTGATATGTTTATTAATTCATTCATTGTTCCCCTTTCTAATGGTCGGAGGACATTCAATTACGTTTTGTAGACCAAAGCATTTATGAAAATTAAAAAAGGACAAAAGAAAAGTAAGAATAACACTACCAAAATGAGTGACAATTTGTTTAATTAACTGACGCATGGGGGGGGGGGGGGGAAGGGGGGACGCAACATTCGGGGGCGTATGCGCGATATTTGAAATTTTTCCCTTGACGGGTTACAGTCTTTAATTAGTGTCCAAATGGCAGCAGTCTGTGGACTTGGATTGGATAATTAAAGAAATATTCTGGATTTGGAATGCCGCGACTATATTTTGCATCCATATACTTTTGTTAAAATTTAGATGTTTGATTTAAGAACAAAATGTTATTCAATCGATTTGAATTTGCTTAATGTTCAGCACAAGAAACATTCAGAAAAACGTAGATGAATAGGCAAAAGGAACTGTGTGTAGACTCCCTGAAACGATATGTACAGGTAATGAGCATTTTTTTTCGGATTTCATATCAATTTGTGTTCTTTTTGCTCTTCTTATTTGATCTAAACATAGCCACCTGTTTTGACTTTGTCTGTGCCGAATATTTAATATCCTTGCATACTGATATGGTCTAAATTTAGCGAATTGTGTTTGAATGCGATTATAACTATCAATGGACAAGTTACAGAGCGCTAAAATTGAGGAAAAAAAACAAACACTTTTTGCACTTTGACCCATTACCGCCCGCTGTCGAATGCATCTCTAAGATACGGGGACGTCGGGAACTGGTAACACTGATGATAATACAGGGGAACAAAATTAAACTTTTTTTATGTTGCATGACCTTTGATGAAACATTTTGGTTCAGTTTTGTCCACTGATCATAAACCTGGTCTTGGTTTGGCTCTATTATTTGTTTTAAAGATATAGCGCAAATTGCGTTTTGCATGTTTTTTAGGTGTGAAAAAATTATGGACGTCACACTGAGCAACAAGTAAGGGCGCTGCAGTCGAGTTTCCCGACCACAAAATACCCTGTGCATTTGTTTTCATTTATTTGGTTTTTTGAACCAAAATGTAGGCAACACTTTTTTCTAGTCCTGACCATAAACTGGGGGGTGGGGGTGCTCTTATCAGCTCAACTGTTTCGCAGTTTTTTGTCCGATCTGATTGTACTTTTCAGAATAGATAGATATTGGGTCTAGCTTGATGTACCACGAGGCTCTAACTTAAAAATTGTGGATCTGACGGCTATTTAGGTCTAGGATTTCTAGAGGAGGTCTAGGTTTTTTGGGGATAAAAGGGGGAAGGGGTGGAATTTTTCAAATCTGAAACAAACTTGATCTACGTAAAGCATAAATCTACCTTCGTGCAAAAATTTGTGGCTCTATCTTTTATAGTCTCTGAGATCGACGCGTTCATATAGACAGACAGACGGACGGACGGAGATGGTAAGAGATAGAGGTTTGACATGTATGGGACATATGCTTCTTATGTCTGCAGGCAGATCAAGTTTATTTTCAATTTTGGCCACGCCCCCTGCCGCCCCCGCAATTTAGAAAAAACGTCATATCTCCTACAATTTTAGATAGGGTTTTAGGTGGGTTTAGATAGGTGGGTTGTTCCTTCTGAACATATTTAGTAATAAGTATAACTTATCGATCAGCCAAAGGAATGGTGAAGATTAGATGAACGGTTTTCGAGTTATGATCCAAAGACTGTTCGCTGCTGCAGCGCAGAAGCAGCGCTGCTTTCAGCTCCTACTGTAGCATCAAAATTTATGCTGAGCGTATAATTTCGTTGGTACAGAGTATGCTATAGTCGGGCTTGACCGACTTTCTTTCTTGTTTTATTTTAGTCACTTTAGCATATGGGTCAAAGACCCATCTATTTTCGTAAATTTCGTTTCACTTATATCAGCTTGATGGACAGGCGGTTATCCCAAAAAAATTCATTAAAATTTATGGTAGGCCAACTAGACTCATTCACGAAATGTTTATAGCAAATATCAAAAGACTGCGTGATCTAACATAGACCTTAAATTTAAAGTCAATCAAATGTACAATAATAACATTCAGGCAGTACTATATTCAAATAATTTCAACTAATTTCGGCTTCACTTAATATCATTAAGATTTGATGAATTTCGCTACGAATGGATCGAATGAGTTTCGTCGGGATTTCACCGGACTTGCGAACCTAGCTTGGGTATCGCGAAAAATGGGATAGAAATTTGCTAGCTGACTACTGCTGGTCTATACAGAAGGTCATCGGGAAGAAAGTCTCAAAGCATTTTTACGGCTTGTTACTTCAAAACAGGTGCCAATAGCTTGTGAAGGTGACCATTTGTTTAGATTTTTTTTAAAGAAAAATCTGATTCATTAGAGGTCACGAGGCGGGATCAAACCCAGCATCTCTTGCAAAGAAGGTACACACACTACCCGCAGCACCACACCTGGTCACTTTTTACTTTGTGAGCTTAAATTGCTTTAGCTCTGGATGTGATGGACCATTTCTGAACACAGATTCGATTTGATCAAGCGAACATTATTAAGAATCGCTGCTGATGATGGGTTCAATACACTAATAATACACTAATAAAAGTCTAATATTGTAGCCTTGTGTTATTTATAATGGAACGCCTACACTGAAAACAAAACAGCTTTCCCCATTTAACCAACCGATCAGCAGCTATCAGACATCCGATTTAAGAACCTATCAACTTTAAAAGATGCTCCAAAATGTCCGCTCGATAGTTTCAAAACTGAATAACTTGATTGAATAAATTTACACTTAGAGACAGTCCCACGGACGAGCAAAGCTGAATCGTCTCAGTTCGTTGCTCTGAACAAGACAAATTAACCTCTTAATAAATTTATTATAAATTTTGCCATTTTGCCATTCGAAAATCGAACATAATAAATATTGTTTTATTCATAGTTTAGCTTCTTGAAAGTCCTTGATCAGTTCACTGACTGTTTTGATGATGATTGACAACATAAATTAATCAAACAATTGCGTTAAAGATTCATTGGAATCTGTTTTGTACCACTACAAATCAACTTATCCTAAATTTGGGCCTTAAATTATCATCTCTAAAAATTACGCTGACGATAAATAAAAAATAGTGATCCATTAAAAAATGTATAAGATAGTATTATAGCTAATAGATACAGGGCTGCAAACGCATACATTTTTTTTTTGGATCTCCGAAACGCTGATTTAAACCAAAAATTTACCAATGGTTAGGGTTCAACAATTTCCGGTTTGAGGTTTTTGAAAGAAGGTTTTGGTTCGAACCTTGGTGCAGTCCATGCTGGACACAATATTAATATTAAACAAAGAAATATATTTAATGAAATACTAAACATTACTAAATTTTAAAAGTTAGTTTGGTCCTATGTGTCCCATTAATCGATACTAAATATTGAAAATACATTTTTACTTCAAGGTACAAGGTTTCGTAGATTTTGTAGCAAAATATTTCCCGTGTATATCATTGAAAATGCTTTGGAGTCTTAAAAAACACAGGGTACTATAGATAGGAATATTGTACGTAGCTCTCAATGCTATTCTAGGTTTTTTAATTCACTTTGCAACCCAGTTTAAGACACAGTTGCTCAAAACTAAACAGATAACAGATGGAATCTCTAGAAGGACGGCCAATTTTTCTGATGTCCACCATTTTTTGAACCGAACCGATATTTTATTTATATTCCGAACAGTTTCGGGTTTAGCTTTTAATTCTAAAGAGGTTCGGTTCAAGGTTCGGTTCACAGTAAACAGTTGAAAACTGTATGTAAATAAGTCTACTAACCAGTAATTGTGTGTGAAACTTAAATATTTGCAAACCAGAAATTAAGTCTCCATTCATGATTGTCATTTGGAAATATTATACGCACATCATATTTCCAAATGACAATCATGAACTTAGTAACTGACAGGCTGCCAGTTTTTTTGTATTCCAGTTATAGGCAGTCTATTCCGACTGGGATTTTGATTTGTTTATAGTTTAACAAAGTTCAGTCGAAATGATAGATGAACTTTCAATATTGTAATAAGAAAACAGAATATTTTTTTTGAACTGCGAAAACTGTAAAAGTTGATATTCCTTGCAATAGGAAGCTACACGGAGACCTTAAACTTACATTTCCATATAAATGGATATCTCGTGTCACGGTGTTTGTCGTCGAATTTCTGTCAATTAATGTTTTTCTATCGTTGGCAATAAATCCAATGGGTTTAGGTGCTCTCCAAATACAATAACCAGTAAAGTCACTTTTAAATTTTTACTAAAATAACACAAAAAAATAAACACAATTATTGAAAAAAGAAAACATTTGTTTAGGGGTCTAGTTTACTTTTACCTTTAATTTGTATTCCTTGCTTATCAATAATTACCTGAGTATTTGGTGAAAGTCCGCTAACATTTTGCCTTCCTCTTAAACACGGCTACTTTCCATAGTCATAATGACAAAAGCCGTGGACACATGTCATCCAATTAAAAGATAATAATTCCAATGCCCGCATATACAAACACCGCCCGCCCATCCAACACGTTCGCGTCAACCTGACAAGCAGCCGGCTAACAAAAGCAAAGCACACACTGACCTAGGAGCAGGAACTAGTCCACCATGGAGTTCTGGGACGAGTTCATTGTTGGATGTTGTGGCCATTGCTTACATTTCTGCCAAGTGTCCATGTTTTCGTTGCCCTGGTCGTCGCGCTGTACGTGACTCCAATAGCGACTACCTCCGCTAACATGTTAATTGAGTCAAAGTTTTGAGCTTCAAGCTGATTCCGAACGTGTTGATAGCTTAAAGTTTATTTGCAGGGTCCTGGCGGATACGTGATTCCCCAGAGGAGCATTAATTGGGAAGTGAAGCCACCTTCCCCAGGTGCTGGCAAATAAGCCCAAGACTCGGCGTCTCATTAATACAGTCGTAAAAGTGTACGACGACTTTGGCTTATTACGACTTCCATAAATATTAGCGCAAGTCGTGTAATTACCATGAAAAGGTGGAGGGGCGCGAGCATCAACATAAAAATTATAATAAACATTGTATAACATTACATAATTGACAGTTTCGAGTGTGCGAGTGTGCGGCCCACAGGTGGGTTATCCCCGCCTCAAGTTCTGTTTATTTTTATGCACGTTCTTACCCCGACTCTGCCTCTGCCTTTGGCTTTGGCCTGGCACCTTGCCATATCTTGGAGTCATCATTCGAATACCCAGCGCCCTTTGCCTCCACCGTATAAGTCGTCGTTGCTTTTAATGTCTGTTGATTCATTCTGCTGATTCGCAATACCAACGGCACAGTGGCACCTGGATATGCAATGTAATGTTTGAGGATGTATGGAAAAAACTTGAGAAAATAAACTGATTAACAAGACGAGTGAATATTAAATGTTCTCACATCAAAATGAGTGGCTAAGCAAGTTCAAAACTACTATATATTGGTAGAATGTGAGAAATGTGTAACTGGAACTTATCAGTATGGCACTTCACCTGGTAAATCCACTACAGGCCACATATTCACATTACGACAAGTTCCAGGTCCACGCACTGATGGAGTATACAAAGTCGGGCGCAGTAAAACTGACAAGAATATATACATTATCTTTGCATCTGCCGTATTATTAAATTCTACAGAAAAGCATCATCTGGTCAACAATTTAGAGTTCTACGTAGCGCTGAGGGTGGTCCATTGGGAAGGAACACTCAGAAAAAAAGGGGCTACCGGCGTTCTAGACCAAACGGGATAGAATTTAAGCCGCTTTGTACTTGAAATTTCAAGTATGATTCGTTCTTGGGTGTACTTCAATTAAGTACGAAACATTCTAAACTCGAAATATAACTGGTAATATTATTGAAATGAGAACAAACCTTCTTGACTCAAGAACATTTTGTACTCACAGTAAGACGAAAGATTCTAATAAAGCGATTTCTTAGTTCAAGTACAAAATATGTTAAAATGAGTACAAAATAGACTCATTATCCCAGCTCCATAAAGTGCGCAACAGAAAATATAAATTATTTTTAAGCGAGTCTGCTCTTAAAATTCCCAACTGGCTTTAGCACTTTTGTAATGGAGTGATGCTATATTTCTGAGCTTCAGTAGCTCTAACTTGCTCTTTGGTTATGGGTCTTGGATATTTGTTTGGTTTAATACAGAGACCTCGTTCATGGAACAAAGTGGGAATAGCTTCTGTATGGGCTCAAACCAAGAACATTTTGTACTTATTTGAAATACTCTTATATTCTTCCTAGAACGTTTCTGGGCTGGCAATAGAAATTACGCACTTTAAGAACGAATGTCTTGTACTTATTTTGAGACATAATCGGGCTTGACTTAAGACCACTATAAGCTAAAAGTATGATTCAAAATATTTTAATAATTCAAAACATACTTAATATAGCCTAGTCTAAAATCAAGTATTCGGGGATTGAAAAAATCGTACTTGATATGGGAGTTTTGTACTTAAGTCAAGTATTTTCGTACTTACCGTACTATTGACACCGTTTGTACTTAATTTAAGTACAAAGTTCTTGGTTTTTTTCTGAGTGTACAGATTTCGATCACTCTTTCCAGCTTTTCTATCGGTATCTCTCGAATTACGCTAACACACTGAGAGAGAGAAATCTATAAGCCAGACTAAAAATCGCATTTTCTATGTAGATTGAAATCTTAAAAAAAATATAAATGCGATAGAAAATCTCAACATCAAGATTTATCAGTCCTAAACTAGATCATGAAACCTCCGACGAAAATATGTGCCTCCAGTCGGATTTGAACTCACGTCCTCCCGTTTTTAGGTCATCTCTCTGAGAGGATTTACTCGGTTTCGCAGCAACAACTAGCATTTTGCCGTATTCAGTGTCTCTAGTTCAAATCCCGAAAGGAGAAGCGAAAAACCAGAAACTTTAAACAACTTTTCAAGAATAGAAAAATTTAGTAA
Source organism: Lordiphosa andalusiaca (assembly GCA_035044965.1). Classification (NCBI taxonomy): domain Eukaryota; kingdom Metazoa; phylum Arthropoda; class Insecta; order Diptera; family Drosophilidae; genus Lordiphosa; species Lordiphosa andalusiaca. The sequence continues at coordinate 301,293 of JAWNNM010002284.1, forward strand.
AATTAAAAATTACAAATGGAGTTAACTTTTATTTCCTTTTCCTGTTCATATCTAAAATGAGTTTGTTTCATCTTGAAGTCGAGTATAATCGATCTTATACCAAGATTGTTGAATTAAGATTTAAATTCAGATTAACATCTTGGGTTGATTGGGTTTCGAAACTGCATACATCGTAGGTGGCTTATCAACGAACTCTTTAGATTTCGCAAAAACCCTAAAAATAAAAATAGACAGAGAGAGACAGTCGGTCAAGCTGGACTGTACACTTAGTGAAAAATATTTACACTTTGATGTTACAATTTTCTACATTGTATTAGCGGTAAAAATGTTTTTCGTATATCTAAAGAGTGTACACTTTAAATTTAATATTGGCAATAGCTATATTTAAAATTGAAAATAGTCAAAAACTTTTTTTTTTATTTAAAAATTTTGCCAGTCAACCAAGGCTCAATTTCCATTCTAATGGAATCCAAGAGCAGAATTCTCTACGAACTACGAATTATATAAATTTGTATACATTTTTAACTTAATCCTTTTGAACTTGAACACGATTGGAATGCCGTCTCAAGTAATAGTGTCATCACGTAAGCTGGCTGATTGACGACTAAAAAACTACTTATATTAATTTGTCTAGAAGTTTTCATCAATTTGTTTAAAATGGTAACTGAAATTCCCTGTTTTAATATGTTTTTTGTCAATTCAAAGTGCCTTTTAATTCATCTAAATACAAAATTTAAATCATTTAAAGCATTTATGATTGTGTTAGGTTTTACTATGCGATTTTACCCTGTGTTGAATATAATCTGTTTCAACGAAAGTGTAACAAGCGCTGATGCAGTAATCATTCTTTTGCTCATAACTCAACTTCCGCTCATCCGATCTTGATCATTCCCTCGGGAAATCGATAAATAATATTGATTACTAAAAATATATTTTATTGCAGGCAACTAAAAGTACGTTCGTTGTGAATATTCCTATAAGCTCATGCTGATACTAAATATTTAACAAACAATGTATTCTTTCAGAGAGCGCCGACAAGTAGGCAATGTTTCATTTTAACTTTATATTAACCGCAAGTATTTGACAGAAAGTCATATTTTTCATAACTCCGCTATTAATTATCGAATATTTTCAAGAGTTTCAGTGGTGTCTGAGAATAAGTTCAGAGCAGTACTTCCGGTCTCTGAAATGTAGGTCGGTCTAGGACGATCTAGCAGCCGGTTCGATGTAGCATTGCATCGAATCGGCTGCTGATGCTAATAAAATCATGCTATTCTTCCTTCAGAATCGATTTGTAAATATGAGCTTGAGGGGTTTGTGATAGGGTCAGAGTATTCTCCAATTCAAAACGCCTCATTCATTTAAATATAAATATATGTGCTTCACTTTAATATGCGCTTCTCCCTTGCATCAATGCTTTTAGAGTACTCAAACTAAAATGTGAGCAGAATCTTAGGCTTGCTTAAGTCTAGGTTCGTGTAGAGGCAAAAGCTTTGTGGTGAGATTATGATTCAGCTTATGCCGCTGCCTACTTTCAGGGTTAAAAAAAAAAGTTGCCAGAAAAATGCTGGCATCTTGCAGAAGGACGACCGCTTGTAATTCTCAAGTTAGAATTCCCTGCATTGGGTATAGTAACAGAAACTCGCCGTTTTAATATGTTTTTGGCAGGGACCGTAATCATTATGAGTTCTATTATAAAAATCAAACTTTAATGATTATTTTTGATTTTTATTTTATAACTTAAAAAATAATGATTAAATTTGATTTAAAAAAAAAAAACTCAAATAATTATTATAATTATTACTCAAATGTCGATTACTACAAGTGTACAAGAAATTGTGACAATATTGATACATATCCCTAGTAAGTGAATCAAGTCGAACCAATAAAACCTAATGCCAAGTTTAAAATTACAAATAAAATTCCGGATTTTACAAATTTAATGATTATTTTTGATTTTTATTCATTTTACTCAAAAAATAATCATTATTGATTGAGCAATTTAAATAAAAATCATTGCGGAAATCAATAGAACACCGAAATACAACCATATTTTATCATGATACGTTTTTTCATGCGGGTACTCTAAGTTGATGATTTTTGAGGATGAAAAATCTCCAAATAATCATTATTTACGGCCCCTGGTTTTTGGTCAAATTGAGTTTTAGTTAATTTAATTCAGGCATCGCAAATAAGAGTTGAGACTATAAAAATTGAGCCTTAAAAAAATAGTTTAGATGAATGGAAATATCTTATATATACTTATTCAGTATGCAGGACTCCATAAACAGGATAAACCTATATTTTTAATTTTTATTATAAAAATGAATTTAAATAATTTATTTTTTATAAATTAGGATATAAGAATTCATTTTCAATTTTTATTTAAATTCAATTTTTATAATAGAAATTAAAAATAAAAATTATCTAACAATTTTATAAAAAAAAATCGAAAAATAAAATTATTTCTCAATTTTTATTTAAAAATTGAAAAAAAAATTGAATGTAAATAGCTTAAGAACCGTGAAGTGTACTACCAAAATCTAAAAACATTCATGATGAGTGAATCAATACCTCTCATATGATACTTCACATGTCCTGATAGGATCAACATTAAGGATACTGAAGGTATAACTTCTGAAGACTGAACTGAACTGAAACCGCGGTACAATTAGCTCCAAAAATTATGTAATGAGCCGAAAAGGCGGTTTAAAATATGTGTTAAAGCTAGGACAGAGGCTGAGAATTTTCTCGTAGTGAGAAGTTCTCACTGAGAACTGTTTCATAATTCTCAGAGCGGCCTCTCAGACTGTAGAGTAACCAGAAAAAACTGGGTGCAAGTGTCTTCGAAATGGATTCAAAGTTTATTGCTCATACGTACTGTTACCCTTGACTGCACTTGCAGCTTGAAAGTAGTTGGCGTAGACCTGTTTTGAAGCTAAAACATTGGAAAACCATGACCATGAATTGGATTACCATGACCTTTGAAAAGGCAATTTAAAAATACTAACCTATATTTCTGCGAAAAGGTATATTTCTGCACAATTTCTACTATAATTTCTTGCTGAAAGCAAGGTATTATGGATGCGGCCATCCTAAAAGGCCATCAGGTTACCTTTTAAATGAGCGTCACACGAGCTGAACTCGAACTAAATTCCGATTAAGTATTACTGATTTATGATTGCTATCAATTCTCTGCGAAATGACACTGATTTCGAAGTTTTTGTTATTTTCTGACTTTGGTATATTTGATCAAAAATACATTCATACTATAACAAATGTTAAGAAATTCTTTTAGGGCTTTTAACGCTTTTAGTTTATTTCTAGTTTTGGGGCTAACAGTCGGCCGTACAATTGGTAAGCGGGTCTCACCAATCATTCATTTTGTTTGATTCTATCTAAGGAATCAGTATGGTCAAATTTACCTATCGCAATCGGCAATCACAGCAGCTAGCAGCGGCAATTAAAAATCAGAAATCGGAAATTGGATTTACAAGCTCGATGCGCCCAATGTCTTAAAGAAAACGATGTACATCTTAAGGCTCTTGAGATACCCGAGCCGAGCCGAACCGCTTTGATTTGTGGTTGTGCCTTGCAAAACATTTCTTGAAATGAAATGATTAATGTAGGAAATGATATCATTTCTGTTCCACGTTTCTTCTTGTCATTTTGCCTTTCCATTCTCCAAACTGGTGAAACTCGCCCCGAGTGGATTTGGTAATTTTACAGGGACTGAAAGTGGCGCCTCTCAGCTAAAACAAACCATTCAGCTGTTCTATTTAACGGGGTATGTCAACAAAATGTTGTTTTGTCAATGGAAACGCCAACATTTTCAAGAAATGAAATGGATACAAATGAATGTCACTAGAAAGGGTCTGCTGTACAGTGATCAGCCATTTTGGATTATAAAACTATCGTTTTCCTGCCTTTCTTTAAAGCAATTCCACTCCCAGCTTTTCCATATAAAAAAAAAAGAAGAAATTTTCAAGTTCTTTTTCCCATTTTAATCAAATTCACTTTCTGGCCAATTTCTAGTCTTGGTGCAAATTTTCAAATGCAAATATTTAAAATGAAATAGAACAATGGGCGAGCGAGCTGCAGCTGCAGCCCAGGAAGCATTTTGTGCCGAAGCCCGAGCATCCGTCCTCTCGCTAAAGAAGAATGGACTTGGCAGCGCCTGCAAGTGACAAAGTGCCAGATACAACAGCAACAGCAACAACAACAATAACTATTAGAGAACCCTGACCGGGGCTACGCCGCAGAGCGGAAACTCTTTGCGGGGCCACAAAAAACGCTGAGCTGTGGGCGCTGCAACAACACCATAATACAATATTAACACGACGCCCACCGGGGAGACACAGCCTGGACAGGACACTGGGAATGCGGATGCATCGCAGCTCTTTGGAGTCCTGTTGTTGTTTGCCTTTTTTCGGTATTGTTATGCGCAAAAATATATCTGCCAGCGAACATTTTGGCAGCGAAAAAAGTTTTGAACGGAAAACTTTGCTAATTACACGCGAAATGTTTTGGTTTCATGGACAAGCCCCGCCGAAACCCAGGGAGAAGCTCGAAATTCTTGCTGTTTGTCATAATTAATTTCTGGCCACCAGGGAGTGTACGTAGTTCCATCCGAACTATGTTCTCTTGTGGCTGTGCGTTGACAGCGTAAAAAACTTGAAGAACAATTTACAAAAATAGTTCCACTTCTTGCCTCGTCTCATAGTACACATTAATTAAACTTGGTGTGCTGTGAGAGAAAAAGTACAAATAGCGTGGAAAACACATAATAAAAGCTCAATACCCAAACACTTGAGAAAATGATGGCGCACTAAAAAACATGGCCCCGGATAACGGTAAACACACATCGTTGTGTCTTCGCTAACGAGCAGTCGAGCAACGAAACAATCTGGCGGCCAAGGAGTGGTTGATCGAAGCATTGGGCCAAAGGATGGGGGTTCCCTGAGCTGACCAAGTTGGTGTGGGTGCTAAATAGGTAGAACTACCTACGTTTGAGTTCATTAAATGGAATAAGAAATATGAGGTAAGAGCTGGCTTTGTTTGTAATTTCGAATAGATGGGATTTGCTAAGCAGCTGTTTCTGTTGGGGCAAAACAATATAGGAAACTCGACAAAAAATAGATGCTGAATCGAAAATATTCATCTTTGGCTTTTAATTGTGGAAATTACCAACTTTAGTGTTTGATTTCAGTATTTTAAACGTATAATCAAAAGTACAAAGCATTTCAAATCAACTATTATGAACTTGGATTTAAAAGTGCAGACACTTTATATTTTAAAAGTAGTAAAATTAAAAATGCCGCTTTTGATTTCGCAGTAAATTTGAAATGTTGGACATTTGAAATCAAATCAGTTGAAACTACAGTTATCAGTTTCAGTAGAAAGCGTGTTGGGTGAATCTTAGCTTTCCAAAATTAAGATGTTTCTGCTCCAATTTATAGAGCTTGGGTTTTTTCCAAATGGGATGGAAATTAAATGCAAAATTGAAAAATATTGTTTTCAAAATCTTATCACTTTACATTCAAAAGTGGAAAATATTCTGAGTACAAAAGTGCAGACCATTGGTTTTTATTTGGAAACTCTTTTGGATCAAAAACAAAGACTGAAATCGGCGAATTTACAATCGAAAAATGTTACATTTACCAACAATTGATAAGTTCAAGTCGAACTTGAACTGGGCCTTTTTTCAGCTTTATAACAATCTTCAGCTTTTTAACAAACTTCCCATAAGTTTAAAAATTTATCAGTTACGCTTAAGGTATAAGTGAAAAATCGATGGATAAATATGAATACAACTGCCTAGTAAACTGGAAATCTTTGAAGATGTTGTTAAGTGACGGAGTGGCATATCAGTGCTTGCGAACTTCATTCTCAATTCCCTAATGTCAAATCTTCTTATAAGCTATTTACACTAGGAGTGCGTTATGCATTAATAGCTTAAAATCAGCTTTTTACCCATTCAAATAAAGCTGACTGTTGGTTATTAACGCATTTATATTGTTGTTTTTAAGAGTTTATTTAAAATAATTATCAGATTACGCAAACCCAGTCAGGGTTTGGATTGGTTTTGTTTTAAAGAGCCTAAATATTTCTCATAGCCATTTTCATCATTTTGTTGTGTATGCACACGTTAATAGTTGACTCTATGCACAGCAATAAGATCTGTAACGGCTATACAAATTAATTACAAGGGAAGATTCCAATGTGGACCTTCGATTTATCATAAGTGTGCTGTCTGTGTGCGAAACAAACTTTTCAAACATTCACCTGGAGCCGGCTAAAAACCAAAAACCTATTCATTCCCCTGAAATTTACAAGTATTCGTAAGACGTAAGTCATCTTGTTGCTGTAGAGACTTTGGTCGACTGTTGTTTCTCAACCAAAGTCACATAAATAATTAAGTTTGACGAAGTCGAATAGTTTGTTTCGGTACACTGAGAGAAATGTCACGAATTCCGTACTCAAACTGCAGTTTTTCAAGAACAAAAGATTTCAAAAGCTGACTTGTTCTGATTTCCTAAATATGAGAAAAAAATTTCATATTTTAGCTTCTTTTTTTGTAATCTCTGAAGTCTTAAAAGTTGATTTTCTGAGGATACGTTAGGTTAATATTGGGATTCATTCAAGCCTGTAAAAATTGTGGAAAAGAACAAGACAAAACGATCTTGTCCCTACCCTGAAATTTAAGCTCAAATATACCTTGAACTAGCCCAATACCCGTTCTAAGCCTGAAACGTTCTCATATTTAGACCGAATTCACCTTAATGTAAGCTAGGATTAATGTTGACTTCAATTATTCTAAACTTGTCTTAAGAACGGAATATACTTGTCTTAAATATGAAATAGTCTTAATATTAGGAATATTTTAGTATTGAATCGACTTTAAGGTGCGTGTTAATTTGGATATTTGCATAAATATTTTAATCTTATTTAAAATTTCCCATTATTTAAAGGATAAATGTTTAGTATGGGGCTATAAAAATCATATATGTTCATAGAAGAAAACAAATTGGTGGACATCCCACTTCAAATCCGCGGAAGTGGATGTCAAAAGTTGTTATGCAAATCTGTTGACTTATAGCATAAACATAATTGTTAAATCTAATAAAACTAAAAGTTTTATAATAATAAATAATATTTTAGATTCAAAGACTTTTAAGTGGTCCACATCTTTTAATCGCAGTTGAATTATGCACAAAAATATGCCAAATATTGTTAACTTATATTTTCGCATTTGTTTAAATTTTCCAATTACCTTTTGGAATCAATCTTTTTGTAGTTCAAAAAAGATCCATTTGGAAAGGATATGTCTTAACATACTTTCAATCATCCAGCGGAGCTGAAAAAGTATCCAAATAATCATCATTTTTCATATCCTTTGGATGACTTTTAGCTCCGTTGGATGACTAAAAGGATATTGAAGACATATCCTTTCCAAATGGATACCAAAAATCATCCAATAGATATTTTGTTAATATCATTTTTGTTTCTTTTTCCAGGTAAGAACATACATACGAAAGATTATTTTAATGATGCCAAAAATTCGGTGAGTATCAAGAAGATCTGCGACTACAAAGTTTGGTCGCGATAGCTTTAAAACTGACGAAGGAGATAGCATAAAAACAGACGAACGGACGCTATACCGACTCAGCTCGTCATGCTGATGAAGAATATAAATACTTTATGTGGTCGGAAATGCTTCTTTCTATGCGTTACAAACAGCTGGACAATTTCAATATACCCAATAATCAAGGGTACATTAAGCAAGAAAGTATACTTAACAGCAGCCGTTTAACAGACAATATAGATTTAACAAAGCAACTAACAGTTGAATTAAGCGGTCTTTTCGAGCTACAATAAAATAATACCAATTTTTATTTGCATAAACCACAATGGCCAAAAAAACCCAATAAAACCAGCACATACATAACATACACATTGGCCCATTACAAAAACAACACATATTTTTAATTGGTGGTCATCCAAATAGATCCAAATTAGTTTCATAAAAGATATATACATATCTTCGACCTAAACACATATTTGAGAATATTCCGATCTATTTGGATCTATTTTGGAATGACTCATTTCACACAAAATGCATTCATTAAATCTTTATTCGGGTTGGAGAACTATTTATAGGGAGAAATCGTTAAAAAGTTGAATTCTATATTTAAATAGTTAGGCCAAGTTTCATTCAAAAAGGGGTTAGTATATGAATCGATTCGTGGGGGAAGCTGCAATTGCAGAACTTATCCAACTGCATTGTTTAATCCTTAATTTAAGGGTCGATTTCTCATCTCATCGATAGCTTTAGATAAACTTGGAATCTACTCTGTTGTTTGTTTGAACAAGAGACTTCCGAATTTGTATATTTTGATCCGGGCAAATGCATTTTGATGGATATTTTGTGAGAGCTTTGAGAATAACGCTGTGTTTGATTCCCCCTCGAGTTAGCCAACGTTCCATAATCCCTTTTTGCTCATCACTTCTTTCGAATTAACAAATCTGCTTTGCTTATGTTTTGTTTTGGAACACAAGTTTGTCCCCATCCTTCTGTTTGCCTCACTGTTTTACAAGTGCTTCTGCTGTTTTCCTTAAACTTTGCTCAGTAATTGCTTATTCCTTGCCTAATCCTTTTTGTCCCCTTAAATTGTGCCATGTGATTTTAATCCCCTTTTGCTATGTTCATAAAACACATTAAATTTTTGGAACGGGAGAGAGAGCTGGCAAATGATGCTCGTAAGCTCTCAGAGAAATTACCATAAATACGTTGACCTTTTGAACTCCAGACGACGAAGCCATGAGAAGGCGAAAACGTTGCTTGGTTTCTGTTTTGATTTGCTTTGTTGTTGCATTTCGCATGTGGCATTCGGTTTGCCCCGCCCTGCATGCACCCTAATCCCCACTTGTTAGTCGGAACTGTCGAGCCAGCCGGCGAGGAAAACATCTTTGGCTTTTAATGAAAATAATGGCCGATGCAGAGCACAGAACAGCAGAGAAGGGCTGGGCATTCCTTTGCCTGCCATTTGCACACATTCGCATGCTTCTGCCGAGCAGTTTCCAAGGACATGAACAGCAGGTAGCCTCGAGTAGCCTGCTGTTGTTTATGATTCTCGCTCGGCAGCTTTCACTTCTGGCCGCTTTGTTTGCTCATTTGGCATATTTGTTAATTCGCACATGTGTGTGAGTGTGTGCGAGTGTGCGTGTCCTTAAAAACTTTTACTACTCATTAATTTTGGTCGTCTGCTATAAATTTAAATTTATGTCCATGGCGATGAATATTTTTGTGTGCCCTGCCATAAACCGAAAAATGTTTACAGTTTTCAAGCGCATAACTTTGTTGCCCCGTTCCCACCACCCCGCACCGACCACCGCACCTACCCACCCCTTTGGTGGTGACCCAAATTTCTCAGCTCTCACATGGTTATTGTTATTTTTTATTATATATAACAAAATAGAAGTAGGAAACCAGGAACCAGGCATAAAACTATGCTCTGCAAATTTGCGTTTCAAGCCAGCTGCACTCGCATTGCACATTCGTGGGGGGGGTGGGCGGGGCAGGGGAAAAGTTATGCAGAAATTACTCGACAAACACACAACAATTTTCCGTTGTGTGGCTGCAATTGCAATTTTTCTAAAAATTTATATTTGTTTGGTGCGAGAATTTGTGGTGTCATTCTCTTCCACTTTTCATTGTTTTGTTTCGAAATAAAGTTCAAAAACTGTTGGCTGCCCAGGAAAGAATTTTGGCCAAATCTTGGCTTTAAATTAATGGCCGGAGAGCAAGTTTAGTTTGAGTTTGATGTAACAACACGGCTAAAGAAATCAAAGTTCCAATTAATGCTAATCGTGTCAACAAGGCGACACGACAATGCAGCCGCCCGTTAAATCAAGTAAACAACCAACTGAGAGACTGGCCAAAACAATTAGAAGACGGAGCTGCAAAACAAAAAAAACAACAACAAAAACGTAAGAGGAAAGCAAAACAATTGACGATTGCAAAATCCATTTAAGGCAACAAGGATAAACGGCCGCTGGAGAGGCGGGAGAGGGCGAGGGTGGGCAGGTTCCAGTTCCCGTTCGCTGATTGCAACGTAGCACAGTGTACACTGTGCATTTGCAGCGCTAATTCAATTATCGCTTATTGACATCAATTTGCGCCGAGTGAGGGGACGGGGAAGGGGCTGGTGGAGCGGGATGCGGGATGCGGGGTGCTACCACCGGTGAAATATGCGCCATAAAAATGGGTATTGGGGCTTGTCTGTCTGCCCGGCTGTGCAGTTGAAGTGCAATTGACACTTTTTGTGATTTAGTAGCAAACGTTTTGGATTACCAAATGCACAACTGGAGAAATAGTTGCGCACACGCGGGGATGGGACAGGGGTGGTGGCGGTGCGGCATGGCTAATGCGACTGGAAATGAAAATGCAAAACAGTTGACAGCAGGTGCAGCACAGTCGAAGCTGCTTTCCATTCTGTTTCTGTTTCTGGGCCAGGGCATGCTCTGAAGTTGCCGTAAATAATTCAAAGTGCTCTTCACTTTAGTAGAGTGGTTCATGGAATGGGCGGGCCGGGGAGGCATTGGCAGGTGCTTAGTTTTAATTGAATTAGCTGTGATTTATTTACTTTCCCCTACGCACACATTGGACGGGGGAGGCCCGGGTGATTACCAAATTCCACATATGAAGGGGATTTCAATTGAGAATCGTTGATGAAGTGGAGAATGGCTGAATTAGAGCGGAAAGAAAATTAAATGGAAAGCTGACTTATTGTAGGAGGGCGGGCAGCGGTGCGACATGAGATGGTCAGAGCTCTTGACGTGGGAGGAACAAGAGGTCAAGTGATCGGGGCAAATGAACAAGGGAAAGTCCAACAAGCCCTCCTGTCGATCTACACTCAAAAAACATATTCTCTAGTTTTAAGAAATCCGCCTTTAAATATTTCATTTTATACCTTGCAGAGCAGCATCTCCGACCACAAAAAGAATATATTTTTATAAATTTTTTTCCAAATTCTTTCGCATTCCATCTGTAAACTCTTTTTGCTGGAGCTTCTTCATCCATACGGGTAACATGTCCAATCCAGCGCAGCCGCTGTTGTTTTATGCGCGTGACTAGATCAGTGTCCCCATAGAGCTTTTCCAGTTCGTCGTTCGATCGGATACGAAATTCATCGCCAACGTTTAAAGGTCCATAAATCCTCTGAAGAAATATCGGATATATATAAGAATAATCGGTCGAAAAACTGACGCCTCCATACTTTGTATTTCTTAGTTTGCTTTGCTTTCCCATGATTCCACTAAGTTTGATCAAAGTCGGACATCTATATAGTATAACTGTCATAGAAAAGTAGAGTCAGAAAAGTAGTCTTTGTGAGAAAAACTTGATTAATTTCAGTGGAAATGTCCTTCAAACTAGTTAGAAAAACGTGCTGCAAGCCAAAGTAAACTTTCCTCTATTTTTTCATTATTTAATGAAAATGACTGGTTTTTGTAAAGTCATTCATAAACTTAGAAAGCATATCACGAAAACTTTATTGGGTTCAGTTTTTTGTTAACTTAAGGCTAATTTTTATACTCTGTACCGAAGGTACATAGAGTATTATAAGTTTGTGCAAAAGTAGTTAACATCCAGAAGGAAGCATCTCCGACCCCATAAAGTATATATATTCTTGATCAGCATCAACAGCCGAGTCGATATAACCATGTCCGTCTGTCCGTCCGTCCGTCTGTCTGTCCGTATGAACGCACAGATCTTAGAGATGGTAAGAGATAGAGGTTTGACATGTATGGGACATATGCTTCTTATGTCTGCAGGCAGATCAAGTTTATTTTCAATTTTGGCCACGCCCCCTGCCGCCCCCGCAATTTAGAAAAAACGTCATATCTCCTACAGTTTTAAAGATAGGTGGGTTGTTCTTTCTAGATATATTTAGTAATAAGAATAACTTTTCGATCAGCCGAAGGAATGGTGAAGATTGGATGAACGGTTTTCGAGTTATGATCAAAAGACTGTTCGCTGCAGCAGCGCAGAAGCAGCGCTGCTTTCAGCTTCTACTGCAGCATCAAAATTTATGCTGAGCGTATAAATTCGTTGGTACAGAGTATGCTATAGTCGGGCTTGACCGACTTTCTTTCCTGTTCTAAATGTTTTCCTAAAAACGTTCTTATGTTTAGGGCGAACTTACCCTTGAATAAATAAAAAGAACTTGGATCGGGTTCTTAAAATAAAGAAAATTGGTATAATATAGAAAAAATACTTAAGATGATCGAGGTTTTATACGCGCCTTAGTGTAGTCTTCCTAATCTGTCTTCACTCGCTCCCTTTCCTTTCTAATAGTAAGCCAATATATATTTTTTTTGTAAATTGTAAAAATGCAAAGTTTGGTTTGGCTGGCTCGAGGTCAAAATCAAAAAATTAATTTCAACACATTAAATGTAGAAATGTTTTTCTAAAATCTAGAAAATATTTTCTATCCAAATCTGTCTTTGTACAGTTCGACACATGACGTCATGTTTTCAGTGTAAATAGCTTGTCAATTGTCATGTTTGAATAATGAGAATATTCGAATGATACTTTCAGTGCAAATACACATGATGCATGAATGTATTAATGAGTTAGTTCAGTTCACATCGCTGAAATCATTTTTTGAGCACAACAAAAAAGAGTTTCGTTCGGAGCGCTTAGGGCGCCAGAAAACCCGTTGTCCGAGCATGTTTGGTTCACAGGACCAGCTACCAACTGACCCTGAACTTCAGACTCCATTTTCATATCATGACGAATCAATGAAAACTAAAAACACAATTATTATACAGGTTCAAAGTTTCATCTGGTGCTTAAACTTGAACTTGAATACATTTTATAACATATTATGGCATGCCATCAGTGTAAATGGAATCTCTCGTCATGTCTCATGTGTCGAACTGTGTAAAAGCAGTCTAACAGTAAACATTTTCTTAATTTTTAGAAAGTCTTTGTCCTATTATGAAAAACTATTTTTCTATAAATCCATGGTGGCCAACTTTTTAAGAAAAATTTCTAAATTTTAGGGCGATTTCGGATGGTTTTTTTTTTGAATGTACGAAAACTTTTGGCAACATGAAAATTTATCCTTTTTCGTAAAAGGGAGCAGGCGTATAATATGGATGGATGGATGTCGAAATCATCTACAGAATTTGAATAAACTGTTTCCATTAAAAAAGGGAACACATGAAGTTGTCCGGATGTATGTAACAGGGTAAAGAAAAACATTTGCGACCCCATAAATTATATATATTCTTGAACACCATGAACAGCCGAGTCGATATAGCCATGTCTGTCTTTCCGTCCGTCTCTCTGTATGAACGCGTCGATATCAGAGACTATAAGAGGTACAGCCACAGAGCATGAAGGTTAGTGTAGACCGTACGCAGATCAAGTTTGTTTCAGATTTGAAAAACACCCAGCCCAAATAGCAAAGAAATGAACAGGGTACTTTGTAGTCGGGGCACTTGACTGCAGCGCCCTTGATTATTCAAAATATTCTTTTTATTCTCTGTATAGCAGTTACCAAGCGTGCGTAGTTTTTTTTTTTGCCATCTGTTAAATCTTTATAAATATTACAATCTATTTTAATGAAAGATTTTTACCAGAATGTAAACTATTAGGAAAATGGAGCAAATTTGACTTCTTTTAAAAACATTCAACTTCAAATTCTTGAATTCTAAATGGACTCATCCGTCTTGATCTTTCTGAAGTTCGCGACAAATATAGTTCTCAAATGACAGCTTAAGAATGATTGAAGTTTATTTCCTTCTAAGCTTCATAGCTTCGATCGATCTACGCTTTATTACTAATTTGACTATTTCAGATCATAAACTATATGTGTGCAACATTTCGTTCAAATCAGTTCAGTGATTTCTAATACTGTTACATTTTAAATATCATTCAAATAATTTATGACATTAGGGAAATCAATATGGCCTTTTGCTACGCCTCAAATCACAGCCACACAACACAAACACACACACACACACACATTTGCTTTGGTCCTTTATACCTTTGGTGCAGGGTATACAATAAAAAAAAAAAGTGCTCCATTCCAAGAATAATGTAAATTGCCTCTGGCCTTTTGGGTTCTATGTGAGATATCATTGGCTTGAGTTATTAAGTTGACATCTTTATGGCCCAGACCTGCTTAATTTTTATGAACTTTGCAACATTCCTCCATGGCCCTCGTTTACATGTTGCTTCACTTTTCACTTTAACACCTTTCGCCGCCAGCCAATTAACATTTCTCATTGCCTACCCCCGGGCGCACGCTCTAAGCCAAGTCAGCTTGTTAGGCGTTTGTGCTGATTGTTCCTTCTTTTTATATGCAATTTGCTCCGTTGTAATTGCTGGCAGTTTGATTGCAAACAAACCCGTTTATGGCGCGCGACTCGTTGATATGTATTATAAAATCATTTTTCACACCGCCACCGGCCAACCAATTCGTTTCCATTTGCAAGCCAAAGCAAATGGCATAAATAAATAAAAACACAAAATAGTGGAAGGGAGCGGGCGGGCGGGCAGGGCCATAAAATTGGCGTTAAATTACTTTGCACGCAGCCCAAGTGAGGGGTACCTGACGTTGACGGCTTCCAAGTGGCTGCCGCCGTTCCGTTGGCTCCTACTACTCGATTGGCAGAAGTCAAGGCCTGGCATATTGTTTTTGCTCGACGGGGGACCGGGGCGGCGCAATGCAAATTCATCACGTAATCGTTAACAGGCCATAGCTGGCAGGAGTAGAGCGGCCCGGTTGAAATGAATTGCCATTTCAGTCAAGTGCAGAGTCGTCAGGCGGTGAAAAGACACTCGGCCCGGGCCCTAGGAGCCTGCTGCTTCTGCTTCGGCTCCTGCTCCTGCTCCTGACCCCGGCTCTTGGCCCCCAGCCCCGGCTCAACCTGTGCCTCCACGCCTGTCATCAGTTGCCCATCAACTCTTTTGCATTGTTTGTTTTTCCTGTGCTTCAGTTTCTGTTAGGCTTTTGACTCCCTGGCCCCCCTCCCCGCTGACGGTCTTTAGTACAATTTGTGTGTTGACCTTCATGCCATTTTCATATTCATATCCCGGCAACGAGCCACAAACATTTTTCAGCAGTTCTAACCAGGCAAAATCCAAGTACAGCCCTTTGGGCAATCTGTAACCATTAAATGAAAGCATTTCCCACAAATTTTCTTTATTTGTATTGCAATTTTTCAGGTTGACACCCTCAATCGGCATAAAAAGAAATGTAACTTTTTGTATTTATGTTGTGGGGAGAGCTGTTTTGGGTACTCAGGTGTAGAAAATTCGAACCAGGTTGCAGCATACTACGTTTAAGGACGAATGTTGGGCACCCAAGTATTGTAAGCATACAGGAGGGATAAATGTTTCATTCAACGGCAATGTTTAGGATTTTGGTTGATACTTGTTCTCTGACAGGAATATTTCCCAGAATAATTTTTGATTCAAAGAGATTTCCAAATAGTTGGCACAGCGCTATAGAAAATTGTTCCATTAATCAATATTTATACCTATGTTTTTGGGTTGAGTTTGTTGGTATAGGAACTAAGGGATGAGGGATCATTGCAAGTTCTTAAGCAGAAAGTGAACCTCATTTGTGAAGGAATGAAATTTATTTAATAGAACAACCACTGAGACAATCTCAAAACTAGTTGTCATAATCAGATTGTTCGTAGTTATTCCTCCATATGGCATTTAAATCAACATTGCCAATGTTAAGGGAAACTCATAAAAGTCAAACACATTGGGGCACAGTGAATCGAAAGCAGTATCTCACGTGGCTCTACAAGGTACAAAAACTCGCAGTGTTAGCTAATCGATGCACAATTTGGAAAGGGCATTGTAAAGTTCATTATGTGTTTTCTTTTGTGATCTGTTAGATGCTATCATTTTGTATTATTTGCTTTTGGAAACATGGCGCACCGCGACCACTCTCGGACTACTGAGTTACAACTCTCCTAACAGTCCAATTTCCCGCATAAATGCCAGGATTTTCGTGGGTTCTATACAACTAATCGTGTTGGGGTGTAAGCTGTGTTCCCCAAATCCGCGCCTCGCCTTCCCTTCATAGAATCTGCATAGTTGGCTGTTTGTTATTCCCAACTTCAACAGGTGACCCCGCAGCCTACAGTGGCCCGTGTAGAGAGCCCTGTCCGGATCCTGAGGGCATTCATTCCTGGTTGGATTCATTTCTGGAACCTATTAGGATTATGGTTTAAAATGATTACGTTTGCTTTTCTAATGCCCTTGGTGTTTACCCAGGAGGCTGTTCTCAGAGTATTCTGTTCTTTTCCAAGGGGCAGGTTCTTCTTGCTGGCTATTTGGTCCAATTTACTTACAAATAGTACAAACTATAGCTGCACCCGTGACGTGAGTTTGACTGTGTCACGGTGTGTCACGACGTAAAAGTGAGCAAACATAGAGTTTCGTGTGTGAACAACCATGATCCGTGCGTTTTTCGTGATTGAATTAAGATCAAACATCGAAAATACAGTTTTCATGTATGTTGTTTAGTTTTATTTGTTGTCGAAAAAGTGTCATCACTTGAAAATATGCATATTGTTTTTGGTATTTCTCTGACAAAATGGTACAGTCACACTCAACTGTATCGAAATCAGCTCTTGCAACAATTTCAAAAGCTTCAAAAATGTCGTTTTTTTTTTCAAACTGCATCAAATCGGCATTAAATTAAACTTTAATTATGAGTGAGAGAAAAAAAGGAAGAAATAAATAGCAGATTGGGTTGCATTTTGTTAAACAAATCGGTACGGATATGCATTTATTATCGTTATCATTATCGTGCATTCGTAAGGGAATCGTGAATCGTGCATGATTCGTGTGTGATGCACAACTCTTAAAAAATTACATGCGTGAATAGTGCGTACGGAAATTTTTCTTTCGTGACCATGTCAGAAAATTTCAAGAAACATTTTGGATCAAAGTTTTTGTTTCAATTCCATTTTAGCTGTTGCAAAAAATTAAAATATGTTGGGCGCTCCGTTTCGCCACTTCAAACTAAAATTTACCCATGTTTAAGGTTCTGAACTATGAGGTTCTTGGTTTTTGGGCGAAGGTTTTGGTTCGAACTTTGGTTCACCCCATACTTTTTAAAAGTTTATATGGTAATCGACCAGAAAAACGATATAAACTGTGTCGATTTTGGGCTAGGATGGGATTATTCGACAACAATTTACTGTTCAGGTCTGTGTCTGTATCCAGCAACCCGGAATGCTTTTTTCGCCACAAAAAATTCAACTTCGAAGTCTAGGTACGAAATATGTTTCCACAGTAAATAACAAGCTCTTATTTTGTAAATCTCTTATCTCTCTTAATCTCTTAATCTCTCAAAATCTCTTATTTTGTAAATCAGCTTTGCAGTCGAGGAAACTTAAAAAAATAGTGGTTAATATTTGTGGTTTTTATAGCTGACAACATTAAACTTTCCTGTCGAATATAACACTCAGTCTTAATAAACCAGCAGGATTACAGAAGAAATCGCTAGAATATGGGTAAAATTTGTTCACGTCTATCATTTTTGTTGAGCCGAAATTTAAGGTACGCAACAGGTTCAGGTTCAGCTTTAATACCCTAAGATGATCGGTTCAAGGTTCTGTTCAAAGTAATCTGAAAGTAGGAATTCCGGATTCGAAGCGGTTCGGTCGAAGACCGGTTTGCATCCCTGGCAAAAATCTATGCATATAAGTATGCTCTTAATTTTAAACAATCATTAGTTGAGAAAACATGAGCTTAACAGCTAGTGTAGTGTGCAATAAAGATTTCTGGCATGCAACATTAAAGATTGATCTATTTGTGATAGAAAATTTGTATGTTTGGAACACTTTTGCAAAAGTTGTTTATGCCTAATAAATGGAGCAATTTCCTATGTAGCACAGTCATAAAAAACTACGTTGATTCTGGAAAGGACAAGTCAAGGAATTTTGTACTTTCTGGTGAATAGTTCAAGATCCGTGTTGCTTGGCTGTGGCACATTTCTCAAAACATTTTACTTTGCCATTCTGTCGTTTCTTAAAAATGTTAACATTCGCCCAGATTGAATTTGGTATTTATTAATTTAATATTCCAATTTTTGCTCTGCCTTTTCGAAATCGATCTTAAGCTGCTATTCGCTATTCTCTCTTCTCCTCTTTTTTTCTTCCTCACTCACTAACACTACGCCACAGCCGCAGTTCCACTCAAAAAAAAGCAGCCAAAATCGCTCTAAAATTTAGAAATTCGCCTTAAAAAAGGAGTCAAAGGCGCTTCGCCATATATTTTAGAAAAATTAAGAAAAAATAAACTATAATCTAGAAAATATTTTCTTAATTGTAGAAAAGCTTTTCTAGATTTAAAAAAAAAACTTTCTAAATTTTAGAAAAATCTTTCTAGAAGTTAAAAAAAAAAACATTTCAACTATTATAGACAAAAGAAACGGGAGTGAGTGACTGGAGACAGAAAAGGAAGAGACTACAACAATACGAAGCGTATATATTATATTTATTTTGTATACCCTGACAGATGGTATAATAGAACTTGCTTTCTACCGGTTGGAAGGCGGCATAAAAGAAAGTCCTTCAAAGAAGTAAGAAGGTCTGTCAAGCCCGACTTTAACATACTCTGTACCACCCAACGTTTTTTTTATTCCCCCTTATATATTACATACATATTATATATTACATATAGAGCAAACTCTATATACACTGGATATAAATGTCAAATATATTATGAAAGCCCTAAGCATGCCTAGCTACTGCATCCCAAATATAGTCGCTAGGCGGCTGCTAAGCCAGCGAAAACAGTGCATTGAGAGT
The DNA here is from genome assembly GCA_035044965.1 of Lordiphosa andalusiaca. Taxonomy (NCBI): domain Eukaryota; kingdom Metazoa; phylum Arthropoda; class Insecta; order Diptera; family Drosophilidae; genus Lordiphosa; species Lordiphosa andalusiaca. The sequence continues at coordinate 320,145 of JAWNNM010002284.1, forward strand.
TGGACCGCAGTAGCAACAGAGCACAACGAGACGCTGGACTTATCAAGCAGCCATGGAATTGGTGATTGGAGAACCAGAATAATAAATAAGATTGATCAATCGAATAGACGTAGATGGACAGCGGAAACAAAAGCAAGCACGTCAAGACTCATATATAAAGAATTGGAGCTCAATCTAGGAAGTGAAAACTATTTTAATGATGCCTACGATCAGGAGACCATCAAAAATATCATGCTAGTTATGAGCGAGTGCTAAGACAAACGTACCCAAATAATCACCCGGCCTCATTAAGGACCCTAAGGTCTATGTGTGACCCCATCTGGGGTCAGCCGGAACTACCTACCTACCTATGAGCGAGTGCATCAGACTGCGCTTTATACCGCACATTTCGGAGCACGAAACAAACTACACAATGTGTAATACTGCTACTACTACTAATTTTCAATTTGAACGCGAAGGGCCTAACAATTCGGCTAGTTTTTTTTTTCTTGAGTTGGCAGGACTGTTGATGACATCTTGGCCAAATTTCATGTGAATGTCATTATCAGTAATATATTTACGCTTGTGTTTTCCAAACGACCAAGAGTACACTTTTCGATTTTTACAATGTCTGATTTAATTGAGCAGAGAAGTGCCATCAAATTTTGTTTGCGGAATGAAATTTCGACTGCGGAAACGTTGAGGATGTTGCGGAAGGCCTTTGGTGATTCTACCATGTCACAAAAAAATGTTTATAAGTGGTACAAAGACTTCAAAGAGCACGTCAAAGTCGTTCAAAAATCAAGGTCATGATGACAGTTTTTTTCGATTTTCGTGGTGTGGTGCACTATGAATTCCTTCCATCTCGCCAAACTGTTAATAAGGAATATTATTTGAGCGTTATGCGTCGTTTGCGTGAAGAAATTCGTCTAAAAAGACCAGAATTATGGGCCAACAACTCTTGGATTTTGCATCACGATAATGCAACGTCTCACACTGCACTCGTTCTTCGTGACCATTTCGCCAAAAATTCGACGCATATCGTTCCGCAACCACCGTATTCGCCTGATTTGGCTCCGTGTGACTTCTGACTATTCCCAAAACTCAAGAGACCACTTCTGGGGAACGCGTTTCGAGTCGATTGAGGAGATAAAAGCTGAATCGAAGAAAGCGCTGATGGCTATACCGGAAAGGGACTATTTGGCATGTTTCGAGGATTGGAAAAAACGTTGGCATAAGTGTATTTTATCGGGAGGGGATTATTTTGAAGGGAATGAAATTGATTTAGAAGAATAAATAAAGATTTTTCATTCTACAAACAAATTCAACTTACTTTTTGCCCACAGTAGTACGAGCGAAAAAGAGGATGTGTACCATTTTCTAGGAAGGTGTCCCATACTAAAGAAACCAAGAATCCAGCTTTTTGGAAGAGTAGAGTTGATTAACGCTGAGATACTAGAGATTCTAAGCCAAATAAATATGTGTCAACGGCGATGGGCTACAGGCAGCGTATCTTAGATGGATATTTTTAAACACTAATATCTAGTAAAACAAACTCTTAAACTTAACCTAGAAAATGAAGAAAATGTAATAAATTATTTATTGAAATGGGCTGATGTGTAAATATGCCAAGCCAAAGCGAACACTTACTGTTGTCAAACAAGCATGAACCCTTTCTTTTATATTCCGAAAGCAGGGAACTCGATCTTGAGAATTACATGCGATGTCTTTTTATATTTTCGACATTTTAGGTCGAATTTCTTATCAAGCCGAATATCAGTTGCCCCTTTTATATTCCGAATGCTGGGAATTCGTACTTGAGAATTACAAGGGATGTCTTTTTAATATTTTTCTATTTTTTAAGGCCATTTTCTACACTTTTTTGTCCATATTTTAGGGCGAATTTCTAAATGGCTTGTCTAAATTTATGCAATGTTCTATTAAAAATTACCCTTAACTTAATTAAAACTAAATCGAATTTCTAAATTTAAGAAATTATTTTCAAAAAAATCTTTTTTAGGGCTGTTTTTTTTTCTAAGTTTAAGAAAAACCTGTCTAAAAACAAGAAAGAAAAATTATTTTAGGGTGAATTTCTAAAAACTAGAAAATAGTTTTTTGTGTGTACCTGGAGAACATGTGGTATGACTAATTTTATCGCAAATTTGATACCCATCCACTTTCTTCAACAAATTGTCCTTTAGAGAATCTCCTCATATATTGCATATACTCAACTGATTCAAATAGCTTTGGTTACATTGTGAATGAAAAGACATTAGTTTAGCTGTACTCACATTAAGTTCGGATAGGACTCGAATCGTTTACACTTGGCTTGACTTTCGGACTGCCAAACAAACCAACTTTCTATCTGTCTCTGCATGAGTGTGCGTGCTTGTGTGTGTGTGAGTGTGTGTGTGTGCGAACTCGCAGTTTTCAAGTGGCACACTGAACGACCTACAAAAAATATTTATGGCTCCCCCAGCCGCAAATATTCACCACACTCGCACACTGTTCCGCACTCTCGCTCTGTCCTGCCAGTGTCCAGTCATTATTTATACGCTGCTAATCTTCCACCATGTGAGAGACTCCAACTCCAACTCCGACTCCGACTACGGCTCTGAACTGTGTCTGGTTTTGCCTTTTTGGCTGCCGCTGCCTTTCCCTGGCGCTTGCTACAGTTTATTGTTTATTGCGGTTCCCGCAGGAGCAGTTCCATGGCTGTTGGCCCTGTGTCCTGGCGTTGCTTTTGTGCCGGCTGCATCGGCAGCAACGGCATTGCAACGAATATGACCGCAAAATGCTAAAACGTCTTTTCAGTTACAGTTTAAGTTTGCCGCATTTTAGCTAAAGTGCAGCATACTTCCCCTTCCCCTTCCCCTCCCCTCCCCACCCCTCCCGCCACCACCCCCTCATTCAGTACGGTGTCAATTATGGCAATTGCTTTGTACACTTGGCCACAAAATGCTGGCAGTTTTGTGTACCTTGGCAGGATCGGGATATGTTTACATTGGAGAAGTGGTGTTTGTTTATGCTTAGGCGTAATTTGTAAGGACTTATATGCTTAGCCCCCAACCAAAGGCAGACAAATTGATGGTGGCTTGGGCCGGCAATTGCCCTGAATTGAGTAATTAATAGATTTGCCCGAAGAAGTAGACAATGAATCACATTGATGCTCGATGGGAAGATACTTTAAAAGCTACTACTAAATTGTATCGCTCACAATGCCGCTCAATCAAAACGTTTCCCACAATATGTCTGCGCTTTATTCCAAACCTCAATGCAATTCAAATATATACACAGTCTGTGTGCCACCACGGAGCGGCCAAGTTCAACAGCAACAAGGTCGAACCCGTCCGGCTGTCAGTCAGTCAGTCAGTCAGTCAGTCAGTCCGACTTCTGGCAAGTTCTGGCATTTATGTGTATCGCGTAGGTTGCCGGCTGGTGGGTTGGCCACCCCGCATTCGTCCATCGACTGCCAAGTCAGAGGCTGCCGCCCGTGTACACAAGACGGCCTCCACGGAGGAGGAGGAGGAGGAGTGGGAGGAGGAGGGCTGCGCCGTGGAGCAACAAAGCGGGCGAAACAAAAACGAAGTCAGATTGCGATACATGCGCGTGGTTTTCAAACTGACAGATTTTTATATGTCTTTCGGGGGCGATGCAATTTTTTGCTCGCCCTTCGCAACTGTCGAAATTGCAGCCGGAATGGGAGTCTCTAAAGGAGAGCGCATTCTGAGGTACAGAGTGCAAAATAAAATCGGCCCTGATTGAGGAATGAGGAAGCCAAGATAAATGACATCAATGAAGAAATGTGGCTACGTAATGGACAATATGTACATGACAGAGAAATAAGATTGAAAAGCAGATCTACATGGGATTTATGAAAAAAAGTATCTATCAATGGAAGCAATCAAATAAATCAAATCAGTTTCCCGTTCACCGTTTTATCCTGTTCAGCTTAAATGCAGCACAAAAGTTGTTCAACATTTATTGAGACAGATCCGAGTTTAAATCTTTACATAAACAAATTACAAATTGATTTCAAGAGATTCCTGTGATTTGTCTGAAATATTCAAAAGATTTATGAATAAGATCGGTTAATCAGACAAGAAAGGGTTCTCAAGCAAGTTAATTCAGAACGGAAATGGAGAATATCTTGCTTGAAGAATGAGTTGATTGATTCATGAGTTTTATACTCTATTTCATTTATCCAACTTTGCTTTCCTACTTAAGCTTTCCTGCCGTCAACCCGTTGAGTAAGACTCGGGCTCAGAACGACAACAAATTATTTTCGTCACAATACTTCACATAATTAGAAACATTTTCAAACATCAGAAGAAAAAATTAATTTAATTATTTTTTTTGCAGGATTGCAATCAAGTTCGAAATCCATTCGGTCCAGACGTCTGAGACGTCGGGATTTTTAGGAAGTCGAATCTAAACCCCAACCAGAGCAAAAACTTGTTCATCCGTCGAACCTGAAACTGAACCGGAAAACAAATTTCAAATGGGTTCGGTTTATAAAATGTGTACTGTTCACATCTTAATTTTGATTGCGAATGACTTTTAAAGGGGTTTATTTATCAAAGATTCGAAGAAGAAGTTGGGAACTTACACAATTTTAATTCTACCTTAAGCTAGGTACGGAGACACTGGGAATTTTCTCGAAGCCCATCTAATTACATGGCGCAGAGCATGCTACAACAAGTGAGGTAAGGTGGCATCAGTGTGAGTTCTCTGCAAAGTACCTTCACGTTCAGTGCTGCGCGTACTTTTGTAGCGAAAGCTTTTGGCAAAAGTACGCATCACACTCATCACGGCTTACCTTTATTGTTGTATCATGGCTCAGAGAATGCGCTACAGAAAAGTCTCAGAGCACATTCTCAGAGCGGGTACGGAGACAATACAAATTTGCTCTGAGAATGAGCATGGCCTGCCAACTCGTTTTTTGGCCAAACAGCTGATAAATTCTCGCAGGGGGTAGGGGCACTCCTCTAGGAACTGATAGACGAGTCCTCCCAGGACCAAGATAATAAACTTTGGACATTGCTCTTAAGATTTGAAAGGAATCAAATTTCAAACATTGTCGAAAAGTCACATTGACACAGAAATCATAAAAAAAGTATAATGCACCTTTGTGAACTACTGAACTGATCCGAAAACGCGGTTCAATTGTGTTCAATTGTGTTCTGGTTTGCATCCCTGCAAAAACACGAAAAAAAAAACAGTATAAATGGACGTACAAGGTCTAACAAGTGGCGCTAATCGAAGCGGTCAAATCGCAACTCTTTTTATGGGATTTGACTAACAAAAAGCATTTCGATGTAATTTGCACTCTCCATAAATGCTCCTCCTCCTCCAGCACCATGGAAAATGACCCCATAAAAACAACCATGGCATTCTCCATAGCCTCTGCATTCATCAAAGAGTCTTCCAGTTTACATTTTCACAAACTTATATTAAGCGTGAATTTTGTTCTAAACAAACAACAAACAACGGGTCAGCCCGTGCAGGGTGACCGTTTCAGATTCAGTGACATTTTGTTGTTTTCTGGTCACACTACAGTCTCAGAGGCCGCTCTGAGAATTAAAAAACAATTCACGCTGCGAGAAAATTCTCAGCGTCTCCGTATCTAGCTTTAAAAGCAAATTAAATTCTCTAACAAAATGATGCAAGCTAAAATCAATCAATCATTTTAATTAGATCTTGTCTCTGGGATTGAAATTTGGAGTACGAGTCGTACTAGATCGAGCTTGATACAAGCTCGAAAGGCTTAAACCAATCCTGAATAGCGTGTATCAATCCGAATAGGCTTATATCAATTTCGAATCCGTAATTGAAAGCCAAAAAGTTGTCTTTCAACAACATTTGGATTAATTTAATTCGGATTTTAGTTTTTAATATTCAAAGCTCTGCTGCGGGAGTCAGTTGTAAATGTGTGTACAAATTTTAAATTTTCAAAACATCTGTAAATTTACAAAAACGCAACTTCCTCCCAACCATTTCTACACAGAACAAATAAGATCAAATATCGACTTAATCTTTCAATATAATTTTAAAAATATCAAAATTTACATATCAAAGATGTTTTGTATTTAATGTCAATATGATGCTATGGTATTACATTGATACTAAAAATGTTATATTAATAAGTGAATTCATCAAAGTAATCTGAAAAATGACCTAGAGTCCTGATTTCAGATCAAAGTAGACATCGAAAATGAGAGAGCAGAAAGAGACACGCAGTGTTTCTTAAATCAAAGGGAGACAGCTGTAGTGCAACTCGAAAAAGGCAAAAACAATGTTCCTGTCTCTGCAGCAGCAAGCGAGACAGCGAATACTCTTTCGATTTGTCTGTTTTTGCTTTCATTGCTGATTGCAGTTCCCAACTGCTTAAAGCGGTGAGCGCATGGAGAGACATTCAAACAGCGACAGTCATTAACGATGTGCCTACTGAAGGTTGAATCGCGAGATTCATGAAACAGTACTATAAAGGTAACCAGCTCTGTTTGATTTCAGCCATGTCGTACAGGTATTGTGAAAATACTGCATTGATACTATAAAAATATATCAGGGATATTAACAAATATCAGATTGTTGATCTGAAACATTTTACTTTGATTTGTTCGAAATGTTGGAGCGATATATTCGAGAGCATATCATTTCGGTATTTTTCATCGGCACTAAATAATACCCGATTGTAACTAAACATCGCGATCATTTTTTTCTGTGTAGTATACTGAGGTCAGCAGATCTGCTTGATTCATATTTCCAAGACGAGCATTAATAATTTTAGTCGCAACTTTTGTTAAAGTTCTGTTTTTTTAAGAGGACACTTGGTCTCCTCTTACAAGAGAAGAAACAACTAGGTGCATTCGTAAGAAAAAAGTGGAAAAAATGAATCTTAATGGACAGATTCTATAAATCACGTGGCGACTCGTCCACTTTGATCAGCGCTGCTCCGTGAAGTTTCCAAATGATTTTTGCTGTTTTTTGCCCTCTTTGCTTACGCTTTTTTGTATTGTGTGTTCAATTGTTGTGGGTACCTCTGACAATAATCAATCAATTATCATAGATTCTAATAACCCCTGCGATATTTTATTAGCTATTTGAGTACACACTCTGAGAATGGGCTATGAGAATTGGATCTATGAATTTTCTCAGAGCATTCTCAAAGCAATGTAATTGATTTGTTAGTTTGTTTGTTGCTACAAAATTTGAATGCAAATATGCTTTGTGCGAGTGTGTTTGGGCTTGTGTGTGTTTTTCGGTGGGGAAATGCGTTTATCCTTGTAGCCGGAGAGGAATTTGTGTCGATTTTACTTGGTTTACCGTCTGGGAGCTAAAAAATGAAAATGCATTTATTTGCCTTAACTTAAGTCGAGCGGCAAATAAGAAAATTTCCTGACCCGCTTCTTGGCTGGAGATGCATCAAATGTCAAATGCAGCAGCAGTTAAAGGGAAGCAGCGGGTTGTTCTCTCTCTCTCTCTCTGTCGCTCAATCTCCATCCCTCTCTCTCTCTCTCTCCCTGGTAATTATATTGTGAAGGATGTTCGCCTGGAGGAAATCATTAAGTTGCTGATTGGCACATCACTCATAGGCAAAAAATCTTTAAAAATTCAACAGGCAGGGCAGAGCCGAGTCTCCCGTATGCCAGAGGAGGGCCTCCACTCTTCACATGTCACTGACAAATGCCAGTTATGTAAGAGATATGCTGCTGATTTATCAGTAAGCACGCAGTGCGTACTGTGCCCTCCGTTTCAATTCAATTGAAATATGAGTCGCGAGTCGAAATTGAATTTTAAAATTATCAGCCTGCCACGCCCACACACACACACACACACACAGATCCATAGGCAGCCGAGTCACCTTTCAAGTTGAAAAGTTTTTTACGCTATTTCGTACTCTTAATCAGATGCAAATGAACGTACAAAATGTTAACTTTGAAGTTGTCTTCTTTTTAATGATTGTTATTTGTTTTGGCAAAAAAGTTGCGCAAATTATTGAAGAAAATTGAGTTTTATAGAATTTCAAAACAAAGGCCATAAATAGAGGGTGAGGAAAAGTGGAATTATGTTCAAAAGTGGCTTAGAGTATGGGGAAGAGAGACTAGTGGATTTTCGCAAAAGGAAGCAAAGGAAGAGCAAGGCCTGCTTCGACAATGTTGCGCCACATCTGAAGAGGTGATTAGTTGACACTGTCAGGGGAATTCATTCGAAGTCGAAGCAAATAGCAGAGATATCATCTACAAACAGAATATCTACTCGATTCGTCCTGCTGATAATTAATATCGTAGAGATAGTAAGCATAAAACATGAAATGGATGTGCAAGAGTAAATAAATAGTAAAATAAAATATTAAAAATTTTGACAGAGCTATTACATTTTACATTTCGTTCAGTGGCTTTACAGATTGTTAATTCTCTAAAATAAACTTATAATAATTCCTGAGTATTTACTTAAGGAATTGATTAGATGAAACCAGTCCTCGCCTTTAAGCATTCTCAATACCACATGGGGCGATAACTTCCCTTTGCTAAGCCACATTGTTTTACACCGAATAAAATTGGTATCAATATTGGTATTCAATATTCACTAGTTTGGTTATTTTTGTATTAAAATCATTCTTAACCCTTTCAACCTAAAGTTAAGATGGGTGGACCTAAAAAATATTTCACTTTATATTTTTGGTGGCATGGCCACAAAGGTTAACTGATATGAATTTCAAGATCCACATATCCTAGATCGTCCTTACGAAACCGATGCCTAAAAACATTTCTAAAATTCGAGAATATTGTTGTTTAGCCGGCTCGAGGTCGTAAATAAAACTCAATGAAGTTATTACTTTTCTTCCAATATACTTCGGACGCGCATCGGCATCCGTCTTCAGGGACACTACAAAAACAATTTACCAATTATAATACGTTTTAACAAAAACTAAATCGTGAACATTTCTACATACAATTTATGACACGTCTGTACCGCTTGACGTGGAGTTCAATACTAATCTACTTTCTCTCTAAGAGATGTCTGTAAAGATGTGCAACGTTCTCAGTATCCGATTTATAGTTCAATCTCTTGTCTGTTGGTGTGTTAATTATGTGGAGCGTTTCAAGAGTAAAGCGTTTTCTGTAGTTGTTCTCTTGTTGTAAGATTGTTGTTCCCTCGAAGTTTGGTGAATGTCCGCTCTCCATACAGTGGGTGGCCAGTGCAGTTTTCTGTATGGTCGTTTGGTGTCTAAGTTTGAAGTCCGATTTATGTTGTGATAACCTTGTTTTTAATTTAGACTTGGTTGTTCCAATGTAAAGCTTATTGCACTTATTTTCTGCATCTCCATTGCATGGTATTTTGTATATTACATTGTTCTTGTCTATTGCTTCAATTTTGGATTTCGTCTTGTTGTAAATATTTCTCATGGTGTTTTTGGGTTTGTGGACTATTTGTATGTTTTGTTTGTTAAAGCATTCAGAGTTTGCGAACCGCTCTGAAAGCTTCGGTACATAGGTCAGCGATCTAAACGATTTGGTTCCTGTTTCAACTCTGGGTTTGGCAGTCTTATGTCTCTCTATCATGGTGTTGATAATCCTCATGGGGAAGTCATTATTCGTCAATATCGCCTTAATTTCGGAAATTACGTCATTGTGGTAAATCTCGTCACTGATGTTCAGCATCCTTTGAATACAGCTCACAGCTGTATTCATAATCATATTTTTAGGATGTTTGGAGTAAAAATTGATTATTCGTCCTGATGCTGAGGGCTTTTTGTACCATTTTATTTTAAGTGTGTTTCCATGTCCGTTTATTAAAGAGTCCAAATATGGTAGTTTACCAACCACTTCTACCTCCGTGGTGAATTTCAAACTGCGGTGGAACGAGTTTAGTGCGTCTAGTGTGTCCTGGATCTCGGCTTCTTTAATAATTCCAAATAAATCGTCCACATATTTGGTGAGTAGTCTAGGTGGGTGTTTAAGTTTCTTCATTGTTGTGTCCAGAAGTTCCTCCATCACAATGTCTGCTATTACATTCTTGAAATTCAGCCAATCAATTTTCTCTCGTGAAGTAGCTTTTTATATATTTTTTAAACTATTCTGAGCTAGCAAAATTTTGATTTTTGTAAATCACACCAATGGATTTCATAGAATTGAATAAAATGTAGATTCACTTTTTTCTCACATTATTGGCAGAGTTTATTTTTCGCGCTATCGAAATACTAAGATCTCATTGCAGCTGACTAAGTTGTGTCAACATTAAAATTCACAAAACTGAACAGTCAACTAGACAACGTCAAACGCATTTCGCGAAAACAGCAACAGCGGGCATGGGAGGGTTAAGAGTATCAAACTTATCTTTTGGTTATTAATTTAATCATTTAAATATTTATTAGATACGCTTAAGCATTACTTTTCATCAGCCATATTTTTTATGATAAGTCATTTGGAGAACTTTAAGGAGGACGAACAAGTAGCGCTAATCGAAGCGGTCAAATCGCAACTAATTTTATGGGATTTGACAGATCGCTCTTTGCACACATTTGTAAATAACTTTTTAGAAAGAACTATCCAAGATGATTGAACCAAAGTTAGTGGTGCCGCAACCATTGAAAGTTCTAGAACTAGCTAAAATTTAACAATCATTTAAAAATAATTGGGTCTATATCAGATCAGTACGGCGGACTGTTATCTTAATTAGATTCGCAAGGCAATGTGAGAGAGCAATTTGTCTCGAGGTCATATAAATACATTTTGTAAGAATGCAAAACAGAAGTAATCAGTTTTTAAAATGGTTACATTTAGTTTTGAATTAAGTTTTTCATGTTTTAATTAATGTCAGTTTGCAGAGAAATCAATTGGTTGTTAATTGAAAGGGATACGAATAAATATTATATTAAGAAATGCTAGAATTAAAATGATTCCAAAAGTTAAACAATTGAAGTGTCGAAATTATCATTTCTACTTTTAATTTTGTATCTTCGAAATAACATTTTGTTACTTTCGTCATTTTGATGACTACTTTTTTGGGTGTTTTTTTAAATTGTATATTTTCCGCTTAAGTGTTTAATGTCTTATTTTTCTTGGCAATTGCACAGGTTGCAGGTTATACCGGCTTGCATTATGAAGTGAGGACCCAAAAGCTTTTCTCATTCAGATCTGACTTATGGTATACTCCTACATTTACATTTAAATAGTTCATTCTCCACGATCGTAGTTTAAAACTTTAAACATCACCCTTTCTCCGCTTTTAAGTGATTTTCGCACAAAACGTGCTCTGTGGGATGCAGTCCTTGATTTTCAGCAATACATCATGGTTTCAGGGTTTCCCACTCTTGAAAGTACTGATTTCTTTCGATGTAAATAAAAACAAAATTTCGTTCTTGGACAAAAAAATGTTGTATGTCCTGAGTTCGAGAAGAATGAAAATCATTGATTTATGTATGAGTTTTTGATTCCTTTTTTCTTGATTCAGGAGCTTCATTACTTGAACCAAGTATGAAACATTCTCAATTCAAGTAGGAAAATTCTTGAATCAAGTGCTAAACGTTCTCAAATTAAAGATAGATGATTCTTGAAGCAAACGCATAGTGCAAATTTTCAAAAATTCAGAATGTTCGTTCATGTGTTGAGATCTCATCAGTTTCAAGAGTAAGATCGTTTACTCTTGAATCAAGAGCTCCCCACAGATTAAAAATCTTTATTCCATTTAAACAACAACCTAAGATCAGATATTGTTTCCAATTATGTTTTAATGTATTTTAAAGAAAAAAAAATTGTCAAACTATTAAGAAATTTTTAGTCAAATCGAGGATTACCCAGCATCACAAAGCGACAGCATCAGTCTTTGCCCGTCAACCATTAGTCCAACAGCCGACTCTCCATGCCAGCAATGCCATAACTGCTTGAGAACTGCAAAGCGACATGAGTGCTTAAATCAATGGCGCTCTGTCTCTATTCCCTGAAACGTATTTGCTGTTCCCTCTCAGTTTCATTACCTTACTTTGCCGGAAAGCTCTAAGCTGAGCACGAAGTTAGATCGATTTGAAGATCTTGGACTTGTCGGAGTTTATACGAAAACCCCAGAACTGCGTCTATAAGGAGTTGCATAGTTATGGGAGATTCCGCACAGACCACAATGTTATCTTTTATTTCGCGAACGCTTACAAAAATTCGCTGTAGGAGCTAGTCTTCCAAATCATTTGGACATAAAGAGAAGAGGACTGGCTTTAAAAGGCATTCTTGCTTGACTGCAGAAAGGAGGCCCAGTCCCATACTGCGGCGTCCTTTGCGGATGTGAGGATGAAGATATATTATATAAGCATATTGGGAGACGCTTCCCTTAATGAAAGTTACAACCATCTGACTAAAACACACTTTATTGGTATTTGACATTCGCCTGCCTAATGAATTCCTATGTCAGTACTCATCCCATCCTTTGAGTGGTTCCGAAAGCGTGACACAACGCAAAAGATTGCTAATCTTCATGCGACATTAACTTGAGGCATTCTCATTGGTTGCCCACTTCCAAATGTACCCAAAGATGCTGCTGAGCCGCTTTCGTTTTTAATTAACCGACTCCATTTGAGAGCCAGGCAAACGGGATGCACTTCGCCAAGTCAATTAGTTTGACAGATTAATGCAAATAAACATGCCGCTTCCTGCTCTGGGGCGACGTGTGTGTTCGCTAATTGGGCTAATTAAACGGGGCGAGTTGTCTGCCCGCGAGTCCTGTCTGCGACTTAAAGTTCGCTCATTTCATTTCAATCCAAAATCGTGGCATTGAAAAAGAGAAGCTTTTTCAAAATTTCATCAACGAAATTGCCGGTTCAACGAAAATATTCGGAGCCAGTGACAAAGTGAAAGTGTGCGCTGCTGCTGCTGCCAGGAACAGGAAGTGGAAGAGTGACAGACTCTCTGCTGGAACAGGGACACAAAAATTCCATCATGCTGACAATGAAATATCTCAGAAATTTTTAAAGAGCATAGAAGGAGAAGGATGTAGTAGAAGCTGCGCCAGCTGGCGTTTTTGCATTGTCTCCATGGCTGCTGCTGCTGCTGCTGCAGAGATGAAAAATGTATATAGATATTAAGGCCGGGCGACTTGCATCCAGGGGACACAGACCGACGGGCGGAAGAGCAGGGTGCGCTTAAGGAATTGCCTCAAGAAGGGGCCGTGGCAGCGATTTATTGAAGGCGCCCTAAGCACCGGTCGGTCAGCTGACAATGAACTTAAAATTTTGTAATTTCTTCCGACCCAGAAAGAAACAAGAAAGTGTTAATTCGTCGTGAAATTAATTAATTCTTGAGAGTGTATCGACCAGTTTTCAAGGGCAGAAAGGGAAGTATTTGCGTCCCCGGAAGGAGTATTTGTTGTTGATCAGAGTGGCACTGTGTTGTGGAAGCTATCGAGCTAAAGCTTTGTACATAATCTTAATGAAAAATAAATAATATATTACCAAATATCAGTTTTAATTTGTAAATGCCTGCCTACGATGAATCGGATATTATTTATATATGAGGAAAATCATGATTATTTTCCAGGGTAGTTTTATAAGGAAAATCTTGATTATTTTCCAGGGCAGAAAACCTCGTCTGAGACGAATGGTTTGGAACCTGGAACTCTGAATATCTTAAAATTATAAGCACCCCTTGAACCGAACCAAGTTTGCAAGAATAACTGAACCCTAACCTGTTCCGAACCTAAATATTAGGTTTGGTATAATTAAAACAAGAAAGAAAGTCGGTCAAGCCCGACTTTAACATACTCTGTACCAACGAAGTTATACGCTCAAAATAAATTCTGATGCTGCAGTAGCAGCTGAAAGCAGCGATTTTCTAAAACAGATGAGCCACTGCGTTTTTACGCTTGGTAATAAAGATGCAATAATTACAGTGCTCGCCTCTATTGTAAATTGAAAAGTATTGTAAAATCGTTTGTTAACTTCATTTAGAACGATTACGATGGAATCAGAGATTCTCTTCAAATTTACTGCCAGGATAAGCCGCAATGAGAAATGCAAAATATATATTGTCCTCTTTTTGTAGAAAGACTTCTGGAAAAACTTATGTTACCTGGCAGAGGCCAGGTATGATTTGTGAAACAAAATACAATAGACCGAATCATATGTAAAATTCCATCTTGGGCTAATAATGCTCCCTTTATAAATGAACTCAAATAACTTGGGCCAAATGCAGCTGTTCCACTATTGTTCTTCTAAGTTTCATTTTAATTATTATGTTCAACAAACAGCCAACTTGATTGGTGAAAATCATAGTTTTTATTATGTAATGTTATTTTAGTTACATGAATAATTAACTCTTTCAAGCACAATTACTCAATAATCCCCCTTTTTCAGATACAATTATTCAAGTAATTGTAAAAGTAATTACAAGTTGAAATAATCATGGAATAATCGTACAATTTCCCGGAATTCTTTTTCATTATCTAATTAATCTAAGTCTTGAGAATGAAAAGTAATTAAATATGGAAATTAATAATTACTTCACATCTCTGATAAATATTCACCTGTAAATAAGAACACTAGTCTGTCCCGAGCAACATAGAAACTTGTTATTTAATGATTTTTCTAGTTGGTAATTACTTGATCAATTACTTGAATAATCGTACCTGGAAAGCGGGATTATTAAGTGGATGTGCTTGAAAAGTTGAATTATTCATTAATAATCCTGATTACTTAATATATCCAAAAGGTGCGACCATTCTATTTAAAAAAAACTGTGAGATGTATGACGATTTTTTTAAACTTTCGGGTTCAAAAATCGAAAATAAGTTAGATCTGCCTGCAAGTAAAAGATGCAAATGTACAATATATGTCAAACCTCCACGGATTCCATCTCCGAGATCAGTTAGTTTATACGTACAAACGGTCACTGTTTTATCGACTTGCAATACATTCATATACTCTGTGATTCTTTGATGCAGAGTATAAAAAACATGGGCCGATCAAAAATCTAAACCACACAGAAAAAACGAGAGCGTAAGTTAAAGACGGCCCTGCCCGACTTCGAAATACCCGTTACTCAGTACAATTAGTGTTTAATAACCTCAAGCGGTTCAGATAAGTATGCAACGTATTTTTAACTCTGCCATTTATTATCCGATCTTTATGAAAATTTGTGAGATTGTAGATATAGGCCACATCATACACTACACTGCAATATCTTAAAAAAGTAGGAGATATTCAAACTCATTTTTATTGAAGGCCGGGAGGGGGCGCGGAGAAAATTTGAAATAAACTTGATCTGCGTGCAGACAATACTAGTCTACATTTAAAATTTGGTGGCTTTAGCTCTTCTAGTCTCTGAGGAGTAGGTGTTCAGATTTGGAAAATTCCCTCCGACCCCCTCTTATCGCAAAAAAACCGTCAGATCCACAGTTTTTAAGTTAGAGCCTCGTGTAGTATACATCAAGCTAGGCCCAATATCAATCTATTCTGAAAATAACCAATAGATCAGAGAAACGAGAGCGTAAGTCAAAGTCGGCCCTGCCCGACTTCGAAATACTCGTTACTCAGTACAATTAGTGTTTAAAAACCTCAAGCGGTTCAGATAAGTATGCAACGTTTTTTTAACTCTGCCATTTATTATTCGATCTTTACGAAAATTTGTGTACTGTACATATTTGTATTGTACATATTGTATTGTATTGCGCACTATGCAATCTTCTGGAAAATCTGAGCTTAATAGCTTACAAATTGATATTCAAAAGAAGATATTCAACATTTTTTATTGCGGGGGCGGGAGGGATGTGGCCAAAATTTGAAACAAACTTGATCTGCCTGCAGACAATACTAGCTTACATCTAAAATTTGGTTGCTCTAGCTCTTCTAGTCTCTGAGATCTAGATGTTCATACAGACGGACGGACGGACGAACAGACGGACATGGCTATATCGACTCGGCTGTTGATGCTGATGAAGAATATATATACTTTATGATATCGGAGATGCTTCCTTCTGCCTGTTACATACATTTGTACGACTTTAGTATACCCTTTTTACTCTACGAGTAAACACCGGAGTTATAAGCGAAGCAATTGAGCTGATAAGAGCGTCCCCCAGTTGATAGTCAGGACTAGAACCGCTTAAAGGACGAAATAATGTTGCCTACATTTAGGATGACAATTTAATAGCTGTTACAAAAACTAGTTACATTCATCTTCAAAATTAAAAAACAAATAAATGAAAGCAAATGGACAGAGTATTTTGTAGTCGGGAAACTCGACAGCAGCGCCCTGACTTGTTTGGATATTAAAATAGCCATTTTTCAAATCCATTGGATGACAATTTAGGATCCATTTATCATTCAATGGATATTTGTATCCAAAAATGTATTTTAAGCAGAGCTGCAAACCAAAACAAATATATTCGGATCTCCGGTACACTGGTTCGAACCCGAATTTACAAATGGTTAAGGTTCGGAAATTTAAGGTTCGAGGTTTTTGGGAGAAGGTTTTGGTTCGAACCTTGGTTCAATCAATGCTTTTTACAACATTACTAATTTTTGTCTTCTATGTGTGTTTTAAAAACATCATTCGACCTAAAAACTCCCCAAATTGTTTGGGATCCGAGTGGTATTTGGGTCCGAACTGGTTAGTAGAAAACTTGGAAATATTCAATATATAATTTACAGTTTAGTTAAATTCCATTCCGTGGTTTACATATAAAATTTTTATCAAAATAATGTCAGACTCTTGCTTTTGAGAATTATTCAAGAAGCTTTGGAGTCGAGGAGCTTTAAAAACAGAGACTTTTATGAGTAGGGATTTTACAAGGAAATCTAAACGTTTTGCTAGATTTTTTTTCCACCCTCCTGTCCATTTTAGGAGTTAGTCGCACCAAATAACAGATGAAGTCGGTAGACAAAAGGTCAAATTTTGGTGGCAGTTTTGTTGAACCGAACCGAAAAATTGGGCTCGGAACAGGTTCAGCTTTAATTTCTAATTAGGTTCGGTTCAAGGTTCGGTTAGTAGTAAAATAAAAGTCGGAATTCCAGGTTCGAACCGGTTCGGTTCAAAACCGGTTTGCAGCCCTGATATTAAGCAAAGCTGCAAACCTTTAAAATAATCCATGAGGTTTGGTCCGGAGTTCGAACCCATTGTAAAATCCAAGGTTCGGTTCGCGGACCCAAGGTCCTGGTTCGAACCTTAGTTTGACTTTTGAATTATTAATACGATGAAAATGAAACATATATACCTTCAATCCGTATGCTTAATCATATTGATTATTACTTAAGTTATTTCAATTATCAGCTCAGTTTGATTTAATTAGCATTATATTTTCCAGGAGCTGTTCATCTATAGCAGCTCTTAATCAGAAAGAACAAACTTAAGTATTGAAAATGCTTCTTCAACTGATACCTGTGTTGCTGGTATAGTAAAAGCAATATGTTTTAAGTCTTCGTTGTTATGACTTTTCGAAAATTTTAAAACATTTGTCGATGGATGTAATCTTGCATAATTTTCAATGGAATTTATAACAATATTCACAGATTTTATATTTGACATTTGTTTCTTGCTTTCATAAACTTCTCGTCTTCGCAATCAGACGTTGAGTCATTTATTGTCGAATTTTGAAAACTCCCATTAAAAATATTAAATTGTTGAACCGAACCTCATTTTAAGAAAAAGTGGTCCGGTTTGGGGTTGGGTTCGAGGAGTCAAAAATGTAAGGCGCCTGGTTCATGGTCCGGTTCGCGAACCCGATAAAAGCAGAACCGAACCGTTTCTCAGGGGTTCGGAACCGGTTTGCAGCCTTGAATTAAGTAATATTTATTCCAAATGGATACCGAAATCATCCAATGTACATTGTGCATTAACCTTAAAATCCCTTCCCCTAACCATTGATTGATTTTGGTTCAATCCTTTCCAAAACTCAACCACCTTGAGCCGGCACTCGCAGTGGTATATTAAACCAAAACAACCTTCACTTTCTAGTTTTGGGAACATGTTGAAATATGAGGAAAATGCGAAATGGATGTGGCTTATTTACTGACACAATTCGCCATCTATTTAATGAGGTGGATGGCAAACATTCCCCATTCCAAACTCATATACATTTCGCTGATAAATCGAATTTCCTTAATTATCCATTATGGCCATTGACATAAAATCTAATTAGTACGAAAAACCACATCAAGCGAATCTATCACACCTTCAATCAGCAGCAAAAAGCAGCACACCCTCCCACTGGCTCCACCCCCGCGCCCGGCTCATATCATGTGCACATCACATCAATTTGCAAAAAAGAAATGGAAATGGCAAACAGGAACAGAAGCCACTTAAGCAAAGACTCACTGCCACATCCATGTGGCCAAATGGGCCCAGGAGATGGAGTGGAGAGTGAAGTGTGTTTGCTTGTTTAAGCAAAACTCACGGCTGGGAGGGGGTGGGTGGGGGCGTGCGTGACTCAAATCAATTCTGCGGAGGGGAGTTTCACTGATTTTTTGTGAGACGAATGTTTGCCGCTTAATGATGTTTGTTGCCCGAATGCTGAACACGCGTGTAAATTGGGATACGTGTGGTTGCCTCACCCCCTCCCCCTGCACAACCCCCTCCCGATCGGGCTTAAATGTATGTAAATCGTATGCTTCTCGCGCCTTACAGCTCGCTACACACCAGCAGCGGCAGAGGCGGCAGCAGCGGCGGCGACGACCGAATGACATTTGCATACCAGGACTCTTCTCGGAGAGTACAAATATATATGTGGCTATGTATGTATGTGTGCACGCGCGCGACTGTGTGTGAGTTAATCCTTTTTGCGCGAATTAAAGGCTTGCCAAAAATTGTTGTTTCCCCCATCTCTCCGCATCTCATCCAACTTTGATGGTCGTTTTTTCTGAGTTTTAGGGTTGCCCTGCCTCTGTGGTTGCTCTCTTCGCTTGACGCACCACTTGACAGCCAGACATCAAAATCAGCTTAGGGAATTTCGCTTAATAGAAATTTACAATGTTGTGTCCTGTCTCCCGTCCATGTCCTGTTTGAATTTAATTACGGCCTCTCCGACCCCGACGGCGCTGGCGGCGGCTTAAAGCGTGTAATTAGTGCGACATATAATTGAAAAGGACTCAAATGATATGGTTTGGTTTGACAGGTTTGGACTGACTGACTGTGTCCATTCGGCTAGGCAGAAGTTGTGCATTTTAAATTGGTTTTTAGATCGAAAAACATTAAAAAGGGAATTATTCATGGAAATTAAATGGAACGTATATATTTAAGGAAGTTCAATAAAATGTGCAAAACGTACTTGATTACATCGAATATTGTCCGTAACTAAAAGAAGAAGCTGCTCAGCTAAAATGCATTTCAAGTCCTTGCGGAACTGAACCCTTAAGGTGCAATGCAGTTGTACAAAAATAAACTGCGATTGTAAAGTGTACTAAAAAAGGTGGTTTAATGATTTCTGAGACGAGTATGAAATTTTGAGCTTAGTTGAACGGCTTGTTGATACTTGATCACGCTACATTTAAGCTCTAGGTTTGTGTGCTTTCGAATTCCCGCACATGAGCAAGGGACCTACTGTTTAGAACCGATCCCGAAAAGCAGAGCTTTTGAAAAGCCTTTCCATGGCTGGTTACTTCACAGCTGGCAACAACAAAATTGCGAAGGTGACCGGGTGTATAAGATTTTGAAGAACAAAATGAAGGAAAGTTAACTATGGCTCGGTCGATGTTTGGAAACCCTTGCAGCACATTTTTTATACCCTTGCAAAGAATATTATAATTTTGCCCAGAAGTTTCCAACGCTTAGAAATATTTATTTCCGACCCAATAAACCATCTATATTCCTGATCAGGGTGACGAGCTGAGTCAAAAGAGCTTTGTCCGTCCGTCTATCCGTCTGTCTGTCTGTTTCTTCGCTTACTAGTCCCTCAGTTTTGAAGCTATCGAGCTGAAATTTTGCACAGAGTCTTCTTTTCGCTGTAAGCTACTAATATTTATGTCGGAACCGACCGGATCAGATGACTATATCTCATTGCTCCAATAGGAACCATCGGTCGGAAAACTAGTTTTAGTGAAAAAAACTGTTTACTTTTCAATGGAAACGTCTCCAAACTGTATTTGTAAGTTTTCTATGCTTTTTTTAAAATTTCGTCAAGTTTGCTGAAAATCGAACAACTATATGGTATAGCTGCCATTCAAAAGATAGGTCTGAAAATCAGTCTTAGTAAACTTTTTTGTTTTAGATGGTAGCGTCCCGCAATTTTGTATTTGCTTGTTTTACATGCTTTTCACATTTTGTGACCGATTATGATAAAGTCACCGATTTTGACAATAATTTGTAGAATTTGGTGAAAGCATAACAAATAAATAAATGGCAGTTTTAAGGACGTTTCCGTTGAAAACAAAAAGTTTTTCTCACTAAGACTACTTTTCATACTTTACTTTTCTATGAGAGCTATACCTATATAGATGTCAGATTTCTACCAAACTTAGTGGAATCATGGCAATGCATAGCAAACTAAGAAATATAAAGATTCGAGACATTTCCATTGAAAAAAAAAGTTTTTCTCACTGAAACTAGTGTTTTAATTGATCGTTCCTATGACAGCTATATGCTATAGTCATCCGATCCGGCCAGTTCTAATAAATGTGCAGCGGATTTGCACTTACAGACTTCGTGCAAAGTTTGGTGAAGATGGCTTTCAAACTAACGGGAAATCTCATAGGAACAGTCGGACAGACAGACGGTCATGGCTAAATCAACTCAGCTCGTCATGCTGATAAAGAATGCTTCCTTTTTTGCGTTACAAACATCCGAGCAATTGTATAATAACCTCTGAGAGGGTATACAAACTTATTCATTAGATATGCTTCAAGTGGGTTTTTAAAATAATCGGTTTTACTTGATTTTAAGCCACATAAATTAAATTAAGAGTTCAACACAATACAAATTGGGAAAAGGTCAGTAGGAAATTGAATCACACTTACAAAATAAGTCCCATACCGTCACTCAGGACTTAATCAAATTTTATTTACGATATCAAACTTAACCCGTCCTGACACTAGGAATTGCAAGACTATTAAATAGTCAACAATAGTTTTTCTTTTAAAATTTCCATTTTAAAGCTTGATTCCAGATGACATGAAAGTTTATTTCGGCATAATACTTTATTCCCCATAAGGGCCAATTTCTCATCTTCTTCATAGCTGCTATGTGTCAGATAAACTAGCATTTTGGTCTATTATTTGTAGGTTTATTTGACAGATAGCTCTATGTATTAGATTAGAAAGCGGGCCAAAAACTACTGTTCATTAGGGTGTCCCAAAAAAATCTCAAAAATACTTTACTCTATAAGCTTGCAGAAAATGCTTGTGCAAAAAAAAAGGTTGTTTTTCGGGACACCCTACTGTTCATAAGCATTCAGATTTTAAACAATTTAAAAGTGTTTCTATGTGAAGTTCGACATGAATATTAATTTTCGAGAGTGGTGGAAGCCAGACTCTAAATAATAAACATTACACATTACTATAGAACTGCAATAATAAACGATTAAGGTATAGAAATGCTCTGTGACAGAGTATTACCGAGACTTCTGTCGAATGAGCACGTGGTGCTTTGTGAAAATGTGATTAATAATGTAATTTTGATACAATAAACAAGTAAGGATGCTGCAGTCGAGTGCCACGACTACAAAATACCTTGTTCATTTGTTATCATTTATTTGTTTTTGAATTTGAATGTAGCCAGTTTTTGTAAAATCTAATAAAGGATTATCCTCAAAGTAGGCCACATTATTCTGTAATTTTAGCGGTTTTAGACCTAACTAACGTCAAGCTCAATTGTTTCGCTAATAACTCCGGTGTTTTTTGTCCGATCTGATTGTACTTTTCAAAATAGATAGATATTGGGCCTAGCTTAATGTATACTAAACCACGAAACTTGAAAACTAATACTAACTTGAAAATTGTGAATCTGAATGTATTTTTTGGGTCTAGGATGAAACTGTTTTTTGGTGATAAGAGGGGGACGGGGGGAATTTTCCAAATCTGAAACCAACTTGATCTACGTACGGCCCACACCTACCTTCATGCTAAAATTCGTGGCTCTATCTCTTATAGTCTCTAAGATCGACGCGTTGATACAGACGGACATGGCTATATCGACTATATTAAAAAACCAACAAGTTTTTCTTACTAAGATAACTTTTCAGACTCTACTTTTCAATGACAGATAAATGTGCAGAGTATGTGCACTACTAGATTTCAAACTGACGGAGGAAACCGCATGGGAACAGACGGAAATAGTTATTTCGACTTAGCTCGTCGTGCTGATCAAGAATATATATGCTTCATGAGGTCGGAGATGCTTCCTTCTGTTCGTTACAATACGTTCCTTTACGAATACGTTCCACGCATCACTCATAGACGTACAACATTTCAATTTCCGTGGAAGCTGCAGATATAAGGAGGAGGAAACTATACAGCACCTTCTGTGTCATTGCCCAGTTTTAAGTAGGAGGAGACTTAGGTTTCTTGGTTAACCCCTCCTACACAAGCTGTCAGAGACATCCAACCAGTGCTGCCAACTTTTGACCAGCAAAAAAAGCTGTTTTTGACTAGCAGAATGAGAAAAAAAGCCAAAAAAAATGATCTAAAAATCCAAAAAAAAAGCTGAATAAATTTGATCAAAAATGCGAAAAATCTCAAAAAAAAAAAATAACAGTTTACTTTGTTTATTTTCTTTTTTTTACAAAATTTCCATTATATTATCAATATTTTCTTCCTCTTCATTTGCGTATGACATATTTGTGCCTATCATACGCAGATATTGTGTAGGCACTTCATAGTCGACGCAGCATTTTCCGATCCTTCGCAAACCGTATCTGTATATTAAAATAATAATGAAAACAGTATTATATCTTTTGTTTAAAATTAACACTTAACCTTATGCATAGAATGCTGTTAGTCGTGCTGAGGTCCATCGAATTCCTTAATTTGGATTTAATTAAGTTAACCTGGCTAAAAGCCCTTTCTATTTCCGCGTTTGACCAGGGCAAACACAACATTTGGATGGCCACAGTTGCCAACTCAAAAAATCTGCGGTTACAACCAGAATCTTTAAAGTTAAGCACCTCAAACCAAAATTTGTTTGTGTCGCTGATTTTGTCCCACTTGACTAAATTGATGTTGTTGTATTGGCGTATAATTTCAGAAATATTCTCAACTTCCAGCAACTCCAAAATTTCTGTGATATTTTTCTTCACCGCGCACAATATCTTTGTTACGGAAAAAGCATCAATCTGCTTTAAAATTTTAAAGTTATCCGGTAGCCTAAAAGTAATAACCAAACTAATTAGTCGCTTATAAAAAATAACACAAAATTGCTTACCTCTGTTTTAATTGTTTAATCAATTCAATTGTAAAATCTGTGCAGCGGTCCCGAATTTCTTTTTCTTTATTTTGATCAATATTCAGGGACTTTATCTCTTTTTCGAAATCGTAGTCCTTCTGGAGAGTTGTGTCCGCATACTTCTCAATATCATCAGTTTCAAATAAATCAAATTCAACTCCTGGTGGTATAACTCTATTCTTTAGGGAATTTATGGCAAACTCCAAATCATTTAGCAATTCTGTTGCGTTGGTGTTGTTGCTTTGAAATGACTTGTTCACCTTTTGCAAGTCGCAAAGAATTGGCTTTAAAAAAATCAGGTACAGATAATTAACGTCATCGCTGAATTGCTGGTGCAGCATTTGCGCTTTAAAGCACTTTTCATTAGCTGCAGCAAAGCCAAAGTGCAATTTCAGCTCTTCCCACTGATCCAATATTCTCGACACTGCCAATTCAATCGACAACCACCTTGTGTCGCTGACTCTGGGTATTTTCAAAGGAACCTTTTAGAAAAAATGTACATAATTAAAATAGTTACATAAATTTAATTTATACAATAAAAATGTTATTGAAACAATAATTCACGCTGTTTAAAACAAAATTCAGGACAATTCACACAGGACAAACAGTACATAATTGGCACAATAAAGTTAATAATCGGACTACCCACGAACACTTAAAAAACAATACATAAATGTTAAGATAGAAATTCAAGTGTCTGTAACAATAGTTTGAAATACCTTATCATCGTTTAAATATTTATAAATTTTCTGATATTCTGTTTGACGCCTTGAACTCTTTGAAAACCAGTTAAACGTTTCATAGATTAAAAAATCCAAATTCTCTGGGAGGTGATGTTTACATACTTGACTAATAGCCAACTGCACAGAATGGCACACACATCTTATCAAAATTAGCGTTGGAGTTTCCTTTTTCAACTCTGTGAAAACACTATGGTTTCGGCCTGTCATGACATTGGCATTGTCTGTCCCAATACCAATCAGATTTTTTATATCTAATTTACAGAATGATAATACATTTTTGACGCTGTCGACAATGGCTTCGGCATTTCCACTTTCTAAAGCTACAATTTTTAAAAACGTAGAGACGAATACACCCCGTCGCAACGAAAAATAATTGATGACCACACCTACATAAATATATATACATTCACAAAATAAATTTAAAAAATATTTAATTCAACAAAAGTAATTCTTATTAAAAATTATGTCAATAATACATACCTAGAAGTTTGGTAACGCTTATGTCTGTGGACTCGTCGAGGAGGAGGCTGAATTTTGATTCTCCGATATCTTCGCGTAAGTCTTCAGAAAAGTGTGGTCCTAATACATTTTTTAAAATGTTGGTGCATTTTGTCCGGTGCAGATTTATATTCGCCGCGTTGAACCGTTTTTTGCACAGGCTCCCCAAGTGGTCAATTTGTGCCATTGCTGTATGCTGTGCAATAAAAAGGCACAGTGATGCTTCCTTAATTTGCACATTATAATTATCTGTTGCACTTGCAAAGTTGAGCTTGTTCGCCTGGGTAAAGCCACTCATTGCACTTGTGTGCTTCTTTGTTGCAGCATGAGCTCGCAGATCACTTAATTTGGCAGTGATAGTGGTTTTGCAATAGCTGCAATAAACCCTCTGCTGGTCTGTTTCGTCTCTGCGAATCCACGCCTTAAATTCATCACATTTAAGCCACACATCGCGGCATTTTTGCTTATATTCTTTAGGCATATCAAAACTTGCTCACAATTTACGCGCACTTTTGATATAAAGATGGAACAGTTAGCAAGTGATGACAATAGCGTATATCGAGAAAAACAATCGATACGCACCACATTTTATGGTTTGTTTGTAACTATCGTAAAGCTGCCACTTTTTTCAAATTTTGTACTTAAGTGCTTACAACATAAAAAAAAATCGGGAAAAAGCCAAGTGAATTTCTAAAAAAGCTAGAATTCCCGCTTCCCGCAATTCACAAATTTTTCCCGCAGTTGGCCTTCAAAAAAAGACAGTTTTGACGGGAAAAAAGCCAAATTGGCAGCCCTGCATCCAACATAGAGATCCCAGCTCTACAAAAACTTATTCTGTCTACATTATGGTTCAGTACCGAAGATCTCCCTAGGATGTAATAGGGTTTAACAAGAACGATACAGTATCGCAACGGGCCCATGGGCCCTAAGTGGCACAGTGACTTGCCATCGCAACCTAACCTATGCGTTACAAACCTCGAAAACATTATACTTTCGGTAAGGTTTAAAAATATGTCGGAAATGAGAGGTTAATCATCCTATATAAACTACACAACTGCTTTTTTCGCTAAAAATTCAAAATAGTTTTAGAAAATAGGAAAACAACAAAATTATCATTTTAAATAATGTTTTCTTACTTTACCTTCTTGACTGGGGACTGAACTGAGGAACTATATTAGTAACTCTAGTCAAACGCCGCAGAGTCTACTTTAATATTTCGCTACGTTGCTTGAAGTTTCGAAGTGTTACACTATTTGTCTCTACCCATCGTAAAATTTTCTATACATCACTTTCTCTTTATGGTCAAAATGAAATGTTAGAGTATAGTTATGATATGAAAATAATACGTGTCTGACAAAATATCAAATTAACCAGCCCATAGCAAATTGATATGGATCATATTTTGTATTCTGTGCATTTCATGTACTGTAGAGAAATTGCTCTATTAAGCTCTATAAAAGTGTAATATTTTGGGATGCATCTGGAAAAGTCATAAAAGGTTATCTTAAGAAAATAA
The DNA here is from genome assembly GCA_035044965.1 of Lordiphosa andalusiaca. Taxonomy (NCBI): domain Eukaryota; kingdom Metazoa; phylum Arthropoda; class Insecta; order Diptera; family Drosophilidae; genus Lordiphosa; species Lordiphosa andalusiaca. The sequence continues at coordinate 346,235 of JAWNNM010002284.1, forward strand.
TACAATTTACGGCGTTCACAGTCTGAAAAAATAATAAATCTATTAACTAAAGTTTAAAATATAAGTGAAAAAGTATATTTTTTCATCCACAACGTTGGACAACTTTGGTGATTCATTTTGCCACAGCCTTCGTGTTGACCACTTCAACTTCATTGGGATTCTTGTTAATAAAGGATATTCTTGAATCTTTGGAAACAACCCTTGATAATCAAATTTGGTTTTGGTATTTTAGTTTGAGGAAAAAAGGCTTCTCATCCGGAAAATTAAAACAAAAGATTTGTGGCCCATTATAACACTTTTCGATGGCCATTCTCTGACCACAAGAAGGTGAACCTTTTGTGCCCCATAACTTCCGTGCCCCGTTGCAACAGCAGCATCGACTTGAACTTTTGGTTTTCTTTTGTTTCACTTCGTTTTCCTCTTCAGAAACAATAAAACAACATTCTTGGCAAGTCGCCTGTCCCATCCTCCACCCATCCATCGCACCTTTTCTCTATTTCCGTCAGACATTTCTGTAGCCTCGAGCCAGTTTTTGTTTCTTTGGAAGAAAGAAGTTTTTTCTGCACGCTTGTCAACGGAAAAATTAAAGGAAAGGGAAACGAAAGGAAACCTTCTGCTTGGCTTCGCTTTTGATATATCAAAAACAGGGACACGTTGTCCGAGTGGGCGACCAGGCGACCAATTTGTGACTCCATTATCCTCCAGCCAATGTGTCTGGCTAAACAAATGTTTAATATGAAATATAAAACTGCGAATTTTTGCTTTCCTCCCTTACCCTCTCACGTTTTCGCTTCGTTTTGGTTACCTTTTGTTTTCCAGCAAAGTTTATAAAATGGTTGCACTACATAGAACAACAACAACAATAGCAACTTTTGATTAACTTTGGCAGCATTTGTTCATTTCCCGCTGCTGTTGCCCCTCCATGGCCCAACAAATATCCCTCAAGTTATGATGCTTAATTATATCAGGCCGCAGTTCCTGTTGTTTGGCGGAGCGCACGTGCGTTTTAAGTGGCCAGGCGGTGCTCTGATTTATATGGCCCTTGTTTCTTATTTCTCGTTTCTGTTTGTTACGATTTTTAATAACTTCCAACTGAAAACTAGCCTGCGGTCAGACTTTGGTCAGCTTGTCTCGTCATAGTTACATTCAATGCAAGCATCCTGTCTTGGGTGGCGCGTGTTTGCAGGAAGAGGGCGAGGCTGCCCCTGGGTTCCATTTGGGACACAACAAGGACACCAGCTTAAAGTTACTTACACACCCAAGTGGGCAAATTCCGTAGCTTGTTTTTTCTGTTTTCCTTAATTGTGGCTAATGTCTGTGGCCTGTGGGCTATTTGCAGTGCTCATAAAGAAACAATATACAAAAAATGGATGTTTTCTTCGAAACAACATTAGCAGTTGAGAGCAAATCTTACAACAAAGTCTAATTTTCTTCTAAATCTCTTTTACTTCCAGGTAAGCAGCCACCTGATCTGGAGTCGAGGGACAGAGAAGTGAAATAAATCGTGGATTCCTGAATTATTAAGGGAACATTTTGAAAACACTTTGGGTGCTTCCATTAATAAACTATTAACATTTTCGCGACATCGCCGACTCTGACTGCACTTAGTTCTGATTAGAGTACATTGATGAGCTTTATTGGCTCATAACTTCCATTGAAATTAGGAAAAAAAAATGGATTGAAACAAGAATAAGAGGACAACTTCGAGTGGGGTTACCAGGAAAGTGGCTGAGTTTGGACAATCCAAAATTGAAAACCAGAAAAGTTTTCCTAAAGGAATGAAAAAATTCATTCGTGCATTAAAAACAAGAGCATAAGTTAAAGTCGGTCCTGCCCGGCTTCGATATATCCGTTACTCAGGGCAATTAACGTTTAATAACCTCATGAGGCTCAGATAAATATGCAACATTTTTATAACTCTGCCATTTATTATCCGATCTTTATGAAAATTTATGTGAGATTATACATATTGGACAGTTGCACTATACTGCAAAATCTGAGCTCGATAGCTTTCAAATTGTAGGAGATATTCAAGATATTTTTTTTTTGCGGGGGCGTGAGGGGGCGCGGCCTAAATTTGAAACAAACTTGATCTGCCTGCAGACAATACCAGCTTACATCTAAAATTTGGTTGCTCTAGCTCTTCTAGCTTCTGAGATCTAGATGTTCATACAGACGGACGGACGACGGACATGGCTATATCGACTCGGCTGTTGATGCTGATGAAGACTATATATACTTTATGATATCGGAGATGCTTCCTTCTGCCTGTTACATACATTTGCACGACCCTTTTTACTCTACGAGTGACGGGTATAAAAATTTCAAATTGAAGCTAAATAATATCATTCTGATATTGAATATTACATTTTCTATTAATTAATATCATTGCTATATTTGATTAATATACTATTGATCAGATAATTCATCAAATTGATATGAAGAACAGGTCATATTTATCTTTATCGGCTTTTTAATGACATGAAAAAATATATAACATTGAGCCCCAGATCGTATCTTTTTTTTCAGTGCAAGAATGCACTGCAGGAACACCGCACCTTAAATTAATACATTAATTGTCGGACTATTGTGCTGTTCTTTTTCGGAACATAAACTATCTAGATACTCGCATGAACATTTCTATTTTGATTTAAAGTTGAATAACTTTTTTAGGAAAATGATTATAATATTTACGGTTGCCAGATGAGGATTTGAAATCCTTTGTGAATTGAATTCACAATACATATTTTTAAGATATACTGACATTTTTTATATGACTGACGACAAGAGCTGGAGGTGGAAATTTGCTCATAGCTTGGTTGTATTCCATCAGATCATTTCTGTTATTTTGAAACGATATCAATATATTTTGAAATTTTGTAAAGCAATTCAAAGAAGGACTTTTCTTTTAATTAGGGTGAGTCTTTCTATAGCATTCGTTTTGATCCCATACATCCAGAAAAAAGTAGAACAAATAACGTAAGAACAAAGGCTATTTTGTAATTTTGTTCTAAGCTCGGTGCTTTTAGGCGAGGGAAGTGAGGTAATAATCTGAGAGAAGAGAGCAAGCACATTTGAGAGAATATAGTTGAGTCTGCACATGATGGAACAATACAGGTGGGGCGGCATCAGTGTGAGTTCTCGCCAAAGTACCTTCAGGTTCAGTGCTGCGCGTACTCTTGAAGCGTAAGCTTTTGGCAAAAGTACTCATCACTCTGTCACCACCTTACCTGTTTTATTATATCATGAGTCTGCTCTTACAGATTTCTAAAATTGGGAATTCCCAACCAGTTATGGCATTGCTGGCATGGAGAGACCTCTGATCGACTGCTGCTTTGAAGTGTTGTGTATTCTTCGAGCCGGCTTAAACTTGCTACATGGCTTAACAATAAGTTCGATTCAGTAAATTTAAGCACAATGAAAAATACAACTGATTTTATATTGTTGCATGATTGGAATCTGTGAAGCTCTTGATTTAAGAGTCAAAGATCCTACTCTTGAATCTAATGAGGTCTTGTATTTGACAATGCTGTATGCTCTTGATTCCAGAATGGGCAATCTTAAATTTGAGTATGTTTAGTACTTGATTCTACGGGATTTGAGAATGATTCGTACTAAGATGAAGTATTGAAGTATATCAGAAATTGGTACTTTGATTAAGAATTTCGCTATTGGATCGAGAATTTGCACTCATATCGAACTATTGATCTCGAAAATCCTTGATCAAAGTATGAAATTCGCTATTTATACCCTTTTTGCCATTGAAAATGGGAAAAGGGGGATCATGAAGTTGTGCGAATGTATGTAACAGGGAGAAGGAAACATTTCCAACCACATATAGTATTTATATTCTTGATCAGCATGAACAGCCGAGTCGATATAGCCATGTCCGTCTGTCCGTCCGTCCGTCTGTATGAACGCGTCGATCTCAGAGACTATAAGAGATAGAGCCACAAATTTTTGCATGAAGGTAGACTTATGCTGTACGCAGATCAAGTTTGTTTCAGATTTGACAAATTCCATTCCGTCCCCCTTTTATTCCCAAAAAACCAAGACCTTCTCTGGACATAGAAAAAAGTGTTGCCTACATTTGGGATGATAATTTTGTTACATCTTCAAAAATTTAAAAACAAATAAATGAAATCAAATGAACAGGGTATTTTGTGGCTCTGTGTGCGTTGAATGCCATACAAAAGTCATAGAAGCTAGTGGCAGCAAACAAAATGCATCCACTTTGGATGCACTTGCATAAATGTATCGATTGTTTTGAATATCGTACGGGTATCGTTACAAGCGTTGCCAGAGCTAACAAAAACCATAAGCAGCTTTGAAAGTTTAAAAGGAAAACAAATGGCTAGTTGTCTTTGCCAAAATAGCAGGTAGCCATATCTGGAGACCTTCGAAGACACCAGGGGCTTCATAAATATAAAAATACTCGGGCAGACTCCCGCCATCTCATCCATCTTCCGGAAGTACTGAGATAAATTGTCCACAAATTTGCCACAATATTTATTTATTTATTTATTAATAGTCGACATACAAAGGCTGTCAACAAATTTGTAAACACGTTATAAAAAGGGTTATGTACTAAGGAGGCATAAAAAAGAAAGCCTAACAAAAATTACAAAATAAACTAATAACGACTCCGACTCGGTGGGGGAGTTTTATTTGCCGGTCCGGCCAGCAATGCCCCGATTCACAGCCTGTTGTGGTCAGAGTCGATATTAGAGCTATCTAAACCATTTAACAAATATACAGGCCTGTTCAGTTTTGCACTTACATTACATTACATTTAAAGCTCGTCTGCTTTTGGAAAGATTTCTTAATCAACTGAAATATTGTGAGAAATATTCATTATTTTTCATTCTGCAAGTAAAAAGAGTGAGAATAAGAGAAAAATAATCTAGACCCATATCAATTTCAAGTACATATTCGATTGCTTTAAGAATGCTGCCAATACGAACAACTTATCGCATCTACTCGATAAGTCGTGATGTGAATGACAAAATCTCGGCTAGCATTAGTTAAGTTGTGCAAGGTGATTCGATTCAAGCGACCTTTAACGCTTTCATCTATGTACTTTCCCTCTGCCCATATTTGTATTCCCTTTAAGACTAGGGGTCCCACCCAAACAGAACTCTTTAATACGAACAAGTGTGGACGACTCAGTGCCTACTCTTCTCTCCATTTAAGTGTAGGTAGGTCCTCCACTGAACTGAATCACTAAGGGAGCATAATTCCCCACAATTAAAGCACACAAATGTGCCATTTTAGCAATTACTTTAACTTCCGAAAGCCATAAAAAGCATGCTTCAGCCCCCAAACGAGCCCCCCTCCGTCGCCCCTTCACGCTGGAGCGACAAAACTTGAAGCCTTTCTATTTAAATGAGGCAAAAGCCCGAATCTCCTGCGGTACATAAAATTATTTGCGAACCGCACGAAATGCGCAAAACTGTCGCCTAATGCGGGGGGAAAGATAAAGATATATTTAAAAATGTTGATGGAATTATTAAAATATTGTTGTTGGTTTTTTTTTTTTTTTTTTTTTTTTGAATCCCCGCCAACAGCCGGAATGGGGGGAGCGGGAACATGCATTGTTTTCATTTTTAATTAAATAAACAACTCCCGAACAGGACAACGACAACAGGGGAATTTTCTACTGCTGCTGCGAAGTTATTTTTCCGGTTACAACGGCAAAAATGGTATAAAAAATAGAATACAAAATGAAAAAGCCGGCAAAAGAAATGGACCACAGGCGGAACCGGAGTCGAGTCCATTGAATGGGAACTGACATTAGGGATTAAGAGCGGAGTATTTTTTTTGTTTTTGTTTTTCCCCGGCTGCATAACAACGGCAACGGGCAAACAATTCGCCATTCATTCAGCCAGTCATTCATTCATTTGCCCTGCCGCATGCAATTGCCACGTGCAAGGGGGATTCCCCTGCAGCCGGATTCATTAGCGAATTTTTTTGCCGTTGCTATTACAGGATATGTCAGAGCTGGCTTTGTTGCTTGTTTTTTTTGCTTTGTTTTATTATTTATTTTGCAGTATTTGTTTGCTCATTACACACGTCATCATGTCAACCGTCCCCCGGCCCCGGCCCCGGCCCCGGCCCCCGTTGCCCTGTGCGAAACAACATCCACAATGCCAGCCTGGAAACAATTGCGTTTAGATTGAACCATGCGAGGAGCAGTGCATCGGTGATCCACCTGATAAAAAATGTACAGCAATGGAATATGCTTCCTAATTAGTTACAAGCCAGGGTCGAGGGTTGAGGAGAGCTGCCAAAGGAGAGTGGAGATGCTGGCAATCCTTAAAGCTGTCTTGGTCTGCTCAGTCTGTTAGTGTCGCCAGCCCACGTACTTAACCTTTTAGCGCTAATTCAATTGCCGCAAAATGGGAATTTAACTTTTAATCCTTTGCCCCGACAATGTGGCGACGACGAAAAGAAAAACTTGCCGGCTGATGGCGTGAAAAGCCAAGCCCCTCCCCCCCACCCATCCCACGCGGCGCACTCACTCGGCGGGCCCAACACCTTGTCTCTGATTTTCGCAGGCTTTAGTTTTGTGTCCTTCCACTCGTCGAGTTGTTGGCAATGTTCGCGCTTCGTTAGCTTTAATTTCTGTAATTTGCAGCGACAAAAACAAAAGGAGAAGCAAAAACGTCGCGACATTTTCTCGAATGGGGAATTTCGCCGAGACGCGAGCCGTCCTTCCTGCCCCACTCCTTCGGGAACTTTCGCTCTCAGCCGGCAGCTCCTGCTGCCGCTCGCTTAATATTTAATGACCAGCACTCGCACCAGTCGCAAAATTCAAAGTCTCGTCTCGTCGTGCACTGTAATTGCAAAATGTTTCAGCCTGGAATTTTATTTACATTTTCCATGAGAGTCGGCACTCTCAATAGTGATTCCGACTCCTTTTCAGGCTCTGTTTCAATTCTAATGTGATTTTCGTTTCATTGAAAGCATTTTGTTGCGGGACGACTCCTGTCTGCGAAACATGAATAGTAGAGTGCATGGCAGAGTTTGTTCTAAAAATCTCAATTTCTGCCTTAAATATGTTTCAGGTGGCTGGTCCTGTCGGCAAAGAGGAGTGTCTTGAGCATGAATTGTAAACAAGTGTTGGGAGTGCCTGCTTAGTATTGCTCTAGTGAAGTTCTAATATAGAAATGATGAGTTAGCTCTTTTGCCATACTGAGGGTCTAAAGGACTTCCGGCATTCCAATAAGACACTCAAAAAAAAAAGAGAAGCAGTTCAGCAACATTCCATTTTTATATTAAAAGTGTTTTGGGAACCCTAAATTATGTCGATAACTCAACAGCTGATCACTTTTCCCGCCAATTTTGTGAATGTGGTAAACCCAATTGGTTGCGCAGTTTCTCATTAATCTACATTTTAATCATTTCTATGAAATCCATTGGTTTGGTGATTTGCAAAAAACAAAATTGTGCTAGTTCAGAATAGTTAAAAAAATATACAAAAAGCTACTTTACGAGAGAAAATTGATTAGCTGAATTTCAGGAATTTTAGAAAGGTATTTAGGAATCGTTTTCGTAACGACGATCTAGGATTCGTGGATCTTTGAAATTCATATCAGTTAACCTTTGTGGCCATGCCACCAAAAATATGAAGTGAAATATTTTTTAGGTCCACCCGTTTTAACTTGGGGTTTAAAGGGTTAAATTCAGGAACAAAATTCTTAACTTTTAGGAAATTTATACCAAGTCTAAAATTACCTTAAAAGATAAGTTCATAAGCGACCTTAAATTAAGGTTAAGATGTCCTTGGCTCCATTTTTAGGCCAAATTACCATGAATTTAAGGTTATTTTCGGGTGTTTAAGGCAAATTGCTTTTTTGGGTGTAGCGAAAAGGACTCGCGCTAACAAAGCTCCTCTTGCTCTTTTCGATTTCTGTTTTCCTTAAATACACAAGGCGACTCATTTTGGACAATTTTTTCTTAGAATTGAAAAACAAAGTTAAGCAAGATAGATAGTCGGTGAACCCCGACTGTAATATACTCCGTACCAGCGAAAGTGTATGCTCAGTTTGCACGTCTATGCTGAAATTAGCATTGCTACGGCGCTACTGCAGTGAAGATTCTTTTGCTCATAACTCGACCACCGTTCATCCAATTTTTACCCTTCTTGATTATGTTAAGAGGGTGCGAACCTTGTATCTATAAAAGTGACAGAGATATGAGTTTTTTCCCAATTTGTGACGGCGGGCGGGAGCGTTGCTAAACTTGAACATAAACTTAATCTGTTATAAAATGATATAAGAAGCATTTGTCCCATACAAAACTCTTTTGAAACCTCTATGGAATCTTACCATCTCTTAGAACTGCTTTCGGACTGACAGACAGACGGATGGACGGATATGTCTTTAGCGACTCTGTGGTTGCTGATCAAGAATATAAATTATATGATTTTCGGGGTCGGAGGTGGTTCATTCTGGGTGTTACATTCTTCTGCTCAAACTTTAAATAGTTCAGTTTGTCGCATCCACTATGGTTCTAAAGTCGTAACAACGATAAATAAAATATATATGCCAGGAAACTAAACTATAAGGATGTATTTTAAGCTTCCTAGACGAATTACCAAAGGGCATAGTCGAATAAGATTTTTGAATAGGGGATTGCAGCTATTTTCTTGGCGGGTATAGACATCAAATTTCAAGTCAATAGTTGGTTGACCTGTAATCTGCAGCAATACTAAAACATAAATAACGAAATATCTGGTCCTATATCAAGTTTCATCTGTCACAATTATAATTATTAAAAGTTTGTACTTGGCAGTCTACTAAGGGCATGAGATATATTGACGACCAGTCACAGGCTGTAATTTCCAAACCTAGTTCAGTAAAGTCAATATTCTTAAAATCTGTAAATGTGAAACAAACTTGATTATAATTAATGTCAAAATCAAAGGTCAAGAAAATGAGGTTATGTCTTGAAAATGCAGGTACAGAGACCTGATCATAGAGTAATATATTGTTAGCATCGTTAACGAAAGTATCACAGTAGAGTATCACAGGTCATTAAAAAATGAGTGGTCGTTGATTTATTAACGACTTGCAGTCCCAATGTCTGAAAATTGCTTAGCAGATGACTTTCTTTTAAGAGATTGCTATTAAGATCGCCCGCTATGATAATATCAGTTTATGTTAAAGATAGGTCAGTAATTACGTCCAGTATTTGAGAATAGTCAATAGTCCGTCCTCGATATATGCAATACAGCTTTATTGGCGGAGTTTTACTGTAGTGGTCAACATTAACAGTTATTTTTTATTTTTATTTTAACACTCAATGAATAATAATTATTAAAGAGTTTTATTTTTTGACTCGGAGAATACTAGTTATTCCTGAGTTTTATATATTACTCATAAAATAACTATTTTAAGAGTTTTGTAACAGATGCCATTTTATAACGGTTTTTTCAATACTTATAAAAAACATTTATTTCAAAACTCGGAAAATAAAAGTTATCGAAAGACTTTTATTATAAAATCCAGAAAATAAAATCCAGTCAGAGAATTTTGCTTTAGAATTACAGATTTGTATATTTAGCTTATCCGAGCTATAAGCCCGCCGTCGCTGAGGCCCTAGGAATTGTGTTTAATTTCCCCCTGCTATTCACTTGTGTTACCGTTACTTATTTTATTGCTCTAGGGTCTATTCTATCCACTCGTTAATAAGCTTTGCTCTTGTAAGCTCGCAGCAGATCTTTGATATTGGCAACAAGAACTCGCGGCCGGAGTTAAGTCACCGGAAATAGTATTAGGAAATACACGAGCTCGTAAATACTTTGATTATCCAATACACGATTGCTTTAGCATTTTTCCTTTGTGCACGCCGCTTGCTGTCGATCTCTGGAACAAAGTATAGTTGAAATTAAATGTATATATTGGCTTGTCCTTACGTAAGATAGATCATTCACGCAGCGCGCGAAATGACGAAGCTGATTCAAAATGTGTTTTATTTTGTAATTCTAAAATTAATGTCTCTGACTGAGTTTCATTTACTGAATTTTATAATAAAAGTCAATCGATAAATTTTATTTTCATAGTTTTAAAACAAAAGTATTTTTTAATTATTATTAACTGCCTTTTTAATTTAAGTATTTCAATTCAATTTATTTGCTGTCTTACCTTAATATAAAACTATCTTAAGCTACTGACATTAAGTGTTCGAGTTCAGGTGTTATACCATTTCTGCTATAATATTTTAAGTGTAAGTGGACTGTGGTATATGAAATAATCTATAATATAGTAAAATAATAATAAATAATATAAGTATTTAAGAAATTGTTATTTAATGACATTTATTATAAAACTTTTTTAATAACAGTTATTTTTTGAGTAATGTATAAAACCATTGAATAACTTGAATTCTCCAAGTCAAAAAATAAAACTCTAACAATTATTATTTACTGAGTATTAAAACAAAAGTCTTCAATTACTGTATTCTTAGGAGTAATAGAAAAAAAGTCTTTAAATAACTATTTTGTGTGGACTTTTATAATATGAGTAGTAACTGTTTTCGTCCCTGCAACCATGTCAAATAAGCGACTTCCTCCACCAGTTTGAAAGCTCTCGCGACCAAACTTTCCACAAACATTTGTAGTACAAATACCCTGTACAAGTATCGAAATGTTATAGGAATGATTGGTCGAAAGACTAGTTTTAGTGAGAAAAAGTTTTTGTTTTCAACGCAAACGCCTCCATACTTTGTATTTGATAGTTTGCTATGCTTTCGCATAATTCCACTAAGTTTGGTAGAAATTGGACATCTATAAAGTAATAAAGTAATTAAAAAAGTAGTCTGTGAGAATAACTTGATTGTTTTCAGTAGAAATGTCCTTCAAATTAGTTAGAAAAACGTGCTGCAAGGGTAGACAAACTACGGACGAGCCGAAGTTAACTTCCCCTATTTTTGAAATTTTTGCAGGATGCAGCTATTGTTGACTAAATTTAGATAGGATAAGTTGCGGAACTAATGCAGACTATTTTCTTTCAGCTCCCCCCCCCCCCCAGCTTAACCCAATCAGCTGTTTAGCCAGTCAAGGCTGCGGCGCCACGACTTTTTAGCTGGAAATGAGCGAAAGCATTTCGCTTGTCTGAGAGTTAGGTCAGCTAAGAGACCAGTATGTGTTTCTTCTGTATAATGGGATGTTTTGTTTTTTGCATTTGGGATAACCTGCCCTTGTATGAAAAAATAGTCTTGGTTAAATATGTAAACCCATCCATCGTTTATTCAAAACAAAAACACCTATTTTCTTGATGCGTTTATGGGTAACATCGATTCAAGAAAACACCATTAAAAAGGAGTTTTGTTGCATCCATCTAAATAAACGATAGTCAATCAAATTTGTTTTCATTTTGTAAAATAAATAATGAAATAAATAATATATATTAAGAAGTCATTCTGAGCCTCATTAGAAGCCAACTGCCCCATGTAAGCCGAAATAAGCCGGTGGATAGCTGGAATTCCCCCTTAGAGCTCCTTCCCTTCACAATTTAAAGTGTAGCCCACAACAAGGATCCCAAAATCAGCTGATTTTTCTCTCCCACAATTCAATAAAAACGGCTCCAAGGGGATGACAGCTGCTTTGCGTGGACCAGCCCCAAACTAACCGACGGATTAACAGCAGCAAGCAACAACAACAACAACAAGAAACACACGGTGAGGCAGGCGATGGCATAATATGAAACACATAAATAATCAACCGAGCAGCCACACACTCAATTACCAGTAGGGAACAGGGTGCCACGCACTGGCTACCTGTGCCCATGATGCAATTAGTATATACTAATTGCATCATGCCTGTGCCTGTCCAGCAGCCAAGCCAAGTCGAGGTGCTGCCACCTGCCTTTTCAGTGGATGAGAAGAGTGCGGCGCGTGCGGCGGCGTCTCCCAGGCAGCCTTATGCCTCATTAATAAAAGAGTCAATGTGCATACACACACGCACACACAGTTGCATATGTGTGAGTGTGTGCCCCTCCCTACCTGAGAGAAGGCGCACAGGTGTCGTGCCGTCGCCCTCGCCTTGTAACACAAGAAGACGTTATTGCTGCCTTTGTTTTGCTACGCTCTTTCGCTTCTCTCACCAACGAAGGCAGACGCTGCCGCTCTGCCGCTCTGCTGCTCTTCTGCCACTGCCACTGCTCTCATTCCGTGGAGACTTTTACTTTGTCTTGGAGAGCTTCGTTGCTTTGGTTTGCGTTTGTTTTGGCCGGCAGCCAGTTTCTCAGTTTGTTTGTCCTAGCGAATTTCTCAGTCTGTCAAACGGAACCAAAAATACACACAAACCGAAACCGAAATGCCCAGTGAAAAGTTCTCAAAACTATTCGAAAATCATTTCGAGTCTGAAAATGCTGGAGATTATTTTTTTGTTTTTGGCCAACTTAATGGCCGTGTGGTGCCGACGCGACGTCGCTGTGACCCAAATGCCTGCACCTCGTTTTTGATGTACGAAAAAAGAACTGGGGGCAGACATTAGCCAGAGGAAATTGGATTTGATGTTTGTTTTGAACTTGAAATCGTTTGTGGTAATTCAGAACGAAGGTCGTCGTATGTTTCGCTGCCCACACACAGCGAATGGCTTTTTGAATAGCCAAATACGTTTTCAGTTTGTTTCATGTAACCCCGAAAGACCATAAAATGTCGTTATTGGCCCAATTTTTGCAATATTTTGTATGATCCGATCATTTTTAAAGCACAGAGAGTAACTTGGCCTGGCTCTGTGGGGCTTTAGAAAACCAAAAATGTTTGAAAACTGAGGAAAAGCTAATAGTTATATTTCACAAAATTGCTATAATGCTATTTTCTAATTTCCACATTAGAAAATCCAGATATCCTTAATAAAATTTTTTTGGTGAGGTTTTTCATTTACTAGAAATCTTTTTCGAAAGTTCGAAAAATTGTTAACTGAATTAAACCATTCAAAATTTATTTATAAGTAAAGTTCGGTGATTTCTCTGGTCCAAGGTTATTCTGAGCGTTGACTATTCGAACGGTATATTTAATATAATTCTTCAATCTATCCTACGTCTGTTTTCAAGCAAAAAACGGCTTTAAAAATATCTGTTTAGTATTTTCTGTTCTGCTGTCTTAATTTTCATATTGAGTCAGTATTTTTTTATAACTTCGTCAAGCGCAATGGAACTATCTGCCGCATGATCTAAGGACAATTAGAAGATCACCCGCATTCTAAAAATAAAAAATCCTAGAACTAGAATAATTTACTTTTAATCTTATTTCGTATTTCTGAATGATTCTCTCAGTGTTAATGTTAAATGATTTATATTTAAAGATTATTTCAGAATTTTCTAAAAATATATTTTTGTACCTAGATAAGTTTCTAATAACTTAGAGCACAAGGAACTAAGTTAGTAACACAGTTCGGCAAAATCCAACTTTTGGAAAAACCCCGGTAAATTCTGATAGAAGGCACTTCTGTAAGCCTCGCTCCATATGCAGTTTTTCAACTTTACCCTAGGTTCGCGGTCTATGGGTACTTTTGTAGTAGCAACACACAGCGACAAAAATTTTAACTTAGTTGGTAATGGTTCAAGATAAAAATCTACTAAAATCAGCAAACACAGGCAGGGTCATTAGGATCGTAATATAAAAATATCGCGTTAATCATACAATTGGTTATGATACCTCCAGAAGAGGTCAAACCTAAATTCTTAAACATCTTAAAACCGCACGGTAGATTTTTATCAAAAACTAAATTTATGATGCCACGATGGGCTATTGCACATCCCTAAGATATGGTACTCGTCAGCCAAAAATCTGCGAGATGGAGTACCATTTAAAGATTTACACACAAACATCTCCATGTAAGTCAAAAAGATCATCCAAATATAGACCAAACTGCGTTTTCGGTTTTACCAACTAAGCCTTGGTTGGCAGGAAATGGGTATTTTTGTACAAGCAACTGCCTTAGAACAACATTGACCATTTAGGGTATTAGCAGCTTCACCAAAATTATGCTATTAATCTTATAGGTAACCTGCTTCATTGGAAGCAAGAAAATAGAACAAATTCACTATAAAGCGACTTTAATGGACTAACCGCGATTCACTAAAATGCTTCGAACCAAAGATTTTAAATGATAATATCTGTTTTCCTGATGGTAACGAAGTTATTTACCCATTCGATTAATTGGATAATTTTTGGGAGCTGTTAATATCCTAAATGGTCAATGTTGCCGTAAGTCAATTGCTAGTACAAAAATGCTTCGTAAGAAAATTTGAAAACGCAGTTCGGTCTATTTTTTAGCCTAGTTAATGGCCCATATCACGTGTTCGTGGGTAGATCTTTAAATGGTACTCCATCTCGCGGTTTTTCGGCTGAGGAGTAACATCTCTTAGGCCCATGAAATAGCACATTATGCCATCATAAATTTAGTTTTTAAGAAAACTCTACCGTGCTCTTTTAAAGATATGAAAGAATTTAGGTTTGGCCCCTTCTGAAGGTACCTTAACCAGTTGTACGAATAACCCGATTTTTAGATATTACGTTCACAATGACCCTGTCTGTGTTTGCTGAATTTTGTAGATTTTTATCTTAAACCATTAACTACTTAGTTAAAATTGTTGTTGCTTTGTGTTGCTTGTACAAAAGTACCCATAGAACGCGAACCTAGGGAACATTTGAGAAACTGAGTCCGAGGTGATGCTTGCAGAAGTCCCTTCTATTAGAATTTAAGGTTTTCATCCCGGTTTTTTTTTAGTGTCGTACTGTAATAAATAAATAATAAATAAAAACATAAATAATAACAAATAAATAAAACTATCTTTTGGCCGATTGTACCAATGGTGGCAACATGATATTGCAGTTCGATTTTGATAAAAATTAAGATATTGGGATCAGGACCTTTTGTCAAATTGTGGTCCTTGAACTGATTCGATTATGAGAGGTTTGACAAAAGAACGGCTTCTATCCGGCATATTAAACCGGTTTGGCTCAAAACCGTCTTGCAGTCCTGGGAAATATTTCAATATATAAATTTTGAACCTGCACTTTTAGCAGGCTCGAGGCGATGGTACATTTTTGCATAACTTTTATCTGAGAGACACAACACCAAAAAGGAGACCGGTAGATCGTGCAGCTATTTCAAAAGGAACTACTCAGCCATCTGGACCTGAAGACTGTTAGTCCAATAAATCCATGCCTGCTATGCCATAACTGTTTGGGAATTCTAAAGCAGCATGCACGCAAAAATGATTGTATTAGAGGATCGCTGTGGTGCAGCGGGTAGTGTGTGTGCCTGCTGATAGATTAAACAAACATTTTAAACTTTGAGAGTTGATGCTTGCCGGTTGCTCATACTGAGCATACTCTTTCGTTGGTACAGAGTATATTAAAGTAAGTCTTAACCGAATTTCTGGTTTGTTTTCTGTTGGTGTTGTTGGACTACTCCCAAACCTAAATTTCGTGTACCAATTAGAAGTGCTTTATATTTGAATGTTTGCTTATATGTTGTAAGTTAAGTTTCTGGAAGCTCTAGCATCTTGAATATTGGGTTACTTTTCTACAGTTTTGGTGTAAAAGTATTTGTAGAAAATAAACATAAATATTTTCTGTTCAAAATTTGATAGTTTGAGGCAAGGCTCTGTCATTTAAATTAATCAGAACAAACATACTTGGCTTGTTAATACTTTTCAAACACTTCAAATATTAAAATTTTTGTTGCATTGAAATTGTCCTCTTCCATGGCCCCCGTTGGTTTTTGTGGGGACCATTTTGGATCGATGTTATTTAAACTTCTGAAATGCTTATTGTCATCCACCGACCATATACGTCTACGCAGTATCTCAACAACATTGAATTCCTCTTCCCTGAATAATGCAAACACCATTCAACCCATTTTCATGGCCCATGACATCCATGAGGAATCGCACACAAATCCCAGTGCCAGTCCCGTGGTGATTATGCATGGTCTTATGGGCTGCAAGGAGAACTGGCGCAACATTGCTAGCCAACTGGCCAAGCTGAGTAGTCGTCGTGTCTACGCGGTTGATGCTCGCAATCACGGACATAGTCCACATACCCACTCGTTTAGCGTGCAGCACATGGCCGCAGATGTTGTCCAGTTGGCTCGAGATCACCAGCATCCAGAAGTCATTGGAATGGGTCACTGCATGGGTGCATGTGTCATGATGACCCTAGCCCTGGAATATCCCAAGCTGATAGAAAGACTGATCATTGTGGATACCACGCACATACTACCGCAAACGGTGCTGCCAGTGAAACTCTTAGATTTGCTAATCACTTTGGTGGCGCAAATGCCGAAGGAACTGTCTCTGGACGAAGCACGTCGGCAAGCTGCCCCGCCTATATCCCAGATAGTACAGCCCCCAATGCAAGCCGAGTATTTGCTGAAAAACATGCGGAAGACACCGACGGGAGAATTTTATTGGATGACTAATCTGGCTTCGGTAAGAGATAATTGGTCAAGCCAGCCCGTTCAGAAAGTGCTACTTAAGGGGCGTACACCCTACGCGGGACCTACTCTTATGATCAAGGGCAATTTGTCAAAATATGTTAAGGACGAGCATCTACAGATCATGAAAAATTACTTTGTCAATATCCGGATTGCAACTATCGATGGAACACATTTGATACATGCCGAAAATCCTGAGGGAATTTTGCGATTGCTCAATGAATTTACACAAATATAGACTAGGGCCTCAGAGCAGCAATTGCACTTCGTTTTGGAGAATACCGAAACTAGGCAAAACCTGAACATTTTAAATGAATGACTATTTTAAACAGAAACCGTACCGGAAAGCCTCCTTTTGGAAAAAGATTCAATTCTAAAACTATTACAGATTCCCTTGTTTTACTATAAGTTATGGGGTTTGTTTACTTGTGAAAAAATTCTTGGTTTTTAATATATTTATAATAATACTGAAAACTCAACCAATTTCTAAGTAATTAAAGTTATTATTTTATAATTATCCAAAAGCAGGCATGAAAACTATCGTCGAGATACCAATTCGTTTTGGAAACCTAACTGAACCCACCGAACTCGGACATCGATTGAATATCAAAGGTTTGATAAGAAATTCATATCGATATGATGAAATATCGACATTTTGGTTTAAAAAAAAAATAATGAAATATTTAAAAGCTAAAATATTTTTGAAGAGGATTAACCGGATATTGGATGTTTTTGATACTGTCTTTTCAGTTTTCCGAATGATTTTAATTGAAATATTCTGAACTATTAGAGTAAACACATTTTTATGTTCAAAGAACTGTTTTTGGTGCAATATCGATATATTGTAAAATTAAACGGCAACCCTAGTATGCAACCTTGAGTAGATATATTGATTGTTGAGACTCTGTTTAAATGGAAACAACATTTATCAGCCATGCTCCGATTTTCACTTATTTTTGCGAATTGCGATTTCAGCAAATTCGTACGATTTCAATTTAGAGCGCTCCAAAATTCGCACGTTTTTGTTATCGATAACGTTCCATTCCCAACTTGTTTTGTGTCTTTTTACATAACAAAAACAGCTGATGAGCGCCACTACTCATGCTATCGATAGTCATATATCGATATATATCTCTGTTAAATAAATTGTTTAAAATATTGCCTCAATGCGAATTGAGTGGATGAGTCCGTAAGACAAACTGAACTGAATACAAATAGTTACGTGGGCTGTCGGTTTGTGCATCAACCTATATTTTGCTTTTACTTTCCATTTCACGGACTCAGATGTCGCCGGTTTAAAAACGGCAAAACTTTGCGATTTCCGGATGTCGGAGCCCCAAATTTGGGGCCTTTTTGAACTATTTCGATCATGAATTTTCTTTTACAAATTAAGCCCAAAGTTCACCTCCGCCGTGGTTGTGGTTTTCAGACTTATGCTTGCATTCTTCATGGTGATTTGTCTCAAATATGTACAAAGTCCCGAGTTCAATTTCCCGGTCAAGAAACATAAAGTTAGTCATTTTTTTTTTATTTAGCTGGCACAAAATGGTCTCAAAACATGCACAAGCCGATGCAAAAATTATTCATATCATAAGAATCACTGTTCACGATTAACGACAAAGCGGGATTACTCTACTTCTGTCAACGAACGGTCTTGATTTCGGTAGATTTTGATCGGATTTTTTTCTGTTTCGGTGTTCGAGATGATTTATGTGAGCTGAGCACGAATCTGCTTTAGAGCTGTTGTTGACCATTTGTGTACTTGATGTGAGGGGAACTACTTTGTTTGTTTTGGTTTTCTTGATATTATCGAACAGTACTATTTCTTTGCTTTAGAATAAATTATTATATAAAAATCTGCGATTTTTTTTTGGCTAAGATATGCTACTTTGAATAAATTTCTTTTTTTACCGCCCATGGATAAGCAACGGCTTGTGTTGAAATCCTTTATATGAAAAAATCACAGAATTGGTTAGAATACTTTGTTTTAAAGATAATAAGTTAAAATTTGCGATAATATCAAACAGAGTTCAAGCAAAGGTAGAGGTTCCCCATAAAACGTGTCTAAAAAGATTCAAAAGCGGCATATTAAGCACTTTTATGCTTAAATTACCATAAATCTAGATGATTTGAAAACAAAAAAAGATTCACGAAAATCATCTAGACTCTAGATTCTAGAGTAAGCACCAAACCTTTTATATACTTGAAAAATATCAATTTTGTTGCCTTCTGCCATTAAGGCAGTTGTTTTTAGCAAAATTCCGCTGAAATTGATCATTACATGAAAATATTTGGAATAGTAATGAAAGTTGGTATACCGCCCTCGGGCACATTGTGTCCCTTTGCGGACTCTTTAACACATTGCGCCCGCAATGAAAACAATTCTGATCAACATATATAGTAACTAAAAATATTTTAAGACTTTTATTTAATAGGGACAGAACAATAGAAAACAAATTAAATAAAGTACTAAAAAAAACTCCAGATTCTCTGAAAAAAATACATACATGTTGGTGAACAGTTGTGAGTTCGTCGCAACCAAATAGAGCTGTTCCAAACGAACATATTTTATATTTATTTATTTATTAATAGTCGACAAACAAAGGCTGTCAACAAATTTGTTAACATGTTATAAAAAAGCTTATTTACTAAGGAGACATTGAAAAGAAAGCCTAACAAAGCTACAAAATAAACTACTAACGACTCAGACTCGGTGGGTAATACTTTTATCAAATATACAGGCATGTTCAGTTTTTCACTTTCATTCAATTTTCTCTATTTCGACTTGGCTACCTGTTCTGGTTTTTATAATTTAATAGAATTACTCGATTTGAATTCACATTGCTTGGAGCCTGTGAAATCAGAAGTAAATTGCTAATTTTCATAAAATGCTATTAAAATAAAGTGAGATATTAAAAGCTATATTAAAGCACTGTTGATTTTTGCAGTGTTTGTATTATGCTTGTTTCATCTAACTGATTAAGATCAGCGAGTTGTTAAAAGAAAAACAATTTGGAACTGAAACATTCAAACTGCAAGTTGAATACCAGAACTGCGAACGCAAAATCGTTTGACTTTAATTTCATTTGAAGTTTATAGAAATACCCAGCAAAAATATATATGCTATGCCACAGTTGAAAGCGACATAAAGCCCGCCGGTGTTATGTCGCGCTGAATGCGGCTGTTATGACAGTTTCCAAAGTGATATAAGACCCGCGGGCGTAATTTCACTCTCCGACATAGTTAGAGTTGAAAAATAAATCAATTGTCGGGTGGGGTTTTTTCTCTGCTTGAAAAACAACGATATCATTTTTGAAAATCGATTAAGATTAAGATTGATTTGATCTCCACGTTCGGGTTGAAATCTATCAAGTCCGTAGACAGAAAATATTCGTCCCTGCTTCAAATAAAAACGAGAAAGCTAAGCTAAGTTCGTCTGTGCCGAAGTTTTTATACCCTTGCAAGTGCTTGCCAAAATATATTCAAAAATAATCGTTTTTCCCATTTTCCGAGCGATTGTTCCTATGAATACAAAGCTTGGAGACGTTTTCGTTGAAAAGAAAAAAGTTTTTCATGCTAATACTAGTTTTCCGACCGATTGTTCCTATGGGAGATAAGAGATATAGTCCGATCCGGTCGCTTCCGACAAATTCATAGCGTGCAGCAAAATGAAGACTCTGTGCAAAATTTCAGCTCGATAGCTTCAAAACTTAGAGACTAGTTTGCGGAGAAACAGACCAATAGAAAGACGGACTATGATCAAAAATAAATATAGTTTATGTGGTTGGAAATTAATATTTCTATGCGTTGCAAACTTCTGGGCAAAATTATTGATACATTTTGCAAGCGTAAACATATACACATCCCCCAAAGGGGCTAGAGTCCAGCTTCTCTCAATCTCTTGGCTTGTGTGCTTTAAATTGTTGCACAATAGAAAGGGACCTTACTGCAGAGTGCCTCGTATACCAAATTGATTTCCTTATTAACATAGAGTTTGAAGTCGATGGAAACCAATTGTGTTCTTAATATTCCCTTTTTGAGTGGTCTTGCCTAATTGATTTTTATAATTCATTTAGCATAATATGCTTGTAAGTCAAAGTCTTTCAAATGGAAGATATGCTGTTAAATACGATTTGAGCAAGAACTAAAATGTTTCCAACCTTGGCGACAGAATTTTCCTTACTTTGTAGTGCCCAAAATGCGTAACAAACAAAAATCGGTCGATATAAAAATCTTAACTTCAATATCCGTCATTTTTTAAAGCTGTCTATTTTTTAGGATTGGATTCGGAAGGCTAGTTGAAAAATGCTTCTGTTGGACTAAGAAGACATTTAAGCAGGGATGCAAACCACTCGAATATAAGTACTGGTTCGGTTTAGTGGTTCACACAGTTTCTGAACCGCCGCACGTTGGGGCGACTAGAGCAAATGTTGCTCCAAAATTGATTTTTTTTTTCTAGATATTGAAGAAAGTTTAAATGTAACTTTTAAGATGATAAAATGATGCATAATAATCCGACAGAAAAATAGTCTAGGACGTTTGCTTCTCGCATAACACGCATTTAAAGTTCACCTTTCGAACTCGATTTTAAGGAATTGACAGAATAGGGCATTTTTATGTCTGTTTGCAATTGTTTTACATGAATATGAGTCATTTCCGCGGATACGTGGCAATTAAAAGTATAAGTTTTGACTTTTCTTTTTGATAAAATTAAATTTGTTTGGCTATTGTTGGACACAAACAATTTACGCGGGCTAAATCCGTCTTTGAACATTTTTTTAAAACAAAAGTAATGATATTGTCGGTAAGTTGCAAGCCCATGAGTGTTTATAATGCCACAAAATGCAGTCGGGAAAAGTGTTATCTCGATGTTCTGAATAGAAAGTTTATTACCTCCGATCCACTAGTATCAAGGCATTTCAAGAGTCAGGAAAAAAAACTAAATCAAATGCCAAAATCAGCTATAGAATTATTACAAAATGTACCCGAAGTTAAAGAGGAACTCTGTTTTTTTTGTAAAATATAGAAATAAAGAAACTTATTGGAAAAAATAGGGTGTTTTTTTTTTGTAATTATCTCTAAAATCTAAAAAGTTTTAAAATTTTATTATTATTATTTATTTATTTGTTATTTTTATTTTATTTATACTATTCGATTTTCTTTTCCGATTGTAAGCAGAATTGTTTAAGCTTAGAATTTTTATCAAAAAATCGTGTTGGCCAGTTTTTAACTTCCAATGTTTGGAAAAAAAATGTATTTTCCAAAAACAGGTAAAAAAAATTCTTTTTTTTACTTTTTGTAGCTTTTACGTTTTTTTGTAATACTTTAATACTCTTGAAAAGATCGCATCAACATTTTTTTTCTACAGGACTCTGATGAATTATGGCGCGATTTATTTTTTCGCCCCACTGTGCGCCGGTTCGGTTCATAACAAGGTTCTTAATCCTGCCTGAACCGCGGTTTCGGTTCGGTTCCGGTTCCGTTCAGTGGTTCACAAAGGCACATTGTGAAATATTATGATTTCTATTGTCATGTAACTTTTCGCACACTTCGCAAATTCATTTCTTAAAATCCATTTGAGTATCTTCAAAATCCTTAACAGAATGTCCAAAATTTATTATATCGGATTTTAAGGCTAGGAATATTAGTTTCTAGAGAAATGAAATTCGAAAACAGAGAATGTCGGCTAGACTAGAATAGAAAAGAATAAAAAACTCTCCTGGCTAAGATGGAATTAAGACAAAGAAGTACTACAGAAAATTGATAATATTGTCGATCAGAGGAAAGAATGTAGATTGATGGCAGGTGGATTAAGAGATCGAAGGGCAATTGCAGGAGATTTGCAGGATCACATGTTCTTAAATTTTCGTCAAGTAATCCTTAAAAGTAATATCGATCCGGCATTGCTAAGGATGTAGAGAGTCGAACGATATGTATAAAAATTAACTCAAGGAAACGTTTCAAATTCCCAAACTAATAAGTATTATTGGCTAGAAGAAAGCGATTCCCGTCTTAAATCTGAACTGAGCTGAACCGAACCGTTTATATTTTTGAATATTTGGTTCGCCTCAGCAATTCTGAAAGAAAGCCGGTTCGGTTTGCGGTTCGGTTGTCCAGCTGGAACAAGTTGTTCCGTTCGGTTCAGAACCGGTTTGCATCCCTGCATTTCAGTAAATATAATTATATAAAACTAGTCTGTTTGTATACATTTAAACCAGGGCTGCAAACCGGTTCCGAACCGAATCGGTTCGAACCCGGAATTCCGTCTTTTATTTTTCTATGAACCGAACCTTGAACCAAACCTCTTAAGAAATTAAAGCTGAACCCGAACCTGTTACGATCTCAAAATTTCGCTTTGAATCAACAAAACTGACACAAAAATGTGACCTTCTGTCTACCGCCTTCATCTGTTATTTGGTGCGACTGACTCCTAAAATGGGCAGTAGAGTGGAAAAAAATCTGGCAAAACGATTAGATTTCCTTATAAAATCCCTACCCATAACAGTCTCTGTTTTTAAAGCTCCTCGAATCTAAAGCTTCTTTAATAATTCTCAAGAGCAAAAGTCTTACATTATTTTGGTAATATTTTTCTATGTAGACCACGAAATGATATTTCACTAGACTATGTTTTCTACCAACAAATTCCGACCCAAAAACCACTCGGTTCCCATAAAATTTGGGGAGTTTTTAGGTCGAATGCTGTTTTTAAAAAACAAAGGGTAATTTTCTCATCTTCTTGATAGCTGCTATGTGTCAGATAAGTTATCTTCTTCTCACAAAAACTTTGAACCTTAAATTTTGCGAACTTTAACCATTAGTTAATTTGGGTTCGAACCAGTGTACCGGAGATCCGAATATTTTTTTTGGTTTGCAGCTCTGATTTAAACCAATCGAAGTACATTTCATGGTACATGTAAATTATTAAAAAAGTGGTCTTTTAATTATGGTCTAGATTCGAGAAGTCACGAAAATAAACTTTTATGTCAAACTTCACATGAATAGAAACTATTTTAAAAGGTTTCGAAATTTGAGTGCTTTTTTTAACAACTTCTACATATAGCTATCTGTCACAAATTTGAACTTATCTGAAACATAGCAAGATGAGATATCGGCCTTCATTTGAATAAAATATTGAGCCGAAATACCTTTTTACGTCTTCTGGAATCTAGCCTTTAAAGAACAATTTCATTTCCAACTACTTTTACTTCTATTGCTCAAGGGTTTTAATTTTTTTCGTCTGGCTTTTAATTAGTTCCATTCCGAATGCCACCAATTGGCCGATATTTCGATTTTTCCCCATTTGTGAATACAAAACGAGACTAAAACAGCAAACATATTTGCTTGAGGAAAAACAAGCGTAAAACAAAAACGGCAGATCAAGTAAATCTAATTAGGCGGCGGCCGCAGATGCCAAAGTCAAATTTATGGTAACAAACGCAACGGAAAACTCTACAAAAGATGAGAAACATGTGGCTCGCGCTCCGCCGCTGCCGCCACTTGACCAACAACAAAAACCAGCAGCGCCAACAGCAGCGCCAACAGCTGGGCAAGACAGCGCGCGGGAGTTACTTTTTTAGGGGTGGCTTTTGGCCCGGCATCGCAGCTGTCTCTGGCAATCGGCAGAGACGCAGACAGAGAGCCGTTGCTGTTGCCTTTGGCTCTTTGGCTTTGGCTGCCTTTTAGCCATCAAGTGGATTTCAGTTTCATTTTGAACGTCGTGCGTCGAGTACCCCAAAAAGCGCGTCGGTGTGCATCGACCAAGAATACAAAAGAAATAAATAACGACTCGACTACGCGTGTGAATAAAACATCAAAATAATTCTGATAAAAAAGTTGATTAAAAACGAGTAACTAGGAGAGGAAAAGCGTGAAGTAAGCGAAATTAATGAAGGGAAATGCCAAAGGAAATTTGCTAAAAAATAAATAAAATAATTCAAACATCAATTAAATAATTTAAATAAAAGTTGAATTTTTGCCTTGAGTAAAAGTGAAATGAAATACAACAAAAAGTTGTGACAAAAATGTATGTCACAACACAAAATGTGCTTTCAACATTATTTCAAACAAAAATACAACCAACTGGCCTTGAACACACATCTTCCGGTGCTTCGGAAAGGAGATGATATGCCAAACTGACCCTACAACAAATACTCGCTGGTCATAACTCACCTAAATAACTGATAAATATTATTTATATGCCACATGTGAAACTGTTTTGAGCATGAATTTATGTCATAGCCGAAAGTAAATCAACGCCCGAAAATAAAATAACATAAAAATGTTGTCATCGAACTTAAATATTTGAAAAATAAAAACTGAGCAAAATCTAGCAACGAAAACGAAAATGCTGATACATATCATCGCGTTTATATATACAGATGGACGCATATATAAATCGCCGGCTAAGCAAATGTCGGGCCAGGCAAAATTATATCATAGCCGTTTATTTATTTTTAAAAATAGCGCGCAACACGATTTTTTGTACGTATTTCGCGTATAATTCAGTCAAAAAAAATGTGTCATGCCTGGCAATATATGTTTCGCACATATCAAGTATATATATATACATATATGTGTATATACGCAGCGAGTGTATATGCCAAGTAGCTAAGATAAATCTATGGAAAATTGTTATGTGACTTTTGGCTTATTTGAAAATTAAAGACAAAATAATAATCTAACTGACTAAAATTTGCAACAATTTGTGTCATCAACTACCAAAGGATAAGAGGATTAAAAAGTTTAAAGCTTGTCCTTGGCCAATTAATTTAACACACGACAAATCAATTGAAGGCGGAAAACTGCAAAGATCGGAATAGTTCATAAAGTTTAACGGATTTTGAGAACGATTCACACATGTTCGATTTTAACAGAAAATTGTTGGAAAATGTATGAACATGGCGAAGCTTTCATCGTTGTGGTAGCAGCATCGCATGGCATCGCATTCGCTTTGAACTTCCCACCACATAACTGGTATATAACAATTACACACTGTGATTGTTGTGCGAAATTCCTTTCCCAAATAGACGTCTAATTAGACTTCAAATCTAAATTAAATTGTGCAAAAATTAATTAATTTTTGTTAAAATAACAGTTATAAGTTGATGTTTAAAGTGTGGGAAAGTGGATTTTGGCAGTCGAAAAAAGGCAAAAATTTGCATTAATACACAACTCTTCAAAAAGTGCACCAAAATTGTCATAATAACAAAATTTATTCACAAAAGCCACTAAACCAGAAAGGTTCAAGGAAAGAAACCCAAAATAAATAAATTTAAAATTTATTTATTTACCAGAAATACAATAAAAAAAAACTTTCAATTAATTGAAAGATATGACATTATTTTTCTGTGTCTTTTATGTCCCAAGAAAGAAGCAGTTTACGAAAGAAAATAACAGCGTAAGCTAAGATATTATAGAGGATTATATCCCAACTTTTTTTAATTCTATTTGAAATCAAATGCAAAAATCTACAATAAGAACAAGGCACTCACAACTGCAAAAGGGCTGATTCTATAACCAAAAGAAGTGCAATTAACTTATGAAGTTGGCAATTTTGTTTTAAAGCTTTAATTTAATTTATAATTTTTTTTCTTTTTCGTAAGCTTTACCGCGAACAAATTTGATAATCTTAAATAAAACCAACCCGAGCTAATTTTTCAAATTTTTTGGAGGGAATTTAAGAAAAAATTTTTAGAAAACGAAACCATACAAAAAGCCTAGCATCGTTCCAGCATCATAGGGTTAATTTCTTGTTAATGTAATTCGCAGGGAAATTCTAATTAGTAATTCAACAAGGTTTAGATTTAGATCTATTAAACTTGTTTCCTAATGCTACAACATAAACTAAGTAAACTAAGTTCTCATCTTTTAAATTGCTATTATGTGTCAGATAAACTTGGATTTTACTTTGGTTTATGTAGGTTTATGTGACATATAGCTCCATGTAGTAGATTAAAAAACGGGCCTAAATGAACTGAACTTTACTAATGAAATAGTACAAACACCTCTAGTACGCAGATTGTTAAATACTATACGGTATGACTTAATAACTAAAGTTGAAATATTACAAAAAAGTTAAATTGAGTAGGTTTCTGCGCCAATTTCAAAACATTCATGCAATATTTTCTTGGAAATAACCGATTGTATAGTGTGAGAGTTTTAAATTCAGCTTATTCGTTAATTAGTAAGCATGGAATATATTTTTATATTATCTTTTGTTAAGTTATTATCACGTGTTCTTCTCGGTGTATTAAATACTCGGCTCTTCGTTGATGTTTACTAAAGTGGTTTATGTTATCAACAGCTTTTCGGCTCTCCAACAAAATCTTTCAATGGCATCGACTTAAGCATCTTTATATAATTTGGCAAATTAACATAAATGTCTTCACGTTACCTAAATAACGGCTCGTAAATTACAAAATATTTGCTAGAAGTAAAAAATGTGTTTGTGGAATGTAAAATTATAGAAAAGTATCCAGGCCGAAGATACGGGTTGGTTGGACTAAAAAACCGCACGGGTGTTTTAAAACCTCCAAAGCCCACTGAACCGAAATAGTACTATTTTTCGGTTTACATCCTTGACTCTAATATGTTTCTGACAACATGCCACAGTTTTAAGCAGGGCTACAAACCGGTTTGGAGTGGAACAGCTCCGGAGTACGAGACTCCGGGTTATTTGGAAAGTTGGAACCGAAATGTTTCCCTGTCGAACAGAAAACCTGAACCGGAGCAGACAATTTTCTTAAAGGGTTCGGCTCAAAAATATATTTGATTCATATTGTTTCCAGCGATAAGTACTCAACTTGTTACACTTGTCGCACACAAGTTCTGAAATCTTCTGCTAAATACTGTAATATTTTATCCAAGTATTTAGAAAAACGTTCTCACATTTTTAGTTCATTCCCAAAACTAACATTAGTTTTTTCGGATCCAAGAAACCAAATATTTTTGACCTCAACATAAAAAAAATTGTTCGCGGGAGTGAACCTGATTTTTTCGAGGTTTGCAGACCTGGGTTTGAGTTTTTTAAATTTAGAGGCAAACAGAGTCTAAGAAGATTGTGCAAAAGTATGTAACAGCCAGAAGAAAGCATCTCCGACCCCATAAAGTAAATATATTCTTGATCAGCATCAAAAGCCGAGCCGATAAGTTATCCTTATTACTAAATATATCTAGAAGGAACAACCCACCTATCTTTAAAACTGTAGGAGATATGACGTTTTTTCTAAATTGCGGGGGCGGCAGGGGGCGTGGCCAAAATTGAAAATAAACTTGATCTGCCTGCAGACATAAGTAGCATATGTCCCATACATGTCAAACCTCTATCTCTTACCATCTCTGAGATCTGTGCGTTCATACGGACAGACGGACGGACATGGCTATATCGACTCGGCTGTTGATGCTGATCAAAAATATATATTCTTTATGGGGTCGGAGATGCTTTCTTCTGGATGTTACATACTTTTGCACAAACTTATTATACTCTATGTACCTTTGGTACAGAGTATAATAAGAACTAAACAGGCATTGAAATGCATCCTTGGCGTTCTCAAATATGTCTGTCTTAGAGAAAAAATGCAGCCATTTGGGACCATCTCATGTCAAGGCGGTGACAGTAATGGGTTGGTCCTCAAATGCTTTTCTCCACAGTTGTCCTTCGTACGTACAATAGTGAGTTCCACCTATAACTAAGCCTAGCAAGTCTTTCGAAAGCTAAGTCAAAGTAGCTAAATTAGCTCATTGACAATCAAAAGCATCCGGTCAAAGAATTTGCTTTGAATATCCCATTAGTTCATGAAATATGGGAATTATTATTCTTGCTTTCGTTTTTATTTTTATTAAAGAAATGTTCTACCTACAAATGGAACTCCGAGCGGCATTTAAAAATTCACCTGTTCCCCTCCGCCCGTCAATTTTTGTGTTCACTCACAAAAAAAGAAAGAAAAGGAAACAAGAATCAAACCAAACAACCTTTCCATTATTTTATTTTATTTTTGGTCGAACTCCTCCCTCCTCCTCCTCCTCCACCCCCTCCTCCATAGACACAAAGACAACATTTTGTGCACATTTTAATTTACGGTTCGATGACCACAAACGGAAATTCCTTTAATGACCACATGCGACGACGCGGACAATGATGACGGCTGTGCTGCCACGACTGGGCCCTGCAGCTGGAGAAACAAGTGCACGTGTGAGGAGTAGGTAGATGAGGTACCGGGCCAGGCAGATGAAGTTCATGGTGGTGGTAATATGAACCCGGCCTAAATGTGTTGACCCGAGTGGGTAGCTAGGGGGGGGTGGGGGTGGAATTGTCAGTCGTAAAACGCCATGTTGCAATCTGTTGTTGTTGTTGTTCTTTTTTGACAGCGTTTTAACCGTTGTTTTTTTTCCAGCGTGAGATATTTAAATATCCCAAAGCATTATTTTGAAAATTTAAATTGCGAATTATACGCACCGTTGCACTTATGTACACTGCGAGTGTGTTTTGGCGGGGGATGGATGGGTGGGTAATAGGTGCGTGTAATGGCCTCTACGTGCAAGAATAGGCACAGCTTTGGGTAAGAAGAAAAATGAGACGAGCTAAATGGTGAAAATATGCAGACAAGTTTGGCATTGACTGACAGAATGCTTAAAGCAATTTTGAATAAATAGGTATATTCTTAGGTTTGGTATACTATATTCAACTGTTTTTAATGATTTAAGCGTACACAAAAAAAATGAGATGGAATATTCTTTATTTGATATCAAGTAAAGTCATTTTTAAGGATATTTTTGACTTTATTTGTCAGTCGAATATATCGACTTGACCAAACTCGACTGTAAATGGTTCTACGAAACAAACTGCATCATTACTTTTCTGAGTTATCACTGTGGTTTATTTTCATAGGACATTTCTTTCGACATATTCAACAAATTGACACAGAAATACTATATCGGTGATTGGAGTCTAGCCATGACTTTTAGCCTAAAACATTTAAACTAAAATCTAAAAAGTTATCGTGAAAAGTCAACCCTAAGCGATACAAAAACTACCATCCGGCTCGAAGGACCAATGAAATGTAGGGACATGGCTTCTTCCAAAATGGTAGTTTTTGTGACTTTTCACGTTTACTTTTTAGGTTAATTCAGCACTGGATTTAAAGTAGCCTTCTTGTTCACTTCAGGTGGTCTCGTAGAGTGACCATAT
Organism: Lordiphosa andalusiaca; assembly: GCA_035044965.1. Lineage (NCBI taxonomy): Eukaryota > Metazoa > Arthropoda > Insecta > Diptera > Drosophilidae > Lordiphosa > Lordiphosa andalusiaca. The sequence continues at coordinate 375,874 of JAWNNM010002284.1, forward strand.
ATTTCGAAGACTTCTTTTCGAAAAATCGTATTATTATTACCATTAATTTCTAAGCTTAGATCACTAAGAGGAATGGAAATAGATCGACTCTGATCACATTTCAAAAAAGTTCACCAAAAAAAAGGAACTCTGTACAAAATAGAGTCGTAAAAAGGCTATATTCTCTTATAACTGGCAAACGTTATGAAAAATTTAAAAATTCTGTATTAAACCTTTGAGATAACTCGAAAAAACACTAGGAAAATGGGGGACCTTGAGTTAGGTCATGCATTTTTCTTAACAAAACCTTTAAGTAAAGAAGTTCCGATTTCAACACGAGAAAGATTAAACAAATCTATGTGAGTTTGGGAAGACATCCGTGTATTATTTAGGATCTTTCAATGACAGCATCCAACTGTTGAAGTAACCAACACAACACATCAAAGTTCATATAAAAACAGCATAAATTACCCAATTAATAGAAAATTCAATTAAAAATTAACATGAAAATATAAACCAATGGAACAAAATACAAAACAAGAGTTCAATACAAAACAGAAATGCCAATTTGCATATTTAATTACAAATAAATTGTGAAACTATTGATGAAGAAACCATTAAAACTATAAACAAAAAAAAAACAAAAAACACATAAATAAATAACTTATAATATTTCATTTATAATCCTGGCGAACACAAAAAAAAACTGAAAGAACAAAAAACTGTAGCAAATGCTTTACATTATTTATGTAAATTATATGGAACATTATGCAATTCGGAATGGTAAATCACACTGCAATGACAATCAAAGCGAATCTAAGCAAATTTAATTGTTGAAATTGGCAAACAGAATTGGAAATCAAATCATGCATTGGACGGACCTCTCCAGAACGACTTCATTACACGGCCACAGGAACCAGCGAGGAGTGAAGTGGACAGACAGACTCAGGTAAAGTTTTCACCCGCCAGACAAGTGGAATCTGCTTTCGCTTACTTCATATGAAAAATGCCTGCATTCGGTTCATTTGTTACAATTACTGAGAAGGATGGATTCCTCTTCTTTGGAGCTCATTTCTGATTGGGTAGAAGGTAGACCCACATCGTTTAGGTTATTTCATTTGTGCAATCAATCAAGCGCATGAGAAAGGTCAGAGAGTTGGAGAGCGACCGGAGGAGCGGGAGCTTGTTAGAAGTTTAGGAATGACTGCACATCATTTACTTGCTTGGCGCAATACATAGAAACAGCTACTCGAGTTCAGCATAGTTTCGCCCTCGCCAGACTTTCTTTCGGTGGCAACAATAAACTTTTCACCTTCTGCCCGTGTCGCGAAACAAAATAAACACAATGGCCCAGACATCTAAGCACCTTTCCCAAGAATTAACATTCAAAAGCGCGATTCCTTTGTTTGCCCTTTGATGGCTGAGAATGTTTTCTTTGATGCAGAGTGGTTTCAGAAAGAGCACAGGCTTTTCGCGTGTAAAATAAATGCTTTCAATCCGCAAAGCGGGCCTCCTCCTCCTCCTCATGCGCATTTCTAATGTCAAGCAAACAATTTTCAAGTAAATTGGGTTATGGAAGAGCATTAGTCTTGGCATAAAGTGCTGGATTCTAGATGATAAACTACTAGTAGCAAAGCCACTTCTATATTTATTTGAATTCCTGCCTCCTGTGGCCTACCTGTCCAGCGTCGGGACAACACCATGACAACAGTGCCACATATTGGCTGATAAAAGATAAACAAGCAAATAAAAAAAGCAATTAATGCACTGGTCCCCGGCAAAGCGGATGGCGACGGGTGACTAATTAAACGAAAACAACGGGCGAACACATCAAACATTTGACCAGCACATAACATTTGTGTAAACCTCATAAAAATATTAATGACCCGGGTGACATATGCATGGGGCCGCATAAATATTTGCTTAACGCATTATGGTTAGGCCATGGCTCCATCTTGTTCATCGTCCTTGCGGGTGGTGGTCCTTTCGATGTGTTTGTTTCGGTTGCTGCTTTGCATGTCATAAATTGCTACATAAACAAAGGCGCAGACCTCACCAAAAAAAAAAAAGGCCACCACAAAAGAACGGGGGGAAAAAATGCCGGAAAAGTTGGATTGCCTCGAAGGGATGGTACTGTGGTTACAGGAAATGCGACAAGTACTGGTGATGAATCGAATTTTTGGGTTCATTTCGGGACTCGGAATGACCTGTAAAAAGTGTTTTTTGTTTTGGAATTCTATAACGAAACAGTTTTCTGGTTTGAATATTAATTTAAGAGTGTCTTAGGCCTATCGACTCCAAGCTTGTTATTCATAACTTTTATGCATTAAACTTGATAAAGTTCTGGAAAATTGTTGAAGCAAAATAACCATAAATGTCATTAATGCCTAATCTCAACCATGTTTAACCACATCAGCGGATTTTTTTACACTAGAAACAAAGTTCAATCCTATAACCTAGATTTGAAATAAGTTTTATAAAAAGATTTCAATCTTAGAAACACAAGTTTGAAATGCTAGAAATGAAAATATCAATCTCAATATCAAATTATAAACGCTTCTGAGTCCAAAGTGTCAACTCTAAGGCAACGTTTTCAGCATCTTTTACACCGAACTGAAAGGTTTTACTAATTCGAATGCGGCTCTCAATCAAACTGTGAACCACCATGAGTAGTCATGAATATGATTTCCTTTCTTGAGTAGTCTAACTCACCTGAATGAATTTTTATAGCAATCGAAAACTTAGCCAAAGCTATAGAATTTGTAGAACTGTATGAAAATGAATAAATAGCAAAATATTCGAAATATTACAAACGAATTGATTGATTAAGGCCCGATTTCTCAAAGTCCGGTTGGTCAACTTGACAGGCAGTTTAACCGAATTTGAGTGTCTCATGATGTAAGTGGCGTAACCGGAGGAACAAACTTAAACGCTGCTTAACCGCGAGCTCACCCCGATGAAATTATCGATATTTCTTATCGATATGCAAACAGCTATCCGCACACTTGCTTTGTTTATTTAATTATTTGCTGCAACACAAAATGTATATGAATAAACTAATTTTGAATTCCACGCCATTGAAATGCAATTCGAAGAGGCAGAGCATCGAATAAATAATGCAAGAAAGTACAGGGAGAGGACTAATTAATTTACTAATATGGACGATGCCACATTTGTTGTTTGTATTTGTCGTTTTTCCCTCTGGGTCTTTTTGCACTATCACTTTCACTCTTCATCGCAAGTAATTTTAATCAACTTTTACGCAAAACCATGACCAGCAACAACTAGTTGCAGTGAAAAACAAACAAACCAAACCGAGTCAGCTGTTCACTCGATCGTTTAGTCAAACATTATGGTCACACTGAAGCAGCGATGGGTATTAGTCGATATCAGGCGAAACTGCTGTTGAGAAAAGCAAATGACTTAACCGCTCGTCATCTGGACGAACTAATCTGACCGGTGGCTGGCTAACCGGAACCTTTGAGAAATCGGGCCTAAGTGAACATTGTAGCTACCTGTCACAAATAACAAATATCAGAGTATAATTTGAGTTTATCTGACACAGGGCATGCTTATTAGAAGATGAAATTCGGACATAAGATCACTCAGTTTAAGTAAAGGTAACTTTAACCGCTACGTGGTCAGGTGTGGTGCATCGGGTGATGTGTGAGGGAGCGTGGGTTTGATCTCGCAGCTGTTGGCGAAAGATGTAAAGCATATCTTTTTGACGTTCGGCAAAAGGCTCCAAAACAGTTATATTTATTTACAAGCAAAAAGAAAATTAATTTTTAACACAAATGAAAAGCTATAGAAATGGGCATGGTCAAAACATTAACATTATTAACATTATTAACATTTTTTTAATAATACATCAGATAGTTTAAAGTAGAGCAGTATCACTATCGAAGGTCAATTAACCTAAAATTTGAGTGTGTTTCCTCATTTCAGAGGAAACATTTGTCATGCAAGCCAGAAAAGTGTCATTTTATTAACTAAACAACGAAATTTTTCTTTTAGCGTGTTTAATTTATCAATTCATCATCACCAATTATTTCGATTTCGGTTCCCAATAACCTGTATTATATCCAATTTGGTCACCCAAACACCACATGTGGGACAGAAATCGAAAATGAACAATTTTCTGAAAAATGTTGCATCATTTTTTTAAGAATAAACGAAAAAACAACAGAACTTCCTTAGCCCGATATGGTGAAAATTTTTCCTTCAGCTGACTTTCACAAAGGTGGGATTTGAAGATTATATCGCAGGTTATATATAATAAAAACAGACACATACAAATTTTTACTTTATGATGATTATGATTGTTTGCCATTGCCACCAACCTGTAATCAGTGCGGACCATGAAAGAGCATTTTCATAGGCAAGAAATTTAATAATTGAAAAACGTTGTACTATATTGCCACCAACTCTGACAGTGTTAATGAGATATTGTTTCTCCATTCCTATATTAAATTATAACATTAATTTTTTTTACACTCCCATCTATATTTTCATTGTGACAATAACAATTACTTGACTGAATTAATTCGACTCTCACTCTATTCCCAATTCAACTCTATTCGGGCCCTCATCGATTGAGTTAAATGAATTTGACACTCCACCAGCATTCACATTCGCTGAAATTCATTGGAGAGAGTGTGCCAAAACTCATTAAATTTATTTTGAGCTTGAAGGCTTCACGAGTTAATTTGAGTGCAATCATGCAGAACTTTAGAACAGAGTTCAAACCCCAGACGGAGAAGAGTAAAATTAAAAAATATATAAATTTTTGTCAGATTATCAGTATATTCAGTAAAAATCAAGTAACTATAACCAGAAAATTTAAATCAAACATGATTTACCAAAGGTAACGATAGAAAAATAAATTGTGCAGCCAGAAGGAAGCATTTTCAACCCCATAAAATATGTTATTGATCAGCACCAATAGCCGAGAGTCCGTCTGTCTTTCTGTCAGTATAAAAGTACTTGGTCTCAGAAATGGTAAGAGCTAGATGATTCGATGTGTATGGGACAAATACTTATTACACTTGTAGGCAGTTTAAGGTTATTTTCCATTTTTGACACGACCCCTATCGCCCCCGCAATTTGGAAAAAATCGTATATCTCCCATCAGTGTATAGATATAAGGCTCGTGCCTTCTGCACATAAGCAACTGTAAAGATCGGATGAACTATAGTCGAGTAATAGAAAACAAAAATGCTGGGCAGCTCCGTCTAGAACAGCGATGGGCACTTAACACACCTTAAAACTTTGTGTAATAAACACAAACTTTGGGAGTTATGAATGAAAATGGGTATGACATAGTCGGGCTATTTATTTAACAGAAATAATATTGTTTCCTCTTAAAGTTGAGTAGATCTTTATCCAATATTGTTGAATTTAGTTTCAGAATATAATTTTGTGTGAATATTTTCACTGATTTGTGCACTTTTGTCATCCTATCTTCTAGGTTTTGAGAATATAAACTTGGTTTTAGATTGATTTTTTAGTTAGTGTGGTTTCATACATTCGTAGCAGCTGACAAGAACCCGTCATTCAGTATTGATATTATGACTGAAATCAGATACGATACGATGTCTGTGTAAAATTCATGTCTGAAACACATATAAAGGATGCCATAAATTCAGAGCCAGCCCTTCCAATTCTGGGCTGATTTAGGTCTGAGCCGTACTGAAGGATACTCTCGTTAAATCTTTCAACATGTTCAATTTCAAGATCCATCAATATCTACACATCTCATTTCTGCTGCAGACGATATAGAATGAAGATCCTTCAGTGTTCTGTTTAAACATCATATTTTCAAATTAGTTTAATGAGCAAATCAAATATGAAATATTTAACTACATTGGCTAAAATTTATAATTAACTATTATCGCTGGGTAAAATTGATTGAGAGCACTTAAAGCTGATTTTACCAAATGGTTTATTTCGAGCAAAGACAGTTTTGAAATAACGTTAAGGGAGGGTGTTAGTTGAGTAACCATGTAATGCGATTTATTTGAAGAGCAAATTAATTAAACAGGAAAGTTTATATTTTATTTTTATTGTTGCTCTGCAGCGAGAGCGGAGAGAACTTAAATTTAGGTAAATTAATAATTAAGTAATAATATTCATAAAATTATTCAGAAGTTCTGTATTTTTGTTTAAACAAAACCAGTTAAAGACCTTATTAACTGAGCCTTCAGTCAATGGAGAATAAGATGTCACCATCTTTAAAAGTTATATTTAGTCGTTTATTTCTGAATGCTATCAAAATATATCAAAAACTGTGGTAAGCTTAAAAATCACAGAGAAATCTTTAGAGCTATTAATAAAGGATATAAAAATCAAAGTCTATAATGAATGGTGGTTTTATGGCTTATTTTAAACCACTTTCTAGGATGGTTAATATTAATCGATTATTGTTTCTTGGTATAGTTTTACCTTACATTAACATTGACCTTTTATGAAATTCAATCACATTTAAGCTTAGATTGTCTGCACTCGCACTGGGAGGTTGTCAGATTTGAATGTCAGTTGTCTAGAAGCCTGTGCAAAACCACGAAAGGAATTATGACAGATTAATTTAATTGTATTTGACAATAGTGAACTGTCACTGCCTCTGGAAGGTGTTCACACATGTATGGCAGCAACTGACACCTAAAAGTTAAAAGAGCAAACCAACATTTTGTAAAGTTAGCAACAAAAATGATGCTATGGTTGTATGTAATAATGCCGATGATAATTGGACAAAAAATTGATTTTATTTGTTTTTTATCTGCTTAGGTTAGGTTGAGATAGATAGGAACAATAAATTTGAACGGCTTATTGGGCAGAGTCCGCTTGAACTAGCAAAAGCTAATAAATACAGATTAAGCATCTTCAATTGGATGTAGAAGAAGCCAAACGGTGAGGTTTTCGAAGGTAATGCTGGGTGTGAACCATTAAAGCTAGCTCTAATGAGCATTATTGTGAAATTCTACGGATCTGAAGCCGTCTGGGTATGGCAGTATTTGACTTCTAAGAACCCCCAAAAACCATTGAAGAAAAACTAAACGTTTTAATGAGAAATTCCGCCGTCCGGGTATGCGCACCTCTCCCACACAAGTATGTGCAATTACATTCATAACATGATCCTTCTTTCGAGGGTATCACAAAGCATGGCCGTTGCCCGGAACATTTTTTTTTTTTTTTAGATTTTTGGGCTGCTCGGAAGAGGTTTGGGCCCGGGTCATATATTCAGTTGCTCCCCGCTTAATAATGATGATGTTGACGAAAGGGAAATAGTTTTTGTTGCTCTGCAGCTCCTGCTGCGGCTTATTATTTGTCGAATGTCTGGCGCACCAGAAATTTGTGCTGTCTGCATCTAGGCGTTGTGGCGTTTGTTTGCCAACTAAACAAGAGGAGGCACCAACGTCTGGCCATGCATCATACCATTTCGTTTGGCATTGTCTGGTGGTCTGGTTGGTGTATGGTTTTAAAGCATATTTTTTGTTTGTGCTGGGGCCGAGAACAATGGGAGCGCAGCCATTTTGGCTGGAGCACAATATATATTTATTGTATTTTTTTATTAGAGCCGCCCGGCGACCAGCTACTGCTGCTGCTGCTGCTGCTGCTGCTGCACTTGCTCACATATGAATATTTTTGCTAGATTTATTTCGGGGACAACATGTCGCGACATCCCGGCGGTTAGGCAGACAATTGAAAATATTTTAGCATATAATTTGATGGGTAGCCGGAGAAAGCCACCGAAATGGTGCAAGTGTGGTGCTGGAGAGGGGGGTGGGGGTGGGGGTGGGGTGCATGCATCGCTGGAAAATATGTTTTCTTTAATTTATTCGGACTTAGCACTATTTTCAAACCCCACGGATGATGAATTGACCAGCGGCATGCAGTCGCGAGTGGGTTAAGAAGGGTCTTATTTCTAATGCTTTCTAATCTGAATTTATGAGCAGCTCGCCAAAAGTCACACCACACATGAGTTTTATCTGATGTTTTTTTTTTTTTCCACCCGCCACCCTCTTTGGTCCTGTTCCACACACGCAAAGTTGACTTAAGCACACATTGGAGAATTGCGGGAGCAAATGAAATGAAATTTGCAAATTAATTAGGGAAATTGTCGCGTGAAGCGTTTTTGTGCGCGCTGCAACTTTTCTGACCTCCAGCCCAATTATTGAGAACGCCGCCCCACCAATTGCCCCGGGCGAGAGTACAAGAACTGACATTAAAATCCAACATAATGAAATTGCCAGAGCAATAAAATGATTTTATGATTATGGTACCCCCGAGTGTGTGACATGCCGACAAACTTGTCGATAAAATTCGAAAGCCAAGAAAGTGCGTGTGGCATTCCCTCTCTCTCGTGTGTGTGTGTGTGTGTGTGTGTGTGTGTCAAGTCCTGTACGCAGGCTGTAAATTAATAATATCAACTTTGCCAGCAAATGTCAAAAAGGCCAAGTCAGGAGAAGGGACCCCTCCCACCACGCAGCTTTGTGACATGTGGCTGTGTGCTTGACTTGATGACTCTGTGGTGTTTACGGGCTGCCGAATCAAACTTCAATGAGTGACATGGCCGTGTGCCTGTGTTGAGCGGCAGCCGGAGGAGGCAAGGAGTCGCATAAAAGCTGGCCTCTAATGTATGCCACGTAAATAGCAATAACTTGACTAAAAAAATTTGTTTTTAATAAAAAAATATAAGGGAAAGCAAAGTTTGGCTCTGTCGAAGTTTGAATACTCTTGCCGTTCCTCCTTTTGTGAGGATTTGTGTGTTTTTTTAGAAAGTTTAAGGAAACGATTGCTGGTGTGGGAGCTGTGTGTTACAAAAACGAGCTTATACCCGCGACATCGTCTCGGTAATTAATGTTTTATTCTTTTTCTACCACTGTTCTTTCATTTTCCGATCCGCACCCCGATCTTCTCTTTCTTCCCTGACCCTGATGTAGTCATCACCACCAATTTACGGCCAAGGTCTCCGCCATTCGCTTCAGCCACTCTCCTCTGTCTTGGGCGAGCTGCCACCAGTTGGTCACACCAAGCTTCGAGATATCTTTCGTCCCTTGGTCGCTTCGCTGAGCGGCTTTCATGAATCTTTCGCACTCCGTTTGTACACCTGTACTGCTGGAGCTTGTAACATGTCCTATCGAACGCGTATAGCCGCGACAAAATCAGTGTCCCAATATAGCTCTTACAGCCCACGATTCTTTCAGATGCGAAATTGGTCGCCAACTTTTAGAGGTCCATAAATCCTCCGAAGAACTTTTCTCTCAAACACGCCAATTGCCGACGCATCCGCTGCTGTTAATGTCCATGCTTCCGCGCCGTGTTGCAGGACTGGGATGATAAGCGACTTGTGTGGCGCTATTTTCGTTTTCGATAGAGGTTTCTGCTCTTGGACTGCCTACTATGCCCGTAGTACCATCGTTTTACAAGAGTAATTCTTCTTCGAATTTCCAGATTGATGTTGTTATCGCTGATTCAAAGTAGACAAAATCCTAAACTACCTTGAAGTTCTAGTCTTCCATGGCAACAGATTGTCAAAGACGCGTAGACTCACTGCGAGCCCCGATCTGGTCAAGTTTATTGGTTCTTGATCAGGATCAGCAGCAGAGTTGATGCTGCCATGTCCGTCTGACCTTGTGAAAGATGAAGTCCTAGATGGAACGAAAACTCCTTTAAATCGTATGGAGCATAGATTTCATAAATCGCTTAGCTTTACTAAGGCGGATCTGAAAGTGACTGAAGATATTCATAGAGCAGTCGACAAAAGCCATATTACTTCTCTTACTCTTTTAGACTGCAGCAAAACATTTGATACACTTGACCACCTAATATTATGCATTAAACTACTAAAGCTATATAATTTTTCGTCAGACAAGTTATTCCCACTAAGACTACTTTTGAATGACAGCTATACTATATAGATGTCCGATTTTGACTAAATTTTCTGAAAAAGCATAGCAGTAACCAAGAAATACAGAGATTGGAGACGATTGCATTGAAAGGAAAAAGTTTTTCTCACTTTAACTAGTTTTTCGATCGATCATTCCTATGACAGCTACTCGTTATCCGATCCGGCCGGTTCCGACAAATGTGCAGCGTATTTGTACCAGAAGACTTTGTGCAAAGTTTGGTCGCGATAGCTTTACAACTGACCGAGGAGATAGCATAAAAACAGAAGAATATATATGCACAGAGAAAAAAAAGGATGATTTCCGGTATCCATTTGGGAGGGATATGTCTGAAATATCCTTTTAATCATCCAACGGAGCTAAAAATCATCCAAAGGATATGAAAAATGATGATTCTTGGGATGATTTTTTAGCTCCGTTGGATGATTAAAAGGATATTTCAGACAAATCCCTCCCAAATGGATACTTTTTTGGTTCTTTTTTTTTCTGTGTACTTAATGTGGTGATGCTTAATGTGAAATGGTTCCTTCTATGCGTTACAAACATCTGGACAATTTCAATATGCCCTCTGCAAGGGTATGAAAACGTGGTGCAAGGGCATACAAACTTCGGTCGAGCCGATGTTAACTTTCCTCTAGTTTTCATTATTCATTCATTGTTCAAAATCAATACTTAATCAAAGTGGAAATTAATATAAAATATTTCTATTCTTTTTGCCAGTCATCATCAACAATCATATTCAAAAGGGGGCGGCCCAAAGGTAAACAAGAAGTATTTCAATTTATATTTGGTAAATATGGCCGGAGTCCTCGGGGACTTGTCGACAACTTTAGAGAATGGACGGGAGGGTGGGGAGGGGTGGCAAAACAATTGCACACTTGTTAAATGTTTTATCCCTGCCATTTTCGAGGCGAAGCGATTGAGGCAAATTGGTAGGAATCAACCACCGAAGGAAAATCTTGCGCACAAAGCACAAACTAATTGTAGAGAGTGGGCTGGGAAATCAACCCAAGGAATAACCAATAAGTCATACATTTATTTAATGCCTTCAATTTAATGAATGTTTCCCATAAACTGTTGAATAAATACGGCTTATTTGGGTTAACAACGCTTGCGAAGTCTTTTCCCTTTGGCACAGCTTTCACTTCATTATGATTGTTGATCAAGTGTGTTAAACGTTTCATTAAATCGCCTTACAATTGCTTGGGAAATGACAGTTTAAAACGTTTTCTCTGGCCGCAAATACTTGGCAAATTTTCCAAGCTTTCAACTTTTAATTAATGGAACTATAAATTTCGGCCTGAGTTATGTTTATGGAGGCTCTCAACGAGCCGTCGACACGTGAGTTGAGCATTAAAAAACGGAGGAGGGGGTGGGGCGGCGGAGATAAAAAAAACTTTCATAATTTCCAGGGAGACAGGCAGAGACAGCCAGGATACTCGCGCTGACCATATTGTTTATGGCTAAGCCAAAAGTGGAAGCGTCCGCTGCTGCCGTGCAGAGACAAACCCATAAAAATGTCACAATTCATCAACGCGCTGCTAAGTAGTTTCGTATTTTATAACGACCGAGCCAAGTTGGCTGAAAACAAAAAAAATTCAAACGCTTTTAGCATGACCTCAGCGGTTATTTCTTTGTTTTTTTTTTCCTTTTTTTTTGTTGCAATTGTTTGCTAGGCTGGGCTCCAGCTGAGAGTTATTAGGCTTTTGTGGGAGGCCTGGCAAGCGGCGCTGTTCAATAAGTGAAAAACTTACATTTCCATCCCCTAAACTGGGGGCTGGGGCAGGGGGTCAAGCGTCTCCATTTCAAAGTGTGTAACAAACTTTCAAGTGGCTGCTAAATTTAATTATGCATTTTTTGTAGCACACTTTGAGGCTACTCGGCGAACTTTTCACAACTTTCGGTGGCAGCCAAGTCTGGCTTAGCCCAGCCGGAATATGGAATCCGCCAGCAGCAGGAAAGGCTCACTTAAGCGACACAGTCGCCTCATAAAACGTGCTCCCCATATGTATAATAATATTGTACATAAATTCAAACTTTTAATTGACTTGCCAACAATTAACCTAACTCTGCTGAAGCACACCCAAGCCCCTCATCAACATCAACATCATCAACAAAAACAACAATAACGTAAACAATTTGCCATAAATGCCGCAACAAAATGGCGTCGCTGCTTGTGATGACAAAAAAATTAACAATATTTTAATATTGATGTGGGAAGGCGAAGAACAAACAAACAAACAACAACAACAAGAGATTAAAAAACCAAAATTTCATAAGCTGAACATGTCAGAAAAGCTTTTAAAGCATTTCGCTCTTTCAGTTGCGTGTGCAGACACTTTTTCCGAGATGGGAGTGGGGGGGGTGGCTTAAAATTGAATAAGTTTGAGTAGCAAGGACATAAAATATGGAAATATTATCACTAAAATTTTAACCATCCACTGATATTGTGGATCTATTCGGGGATTCTAGAAACATTCACTGTGCTATTTCTAAGTTCTGTAAAGTTTTGCATTAGTTTAACCCCCCTTTGGTAACGCCACTGCCGCATCCTGCTCCCACACTCCTTTATCAAAATGCATTTATTGTTTTGTTTCTCTTCTTTTTTTTTTTTTGCTTTTTTGGTATGCTGTGCAAAAACTCAGGCAGTTCGGTTTTTTATATTGTTTACGCCATTTAAACTTTGTTGTTTTGCGTGTGGCCAACAAAAAACGAGAAGGGGTAGAGGAGTGGAGATGGGGTGAGTACTCGGATAGACATGGCAAAAGTGAAATGGTTATCGCGCTTGTTTGATTTAATTTATTGGCTTAGCGCCATTGTGGCCTGATGTGCAACACTTTATACAACACTTCTTTTTTTTTTTTTTTTTGCATTCTGCCACTTGGGTAGAGTTCTGGGCTCTGCCCCAGGAGTGGCTCTCAGTCAATCTACTTGGTCGTTGGACTGCCAACTTTATAGTGGCTGCCTCGTGTTGAGTTTTTTATATGATTACTCCTGATTTTCGTTCCCTGTTTTTTTTTGTTGGTGCATTTCACTGATAAAAGCGGCTGATTGCAGGATTGTCTTGGGTTGGAGGAGAGGAGTGGAGCACGCAGCAGGCTTTGGTGTGGTTGTCAGAGCAATTTGGGTGCTAGCTCCAAGTTTTTAGAATTTAAATATCAAGTTTATTATCAAATTATATTTTTTTTTGCTTAATAAAAATATTTAAGTGGGGCAAAAATTTAATAAAATTGGATCTACCAGCAAGTATAGAAGGATTTATCCCATATATACTTTTCAAACTTGTATCTTACTATCTTTGAGATCTGTTTGTTCGTACGGACGGACACATAAATGAAAGCAAAAACACCTTTAGATTTGTTGACAGTAATACCGCTATGGTTAAGCACAGGTTGTGGTCGGAAAGAAGCTCTAGATCTGTTACAGGATGCCCAATAGAGTAAGTGAACAAATGAGGATTATTCCGGTGAAATGTCACTTGCACTTGGAATGATTTAAATGCAGCAGATTGATTTGGAACCAAAATTGTAGGCTTACTAGATCATGCTGTAACAAATTATAAAATGCTATACTTTTAACATCATATCACAATGGGGAAAGATGACTCCCTTAAGGGACTCCAGAAAAAACACTTACTACTTTAAATGAAGTATAATTAAATAAGACCCACTGAGTACTATTCGACAACTACATAGAGATCTATTTGAGCAATATTTCAGAGAAACCTCTTAGTAAAAGTTTATCCAAAAGTAGAAGATGATCAACGGAATCGAACGCTCTGCTGAAGTCAGTAAAGATCACATCAGTTTGCAGCTCTTTTAAAAAAACGAGAGCGTAAGTTAAAGTCCCTGCCGACTTCGAAATACCAGTTACTCAAGGCAATTAGTGTTTAATAACCTCATGCGGCTCAGATAAGTATGCTACGATTTTTTAACTCTGCCATTTATTATCCGATCTTTATGAAAATTTTGAGATTGTACATATTGGCCACATAGTGCATACCGCAAAATCTGAGCTCGATAGCTAACAAATTGTAGGAGATATTCAACATTTTTTATTGCGGGGCGGGAAGGGGCGTGGCCAACATTTGAAACAAACTTGACCTGCCTACAGACAATACTAGCTTACATCTAAAACTTGGTTGCTCTAGCTCTTCTAGTCTCTGAGATCTAGGTGTTCATACAGACGGACGGACGTTTTCAAAAACCGTCTTTGTTTCGGCATTTAAGACAAGTTTAATTGCCAATCTGGGAAGCACAAAAATATATGAGAAGTGAAGCATGGGAAGTAGTTCTTCCCATGAGTTCTCTTGAGAGCTTTTTGACAGCTAACTCACAGTAAATTGACAATCTCGTTTCAGTATATCTCGACAAGTGAAAATTCAGCTTAATGAAAGATATTATACAATTTTCGCTAAATATAATTAGCGTTAACAGTTTTACACTGAAATGTCAGTCAACTACAAAGGTCCTTAAAATTAGGACAGTAAATTCGTGAAGCATGCTTTTATGAAATTGGTGCAAAAAATCGTTTGTATTGTCACCGATGATATAAGGTTTTATGCTTATTTAAAAAAAACTAGTCCCTCCAATGCATCTGTGCGTTTTTCGGTATTCTTAAGACTTCCATTTTTACGTAAGGAATTTCATCAGCTGAGCGCGAATGGGTAAATCGTTTCTTGGAGTTCAGAACATTCCTTAATACAAAATGAAATTAAATAGGTTTTTGGTTTTTAGCCGGCTCCAGGTCGTAATTTTTTATATATAGTGTGTTTATTGGAAACCAAGTAAAACGCCACTATTTTGGTTTATTTTCCGATATATTTCGGGTTCCATCGGAATCCGTCTTCAGGGAAAAACACAGCGTCTCGTCTGTCAGCTGTGGAGTTTAAAACTCCTAAACCTATTTAATCATAACAAAAGGTCATTAAACCCAACAACCAAAATGAAATTATTCAAACACAAGGTGTGAATAATTTAAAAAACACACAGAAAATATGGATTATATACTATATAGTCCCAATTTCTTATTTATTTTTGATAAACACTGAACTATACAGTTCTCAATGCAAATTTTGATCAGCATCAATAATCCATCAGATCAAAGTTACACGCTCAAAGCTGCCATTTTTATTCTAAAGCAGGTTCAAGTCTCTTTCGAAATAGCTAGAAAATGGCAAATATTTTAATTTTTAAATAACTCTAATTGTAGAACTGCAGATTCCTGCAAAACTGAATCGTTTCCAGCTTTCTACCTTACAAAATAGCTAGATCTGGTGGGAAAATAGCTAAATTTGTAACACTGCTTGGCATTCTCAATGCGAATGACTGATTTCTTTGAGCATCAAACATGCCGATTTGAGTCTTAGGTGAAAGTTTCTTAGAATTCTTCGTAGATTCCGGTTCTAGAAGACTCTTACATCAATTTTTTTAATCCGTACAAATCGAACCACCCTATTACACATGCTTTAATCGGTATTTGCAGCCGTTCTGTTTTACCCATAAAAGTTAAATGTGACATACACAAGCTTTTGGGTGGTACAGAGTATGTTAAAGTCGGTCTTGACCGACCTTCTTACTTCTTTGAAGGACTTTCTTTTATGCCGCCTTCCAACCGGTAGAAAGCAAGTTCTATTGTACCCTCTGTCAGGGTATACAAAGTAAATATTAAAACCGCTAAACGTCTCCTCATTATGGCAGTTTGCTGGCAACTGCGTATACTTAATATGAAGACATTATTTTGAACAACCAATAACATTTCCTGCCCCGCCCACGCCCACCCCTACAGGAATTCTGTTTTAAGTTGTCTTTTCTTGGGGCATTGAATATAAACGATACGTTAAAAACCCAGGGGTAGGACATTTTGTGACTCTGCTGATGCCTCTGTCTTTATTGGAAGAGCTTTTGCCCCTGCTACAGCGAGATAAACAGCGAAAACCATTAAACGATATCACATCAAGAAAATCGCCTTAAATATGTTTCTGCCTAATTTCCCACGACTGTGTGGGTGTTCGTCCCATCGTCCATCCATCCGGCATATATGCATACAAAAGCCATTTACGTGGAATTCTCATACTCGTGGGGAAGTGTATGGGCAAAAAGTCGCCAAAGCAAAAACACAAAATCTAATAATTTTTTATGTATTTCTCTTTTTCTTGCAGTTGAATGACCACAAGACCAGCGCCAGAAGGAAACGAAATGAAATAAATGAAGCAACAAACATGTGTGTGTCGTCTCACAGAACACAAGGGGAAATTACGTGGCAAAAAATAAGAAAGAATAAAATAAAAACCGAAAAAAGTGATACCGAAAGAAGATTAACAAACCGAACCTTAGGCCAGCAAATAAATCATCCGACAAAGAGTGAACACAGATACGGAAGAGTAACATCACTTGAACAGAAATTGAAAAAAGAAGCAACCGAACTAACTATAAATTTCGAAGCCAACAGTTGAGCCGGTCCCCGGTAACTGTTGCGTTGTCTGAACGTGCCAGATGTTGGTACACTTTGGCCTTGGCTTGCTAAGCCGCCGCCGCCCCTGTAGCTTTTTGTGCGTTGGCCTCATTTCCTTTATGCTGTTTGATGCCACTTCATTTGCGAGATGGTCCACCTTTCTCCATCCATATTTTAATTTCGCACGCGCCAGCTGTTTAAGCTGATTAATGATAGCCAAATACGGGAGAAAGCGCCTGTCAATCAAGAAGATGTCCGCCCTTCGGGCCGGAGGCGGGGCGGAGGCACCCGATAAATAGACAGCCAGTTAGTTAGCTCGCACATCATTGCGCTGCTCTTTTGGACTCTCTGACAGACATTTAAAGTAAATGGCTTTAAGATGAGTTACAAATTGCCCTAAAGTAGGCAATGCAATTTGAAATTAATACATCTTGGAGCTAATTGGACAGCAAGTGGAAGATGAAATGGACTTGGCAGTGGTTTTGGTTGGTGAACTTTTTGGGGGTCAAATAACAAGACAGTTAACGGAATAACCATACCAGTTGGTCCCCTACTGTAGGTCGGTCGGTCAACCTCATGCATTACATCCACTTTCCAAATAAATATTTTTTTAATATCCAACTTAAGTTTGATTAAGAGCGACTCCGGCAAAGAAAACACAATTTATTTGATTTGATATTGGATTCTCGGAGCCGAAAACAAGCCGCATGCAGGAAGCTAGCTGGCCAACTCTGGCCTGAAAAATTGTATTGGCTGTTGGCCGAAGCAATTTCCTAAAAATAAGTTGCACAGCACAATATTTTGTAATTTCTTGCCAGTTTGTTTGTTTGCGCTTGTCCAGTGGAGCCCTCCTCCACTCTATATATATATTGATTTCGGGACTAGCCCCCGAAGGCCATACGCGGCGTATGCGCAATATTTGACTTTTGCACTTGGAAAAGCGAACGAACCAAGCCGGCAGGAGAAATACATAAATAAATAAATATATATATATATATGTATTTAGAGAAAGAGAGAGGAAAGTTGATGAAGAGCAGAGCGCAAACAACAAATACGAAAATAATATTAACCAAGAAAACTTAGCCAAAATGTTTTTCCAATGGAAACGTGACTGGGCCATGTATTTCTGCTGTGCATAAACTTGACCAATTTCTGGCACGCAAAAGTCAACGTCAGCCTCCTCCCAGTGGGCGACGGTTCGTCAGTTCGGTGGATCGGCCAACTTTTTTCATCTTCTTGGGTCTTTATGATATTTATTTAGCTTGTTTATTCAATTCTTGTTTTTGGGCCGCTCAATGGCTAATTAAAGCATACACATGCTTTGTTTTTTTTTTTTTTGATAATTAAAATATAAAAAAGACCATTTATTCTCGAATATTTCATGGTGTGGTCAGGGCAACATAAATAGAGGCAAATCAGAAATTCTGAAATTTAATTAGTTCAGTTCCCTACCTACACATTGCCTACTTGTGGGTGCCATTAGATTGGAGTTTGGGCTGAATGGGAGACTCCGAGTGACCAATTGACCAAAGTCAAGTCTGTTTGTGAACGATAAAACAATTGCAAAGCGAAAAAAAAAATAACAAAAAATTGTTCGAAAATTATAATTCACAGTTGCAGTTATAAAACAAGAAAGAAAGTCGGTCAAGCCCGACTATAACATACTCTGTACCAAGAAAATTTCTTTTGATCATAACTCGAAAACCGTTCATCCGATCTTCTTCATTCCTTTGGCGGATCGATAAGTTATCCTAATAACTAAATATGTCCAGAAGGAACAAGCCATCTATCTTCAAAACTGTGGGAGATATGACGTTTTTTCTAAATTGCGGGGGCGGGAGGGGGCGTGGCCAAAATTGAAAATAAACTTGATCTGCCTGCAGACATTAGAAGCATATGTCCCATACATGTCAAACCTCTATCTCTTACCATCTCTGAGATCTGTGCGTTCATACGGACAGACAGACGGACAGACGGACATGACGGACATGACTCGGCTGTTGATGCTGATCAAGAATATATATACTTTATGGGGTCGGAGATGCTTCCTTCTGGATGTTACATACTTTTGCACAAACTTATAATACTCTATGTACCTACGGTACAGAGTATAATAAAATCAAATGCTCCATTTCAAGCAATTCAAGCGGCAACTAAAAGTTTTCAGTATCAAACAAATATTATTGGAAAAAGCTATTTCAATCAGGGATGCAAGCCGGTTCCGAACCAAACCGTAACAGAACCACTAGTTCCGATGATAAAATAAAACTGGGATAAAAACTAAATAAACTAAACTAAACTAAACTAAATGAACCTAAAATAGAACCGGCATTGTGATAGTGCTGAGACGAATTAAAAACCACTAAAACAAAACGGTTCGGTGAGGTTCAGTACTTCCAGACAATAATACTTGCAAATATGTGAATTTTCATCGATTGCTATAAAAAATTATGATTGAATTTCAAACTAATTACGATTCGTTGACGGTCCCTCTTTGCACCCAGATAAAAGAAGGATGTTTAAAGCAGGAGCGAAATTCTTGAACTAAGTATGACTTCTGATCCCAATTTTGTAGCTACAAGTGCGTCATTTCATGAATCAAGTACAAAACATACTCAAACAAGTAAGGGCGCTGCAGTCGAGTTTCCCGACCACAAAATACACTGTTCATTTGAAAATGGTGGATCTGACGGCTATTTAGGTCTAGGATTTCTAGAGGAGGTCTAGGTTTTTTGGGGATAAAAGGGGGACGGGGTGGAATTTTTCAAATCTGAAACCAACTTGATCTGCCTACAGCATAAATCTACCTTCGTGCAAAATTTTGTGGCTCTATCTCTTATAGTCTCTGAGATCGACGCGTTCATACAGACAGACAGACGGACAGACGGATAGACGGACAGACGGACAGACGGACAGACGGACATGGCTATATCGACTCGGCTGTTCATGCTGATCAAGAATATATATACTTTATGGGGTCGGAAAATTTTCCTTCTCCCTGTTACATACATTCGCACAACTTCATGATCCCCTTTTTCCCATTTTCAATGGGAACAGGGTATAAAAATGTTAAAATCAAGTGCTAAACGTGCTCAACTTTAAGATTGCTCATTGTTGACATAAGCGCACATTGTCAGAAGCCAAGAACGTTCGTTCATGTATCAAGATCTTATTGGGCTCACGAGAAAGATTGTTTACTCTTGAATCAGGAGCTGTGCATATTCCAATCAAACAACAATTTCAAATCAATTGTTTTTTCTTTTTTTTGATGAAATTTCATTTTATTTCATGAAAAGTTAATTGGCATACTATGTAGCAAGTCTTAGACAAGTCGAGGATGACACAACACCAAAAAACAGCATCAATTCATGCCTGTCAACTGTAATCCATTAAAAGTCTTTAAATGGCAGCAATACCAGAACAACTTGGGAATTCCAAAGCAAAATGAGTGCAAAAATTGTTGGCGTAACCCCATCCATAAATAACTAAGCTTAAAAATATGTTTGCTCTCCTCTCTCATTTTCTTTACCACACTCCCCTGACTTATAAACACCGAACTGAATTACCTCGAATTTAGCTCGATTTCAAGCGGGCAGTTTTTGGAAATTCAAAATAGAATGGATTTTTTTTAAGAGCTTTAGTACTTAAATTAATCGATCTGCTTTTCCGGGTGCATTGGCTATTAGATCCTTTGCGATACCAAATTGCTGTAGCTTCATAGGATGATTTAGGAACATTTTAAGACATAGGAGTAAATGCTTACATCTCTAGGACTATATTCCCACTCCTGCTCTCCTTTTCTTAATGGGTCGATATTCTTAGCAAACTATGACATTTAGAGAGTGAAAGCACTTATGTCAGGCTTTAGAGCTATACAAAAGATTGCTGGGAATTCAAATTCGAAACTTCATTTTAAAAATCATATTATTTGAATCTAAAAATATATAAATAAAAAATAGCGAGTGACTGCGACCACTGAACCGAACCGAAACCGCGCTTAATTTCGCTTTAAGAAACAAATAATAAACCGAAAAGGAAGTTCAAAAACCTGCACGAACCACTTAACCGAGCGGTTTGCATGCCTGATTTCAATTAAAATAGACAAGATGATGTGCGAAATTCAAAACTAAGTGATTCCTTGTAGGGAATGTATCAGAATGTTACTCGACCGATATATTAAGATAGATTCGCTCTTTGAAAGAAGCTTAACGATGCACCTACTGTTACTTAGGTATACTTATGGCCGATTTCGCATCTTCTAGAATCTAGATAGCTGCTGGGTTTCAGATAAACTCACAGTTAACTATTTTTTGTATCTTCATTTATGTGGCTGATAGTGCTTTGTGGAAGATATGAAATTGACCCTCAGTATTTGAAACTCAATATTCGATTACAGATGTACATTTCAACATATTAAGGGCCGTTTTTAATCTTCTACATGAAGCAAAATCTTAGTTTATCTGACACATAGAAGCTATGTAGATGATGAGAATTCGGCCCTAAGTCTTTGTTAGACGAACAGCTGAGCTAAGCAATTCCAGGAGTGAAGCTAACTTGAAGATTGATCGGACATTAAGAAATCGTTCCTTAAGGTTATAGTGCTTACTTCTACTCATTCTTTTGCTCTTATAGAGGCTAAAAATAATAGTGTTGTAGGTTCTTTTTTAATTCGGAGTCACAATTAAACTAAAACTGCCTGGGTACGTTCCCAGCCATGATATAATAAAGTACTTTTATTTGAGTACCAAGATTTATAGCGACGAACCACATGCTTCAAGAGTACTCCAAACACTGAACGTTTTAAGTACTTTACTGAGGGCGCACACTGGGAGCACCCTACCTTTATTGTTGTATCATGTTGTACCACGCGCTCGCTTTAGAGTTGCTTTATAAACAGTGTTGGTCAACTCTCAGCATATGAATATTGCAGTGGAACTTAGAGTTTGCTCACTGAATGATAGTTTGCAGTGCCGACCAACAACCTTATGAAGGATGAGATATTAATATAATAACTTTGATTAGGATAGAACACGACATAGCGACATAAAAACTAATAAGACTAAACCAGAATGCAATCTATTAAATCGTTATTATATGTCTTCAGATTTCTACTCAAGACAAGTGAAAATAAATGATCAAACAATGAGATAATTATAAAAAAAACAAAATATGAAAATAAAACTCATAATAAAAAATCATCATAAAACATTAATCAAGCACGGCCAATATACTTATTCAACATAATCACAACTCGAAAAGCAGACACATAAACAAAAAAGCAATTTCCTTCGCATTTCCATAGGAACGTTCTTTGATTTTGTTTGGTATTAATCATTTTGTTCGTCTCGTATTTTTTGTTTTTTGTTGTTACAGAGCCACTGCATAAAGTTCAATAATTGAAATTTAATACCAAAGATGTAAACATAAAGAAACACAAACAAAAAATTGAAAAAGTGGAAATCAGTGCAAGACAAAGGGAAATGGAATTGGTAACCAAACCAAAAGAAATCAACTAAATGCCAAAGCAACGACGCCACAGAAAAATAGAAGCACAAAGGAACAGAAAACCGACAAGCGAACCGAGTCCAAGCTCCTCCACCAATCGCCCCCGCTGCTTTGGCCCGCCAAAAATATTATAACAGCTCTGTGTACGCTTGGTGTGAGCAACATTGCGGCGTTTCCAACACTGGCAACATGTTGCTGAGGCGCTCACAACAGCACAGCGACGGCGACGACGGCGGCGGCGGCCACAAGACGAGTCTAGCGCCCTCGTCCCCAAAGTCGCTAATCGGATTTGAATGCAACCCTACCAAGCGGCTGGTAGCGCTGCTACTCTGCCTGGCATTTATTGTGGGTCAAGTCAGCGCCCAAATAGGTGAGTCCACCCATAAATATACCGTAATCAGTATCCACAGGTGGTAGAAAATATCCATGAGAATTGTTTTTATTAGTAGACTACGCCTGACCTTCTTTGAAAAGGTCATGATCTCGCCCACTGTCTGTTGCATGAGTTTTAGTTGCCGCTAGAGTTTTTTCAATTACACACATTTCTCAACTTTAATCCACAAGATTTGACGATTTTGATTTATCTCATTCACAAGTAACATTTATTCTACTGTATTGCTGGATTATATGGAAAATATGTCACTTTTAGCAATATTTCAGTTTTGCGTTGGGATGAACGAAAACGTAATCCAATCAATTCCATTTCCATGGCTATGCAAAGTATACTCATTTGTTTCGCCTTGGCATTAAAGCGCTACAAAATTGATCAATTCATTGGGCCTTGCTCGGGTCGCTTCCAAACCGTTGGCTCCACGCTGTTAAGTGCGCCCAAAAGCAGGCAATGAAATTTTATATTGACCATAAAATGTTTCATTTCAGTTACATGGCCAAAACTGTAATCAAATTTAATTATGAATTTGGCAAATTAACATTGCACATTGAATGGGAATAGAAATTAGTCGATTTCAATGTAAACTGTTAATGGGTATATTTATTTAAACTCTATTGACCATCCTCTGCCCTCCCCCACATTTGTCGCTTGTCTTGTGCACTTTCGGTCCCTCCCCCCCATTCCCCGCGTTGATGTCTTAATGCATTAATTATGCATATTACATTATGTTACGGAATACATAAATACGCACATTCGCATAGAGGATGACCGAGTATTTATTTGGGCGGGTGTATGTATGTATGTATGTGTGTGTGTGTGTGTGTGCATGTCGCTAATGAACAAAATTGCAGCCGAAATTCGTTTTGTTTTGGTTTTAATTATGCTGCCGCATGCAGTTTCCCACAACTGTTACAAATGAGTTGCCTTTTGTCTGAGTTGGCCAAAAATTTATGCAGTCCATGAAAACATAACGAGGCGGCATTCAAAAAACATGCCCCAAAACAGGATCATAAAACTTAAATTCCAAACTCTAAACTGCAAGTGAACGTTGAACGTTGAACGGGTGGAGGGCGTCATTAGCCGTAGGCATTTTCTCTATTCATTGCCAGGCTTATTATTTAATTAATTATGCACTTTTCGTATTTTTTTTTTATTTTACATCATTCGCCTTTCATTATTAGTAGAAGGAGCAAAGTTAAAGTCAAACTTTTTCTGTGCCGCATCACGTATACCCTGATAAATATGTAGAAAACCAGAAAGCTAAGCTAACTTCGTCTGTGCCGAAGTTTTTGTACCCTTGCAAGTGCTCGCTTAAATATTTTTAAAAAATACTCTTTTTCCCCATTTTCCGACCGATCGTTCGTATGGGAGCTATACGATATAGTCATCCGATTTGGCCACAAATTTGTAAAAATTATGTGAAAGCTTGTGAAACAAACAAATACAAAATTGCAGGATGCTACCATTAAAAACAAACTAAGACTAACTAGACTTTTTTTCAGGCCTATCTTTTGTATGGCAGTTATACCATATAGTTGTCCGATTTTAATAAAACTTTTTAGAATTATCTAAAACATAGAAAACCAACCAAACCACCCTGATGAAGAATATATATATAGTTTATGGGGTCGGAAATGAATATTTCTAAGCGTTGCAAACTTCTGGGCAAAATTGTAATACCCTTTTGCAGGGGTATTAAAATGTTTAGTGTGCGATTAAAGTTCTTGTTGAAACCAACTCGATGGGGACGCCTGCTGGTTTAAGTTAATACCAACTTAAATATTTACGCAAAATTTCTAAAAAAAAAATAATTGGCTAAAGTTAAAGCTAAACTTTAGAGCGTTTAAATTTGATTTAGTTAGTGCCAAATATAACAGTTTGATGAAAGAAGTTTTATGCAGTTCATAAAAAAGAGTTGAGTCTAGAGTTCGTTCAAAATGTTGCCTTTGATATTATAAGCAGGCTGGAACCAAGAAAGATCGAACCTGCAAATTCTACATATTTTACAAAGACAACCAAAAAATCCAAAATTCAACCTGAACCAGTTCCGAACCCAATTTATAAATAATAAAACCTAAAGGAAAATAGATTTGTTTATACTTAGTCGAAGACGAAATGCTGGATACCGGTGTAGATAAATTGGTCAAATTTGCACCCGTAATGGTCTATGATCCAATTAGAAGATATCCAAATGCAAGAAGTTTAACCACAGATTAGTAACATTTTGCATAACCTCAACAAGACTTCAATATCACTTTCAGAAGATAACGAGGATTATCCAAAATGTGAAGTCTCACTAAAGTAAAAACATGATTACAGACAGTAACTGATATAAATGCAACAAAATTTGTGAAAATATGTCTTTTAGCTATATGCTAAAGTAGTTTTAATATAAAATGGACCACCGCACACTGGGCTAAATGGTAAAATTTTTGGCTCAAAGTCGACCAATGCGGTTGAAGCTTGGTAGATTTCACAGACTAACTCGACTATACTGTCACATCACATATGCCTATTCATTAACATAAGTCTATATTTCTCAAAGTTAGGGACAGAATTAGGTCACATACTTACAATTTGATGTTCGATTTTCTATGATACTCTTTCAGAAAGCTAGGAAATGTTACGTAACTTGCCAATTCTTTAAAAGTCGTGTAAGAAGAGTACAATAAAGGTTAAAGCCAATCCGTACCGTCCATTTCTATTGACATATGTCCATATTTGTTAATATTAAGGGAATATTTAAGTCATCTTGTTGAAATTTAATTTTCAATGTTGGGAGGCTAATTTATGGTGTTTAGCTTGGCATTTTTTGGAAAAGTCGGTTAAGAAGAACATACAAGGTCCACTATAATCCATAACCTATATTTTCATTAACATATGTTCATATTTTCCACAGTAAGGCTAAAATTAAGACATAAGGTTGAAATGTGGTTTGAGAATACCAATTGCAATGGGATAGGAACGGAATTTAAAACAAAACTGAAACAGAGTTTTGAAGGTGCTTCAAAACAAAATCAAAGAGAGCTTTATGAAGCAAACTTCACTGAGTAAAGACGGACCCCCATAATTTCCTTTAGGCAAAAAATACCGAAAAAAACTGATTTTTCTCCATATCCACCATATCCACTAACTTGAGCCTTCGAAACTTCTACTAAATATCAAAATGAAAATGAAAAAGGTAAAAGTGAAATTTTGAGTTGTACAGTTTTTTGCACATTTGACGATATTCTGAAAACTATTTTGTATATTAAACAGATTAATTGGATTTTGATTCAAATTGGATAAAACTTAAGCTAACATTAACCATTTCAGGTATAAGTACGCCAACTTAAGGCCAACTCTAAATATACCCTTGGCAAGAGCATAAACAGCACTATTGTTGGCTCCTCTTTGTTCATTTGCATTTGTGGGGCATCAAATTCTGCAAAAAAAACAAAAAACATAGTTTTTCATTTGGCCCTTCTCTCATCTGTTTTTCTATTCCTTGTTGTTGCCTTTGATGAGGCTGTTGTGATGTCGCGGGCAAAGCACAAAAAAAAAAGACTAGAACCTTGTTAGCCTGCCCCATGGCTGCCTTTTGATGATGTATATGAGCTCTTAAAAGCATAATAGGAAAACAAAAAAAGGAAGACGGTAACATGACCAAAGGGTTTTTTACTTTATCCAAACTCTGTAAACTGCCACCTGAGACTACCAGTTTTTTGTATCATTTCAACTAGAACTAAATCCATTACGAGAGACTTGAATAAATTATCACACGCCCAAATTGAATTGGGCACAAAATCCCAGACGGGGCTAGATCACTGACCCTTGACCATAAATAATAATTACAAAAGACGATGACGAGGCCATTAAAAACTGGCGAGAACAGGGAGAACGAAAATCGTCAAACTAATTACAGAGCTTCCAACTAAGTTAAGCTCTTACCCAAGAGAGGCGCTCATTTGTGTGAATGTACTTGGAGTTGGTGCAGCTTCACGAATAATGAAACGAAATTTGCCATTCCCTAATGCCAGACAGCGACCGCACGCTACTGTGTTTTGGTTCTCAGTTGGAGTGATATTGGGCAAATCATAATGTTAAGCCCAATGATTCAAAAACTGCTTTTAATTCTGCTTTAGAGAAAATCAGAAGTCACCTTACAACTATGAAAAATACAATGTTAGGAACAACTTCCAACATCTTTCGATGCTTCGGAAGAATGCGACGACTTTGCCACCAATTAAATACTTCATTTTGCAGTATCTTCGCTGAGTCGTGGAGCGAACTGCAAGCTTTAATAATAGAGCATTAGAATTGGTTTGTTACGATGATGTCTAAAAACGAGCAAGAAAGTCGGTCAAGCCCGACTGTGACATACTCTGTACCAACGAAATTATACGCTCAGCATAAAATTGCTGTAGTAGCAGCAACTGTGCTGCAGCAGCGAAAAACCTTTTGATCATAACTCGACAACCGTTTGTCCGATCTTTACCATTCCTTTGGCGGATCGATAAGTTATCCTGATTACTAAATGTGTCGAGAAGGTACGGACCGTCTATATTTAAAACTGTGGGAGATATGACGTTTTTTCTAAATTGCGGGTGCGGGAGGAGGCGTGGCCAAAATTGAAAATAAACTTTATCTGCCTGCAGACATGGGACATATGTCCCATACATGTCAAACCTATATCTCTGAGATCTGTGCGTTCATACGGACAAATAGACGGATATGACTCGACTGTTGATGATGATCAAGAATGTATATACTTTATGGGGTCACAGATGCTTCCTTCTGACTGTTACATACTTTTGCACAAACCTATAATACTCTATGTGCCTACGGTACAGAGCAGAGACCTGCAACAAGCCTCGATTTTTCGATCACACTCGTTCATTTACTCGGCTTGCTTGTGATCGCTGCCCTTGTTTGACACACTCGAAATGATCGCAAGCACCATTGAGTCAGAACCACCAAGCTCTTTGCGGCGCACGATTAACAGCAGAAAAAGCGCGAAAAAGCTTTTGTCGAACTAAGTAATTACGATCGCTTTCCGCCTTTTCGATCAACACTCGCGCTTACTCGGCTTGTTGACTGCAAGCCTCCTACGCAACTGTTGTTGTGTTTCAAATACTTAAGAACAACAACATGCAACAAGATGGAAAGAGAGAGCCGTGCGCAGAAGTATAGGATATTATGCTTTCTCTTTTTCTCTCGCAAACAGTTGTTTTTGGGATGCTTGCATTGATTGTGTACGAGCTTTGATCGTCACGACTCGCGGCAGATTTTTGACTTCGGCAACAAGTACTGGCGATCACTAGCGCCCGAAGTAACGAGTCGCCGCGAGTATGTGTATTGGGCTTGCTGCGGCTTGCAAATACAATGATGCGCCAATACGTGAGCGCTTCTGTGTTTTTTATTTTGTGTATGCAAAATGAACAAGCCCAACAAGTCGCGATCGCTGAGTTTACTTAGATTGCATTTGAAGCATGGGTGAGCGAGTGCACTCGAGAAGGCTCGTTGCAGTTCTCTGGTACAGAGTATAAAAATTTTCACTCACAATTCATCAATCAATAAAACATGCCGTTGACTCAACTCGTCATATCAGCGAACGCTTCATTCGGTTGAGTAAGAGCGATTGAGCCGACAATGATTTTGTTCACTTACTCGCTCAATAAAATTCAGCCTTGAACAAAATACACATCATTGCGGCAACAGCATCGTGCGGTTGAGCGAATTTGAGCTGAATGAAACGATCAAACAACTGAATCGAGCAGAGTGAAGATGAGCATGATCGTAATCAGTTCGCCAACCCTTGTTGAATGAACCAAACTGAATAGCGAATATGTGTGAGTGAATAAGATGAACGTCTGATCGCAAGGAAATGTCGATTCGGGTGTTGATTTTTAATGAACGTTTTGCCATCACCCGAAGACGTTCTCTGATGCTGATCAAGAATATATCTATTATATGAGATCAGAGATGCCTTCATGAGTTCAAATATCTGGACTATTTTAATATCAGCAAGGGAAAGATAGTTGTTTCTGTGAAATCCCTCTAAATCAACTGAAATTTCTACAACAATGGAGGTTCGAGTTTAGGTTCAAGAGTCATACTCGAGAGTTTAACATGGTTGAGTTCTGGGTATGTTACAAGAAATCATAATATCGTATTAGTCACACTGAAAAAAGAAATCAATCCGAATCGGGATTGAAAACAGGGTAATCCCGTATACTCTTGAACCGATCCGGGAAAAGATTAATTTGCCTCACACTTTTTTTTTTAATACCAAAAAATAGGACCACTTTAATCCTGTTCCGGGATTACCCTGTTTTCAATTCCGTTTCGGATTGATTTCAGATTTTTTTTTCTGTGCAGAACTGGCCGAAAGAACATATTTATAATTTCTCACGGTGCGAATATTTTTTGGTAAACTTGGTCATAAACGTCCAACGGTCTAATTCTCACTGTAACTATTTAGGAGTGGAAAGTACTTGCTTTCAATATTTTGAAATCCTATGGAAAATATTTTTCAACAGTTATCTTCGCATATTAATGGAACTTGTCAATGTATGGATCCAAGAATTTGGGTTTATAAACCCTTCAGCAACTGCCCAAGCCATTGACACTGACTGCCATTTCAACAGTCAAACTTGTATTTCCCATTTTATAATTAAAAGAGACAACTTGTCACTCTTTCATTTCAGTTAACAAAAGCGTCTATCAAAGAAATAGTTTCGAACATAAAACAAGTTTAAGGAACACGAAAAAAAACTGTAAAATCGACAACCAACAATTGCCTCGAATCGTTTGTTTATTTATAAGAAAACTACAACGAAACGATTGTTTCCCCCCGCAATAGTGTGCATTTTTTTTTTGCAAATGTTAATGCAGACGAGGCGGATGGACATCGTTGGCCAGAGGGGAGTGGCGGGGCGCTGTTATTATTTATAGACAAATTCATTTTGTGCGAGCGATTGAACAATGTTTTTTGGCTTTCAGTTCAGCTCGTTTCCTTTTCATTTTCAGATATTTATTGGCCATGCCAATTGAGCGCATAGAACCATTAACAACACACGACACAAAAGATATGTATTTATACATGTATTTATATGGCCTAGGCCAGATGTTTGTCAGGCCTCTGAAAGTTAAATAGCCCGTGTGCCCCCTCCCTCTCCCTCTCTCTCTCTCTGACTGCACATAAACTAGGCAACATGAAAACTCTAATGAAACTCGTAAAAGCACATAAAAAAGTGTGCGTGTGTGTGTACGAATGGGAAAATGGTTGCCAGGCATTTTCATTAAAAAAAAAAAAAAGTTTGCACATAAAATTTGCTTTTACGCTAAACGTGTGAAGAATTTGAGCCCCTCGATCTTCCGGCCGTCAGTTTATGTGCATAGAATATTTTTTTTATATTATTTTTTCGCCATAAAAATATTTAATGAAAATTTTGCTTCATTAAACGCGATATGCAATCCCAAGTCGGGCTCAAAACAAACTCGCGTTCGCTTTCCCAGGCACCGGAGCATGTGGTGGGCGAGTCTCGGGTGGGGGGGGCAACCACGCAAACAAAGGTGAGAAAATTGTCGTGAGCAGGAAAACATTCCGCAAGTGCATGTCCCATGCATTTTCCAGCACAAAAACAACTCAAACGAAGAGGAAATGCATGATTTAGGGCCAGGCCGGAGCACAACTCTAGAAGTGGATGGACGTAATTTTGGTTTAATTAAATCAACAACAAAACATGAAACTCAACTACATTTGGTATAATGAGCCACCGTCTTCACTTTCTCACACCACAATACACCTGGTTTATGGACACATTGCGTGTCACCTTTCGTCTCAATTGCTTAGCTCCCGCTCATCCATCAACGCACTCTCTCTCCGTCTCTGCATTCTTCAATGGTTGTGGCCCACTGTGGCTAGAGTTCCAGTGTGATATACTCTAACCAATCCCTTCCAAATCGTTGGGTTCTTTGGTATTGTAGCCAAAGTTAAAGCCACCATCCGAGAGCTGCTTCCCCATCTTATCCCAAGATGTTTAGTCTGTGTTTCTCATACCGTCTCTCGTGAGTTTTATCGGCTTTTAGCCACCATTTAAATCCAGTTGAATTTTCCAAAAACATTTTAAAAGTCAAAATGTACAACTCAAGACCCAAAAGTCTGCGCCCATTCACGCACTGGCAGCAAATTTTATTTTATGTTGTTATCAACATTACACAATATACAATGCAACAGCATGTGATGTTGTCGCACAAGGAGCATCCATCTGTGTGTGTGCGTGTGTGTGTGTGTGGATGGTTTTTGTGTGCGTGGCATAAACTGAGCATGTGATTTGCAAAATGGAACAAAGACCCAACCAGAGCCAAGCGAACACCCAACGACAATTGGCACGTGTTCGCACAGAGGCAAAAATTGTCTGTCTTGACAGAAGTCCTTTCTCCATCCGCCCATTCGCATTGCTGGCTGTGGCTTTGCCTTCGCCTTATCTTGATTTGTGGCAATTGAATGTCATGTGCAGCAGCATAAACATTATCAGCCTCCGCCGCACCGAGCCACCCCCGCAGAGATACATTTGACGATATGTCGCCGCGCGTTGCGTGTCTCGCATGTCGCGATACAAATTCTCGCTACGTTCTCAATTGTCAGGCAACGCGAGTCGCGCGTCTTCCACAAAATTGGATGGGAAACAGGTGCCTGGAATTAGTCAATGTAAGTAGCAGCCGAACAGTTGCTCAATGCTGTCAATGCTCACGGTTTGATTTTTCAATGGATTCCATGCGCCAAATTAAGGTTTTATAATGTGAGGAAATGAGATAACTTTAACAGATGAAAATGTACGATTTGCATCAACAGATTGAAGAATATTGTGCCCGCATCATTACCCACCCATGCAGTTTGATTGGGGGGTGGGTGGGAGGTGGTCGTGAAAGGACCTCAAGTACAAATACCGAAACGCAAATCAATTAAGGCGCTAATTGAATTGAATCAATGCTGATTAACACAGCGAAACGAAATTGATTTGGTCAAAGTCAAAGCGCAGAGCGGAGGCGGGGGGATTAGCATGGATTGAGAAGCAAAACAAATAATAATAAACACAAAAGCAATTATATTTTTCAGATTAAAATTAAATTAACGGCTAAAGATGGGGAAATCTCAACCGTCTTGAACATTGAGTGTTCGAACACTTGATCACAAGTCGGTTCAAAACTACAATTTGCAAGATTTAAATGGAGTACCGAATGACTGTTTGAATTTCCACTTTTGACAACAATGGGAAAAAGAGCATAGAAGGCATCTTTTGTATTAAAACTAATTAAAAATTTGACTAAAAACATATTAAAACGGCGAATTTCCACTACTTCTTTTGTATTCCCACTTCAGGGAATTTTAACTTGAGAATTACAAGCGGACTTATTTTTGCAAAATGCCAGAATCACATTGATACATATTTTTAGGCAATTCTATAACAAGCGAAACATCGAAAGTAATTTGTAGCAAGGCTGCAAACCTTTAAAATTATCCATGAGGTTCGGTCCGGGGGTTCGAACCCATTATAAAATCCAAGGATCGGTTCGCGGACCGGTTTTTGGAACCCCTGAACCCAAGGTTCGGGTTCGAACCTTGGTTCGCTTGCACATAGAAGAATAGTTTGGCTTTTTATTGATTAATACGTTGAAAATAAAACTAATATACCTTCTATCCATATGCTTAATCATAATGATCATTACTTAAGTTATTTCAATTAATGATCATTAGATGATATTAACAGCTTTCAGAAGCGGTTTAGTCTGGGTAAATGAGCATTATATCTTCCAGTAATAGTAAAAGCAATAGTAAAAGTATAGTAAAAGCAATATTTTTTAAGTCTTCGTTATTATGACCTTTCCAAAATTTGAAAACATTTTCCGTTGGATGTAATCTTGTACAATTTTTAAAGGAATCTATAAAATCATTCACACATTTTATATTTGATATTTGTTTATTGCTTTCATTAACTTCTCGTCTTCATTTATTCATTTATCGTCCTTATTGTTGAATTTTTAAAACTCTCATTAAGCATATTAAATTGGTGAACCGAACCTCATTTTTCGAAATAGTGTTCCGATTCGGGTTCAGGTTCGAGGAGTCAAAAATGTAAGGCGTCTAGTTCATGGTCCGGTTCGCGAACCCCAAAAAAGCCGAACCGAACAGGTTCTCAGGGGTTCGGTTCTGGACCGGTTTGCAGACTTGATTTGTTGAGTCATAGTCCTTGAAATTTAAAAAAAAAAAAAATTTGGGATATAATAAAAAAAATATTTCCGAAAAGGAAATTTTAAGAAAAGCATAGAACTCTGTTGATTTCACCTCAAAACTAGAGAAATTATGGGCGCTAATGCGAGCTTATCCACACTTCAAAAAATGGTCAAGAATGCTCCTCATCGACATAGACTAACGCGCTGGAATTCCGATTAGCGTAACGTTGTCTTTTCGGATGGAAAGGAGTTAAAGTTAGAGGGACCTTGTGCCTAAAACTACTAATTAAAAATACTACTATTAAAATGTGTTGGAATTTCAGAGTTTCCAAGCTCAAGTTAAACAATGTTTTTGCAATTATGAATGGAACCGCTTTCAAATCGATTTTAAGTCCAGAAAAAAACTTACACAAGTTTCTATAATTCAGTTTTTTAAAACCAAATCTAATAGAATTCTTATCTTGAATGCTCACTTAGTTATACAAATATCATATTTAACGCTAAATCAATGGTGAAAGAATTAATATTAAGGTGTAAATATTAAAATAGAAGAGCATTTTTCCTTGAGTGGAGCAACACCCTAAAGTGGGGAACCCACAATCGCAGTGCGCCTTTAAATATCTCTGGTTACTATCATTGGCGTGTAGCGCGGCTTAGAATTCAGTTCAAGAAATCAAAGCCTGAATAGTTTCGTGGAAACAAAATCTTCTCTTTTAGTATACCTTTCACTTGAGCGAAAATCAGAAAAACACAAGCCAAGAGAACGAGAAAGTCTAATATTTTTATGCAGTGGACGTTTTTTGGCGCCTAATGCGTGACAACGGCCAAAATGCTCAGTAAGGTTGGCCATTTTACCATGAATAGACTAACAAGCGAACGGCAAACGTTGAATATTATTAGAATATTATTAGCAAACTACGTCCATTTTGGACTGAACATGTTATTCAAGCTATTGTAATAAAACTTCGCAACAATTTCAATTTGTGCCAAACTAATCCACCATCAACATACGCGCTCGGAAGTAGAGCTACGTGAAGTCTATCGTGTACAGCGACAAGCCAGACACAATTTTAGGTGAGATACCAGCCGAAGTGCTGAAAAAACCACATAAGGCGTAGCCGCGAGCCACAGTTACATAAAAGATATCTTTAAAGAGTAAATGACAGGCAACGATGTATCGCTCCAAATAAATGTTTTTTTCACTATTGCAAATAAAATTTTTCCAAAATTTAAGAAATCGCTTAAGAAGTCAACCTTTTTATGACTCTCTCAGCAGTGGCGTAGGCACGGAGAGGGGGTGAGGCGGATTGAGAGTAAATACGAAATATACTAAGTACTCGACTAGGAACATTTTTTCTGAAACCTCACGCTCCCTGTCGAATGAGTCCGGCATACGCCACTGTCTCTCATAATAGTACTTTTTTGAAGATTTTCTAAGGCGAAGGATCCCTCCTTTAAAGAGCATAGAGTCCGTTCGCTGAAGTATTCACCGTTACCTAAATTCGTAGAGGAACTAAACAAGGCAAAATCCCGGAACGGTTAAGGGTCTGTACAAAAAAAAGCGATGGTCTCGATTCAGGGTTTTTATAATCGTATCGAAGATTAGGAAACTTTTTTCATGTTCTAAATAGATGATAAATTTGGATAAGATTGTGGTTGAGGTTGCAGTGTATCGGGTAGTGTGGTGGGAAAATTAGAATATATGCTATTCGCCTGTGGACCGATTTACCTCACCATCTTTAAACTATTAGAGTAAAACTTAAAAACAATTGCAAATTGATGTTTAAAACTCACTAAAATCAAAATAAAAACTAATTTAATTATTATTGGATTAGATTAGATTATTAGATTAAGTTCCTAATAATTCTTTAAGATTTCAATCATTGAAATTATTGAATCATTGTAGTGACTAACACAATCAACATAAGTCAGTTTTTTACTTCTAGTTCTGGGATAAAATCAAAATCAATAAATTAAAATTATATTTAAAATCGCATACATATTAGCTATTTAGGAGGTGACAACTCAGCCCCTACCCTATCTTTAATTATAAGTTTATGTGACAGACAAAGCTAAACGGAAGATGAGAAATCGGCCCTTAAATGTCTCAAAAATTACTTCAGCTTTTATAATAGTACCATTTATGTAAGAAAAGTAAAGTATGTCTGGCATGCTGCTTCCAGCCACCCAGCTAAATTACTAAGGAAATATATATAACACGTCAGGAAGTCACAAGGACAGCCACACACAACGCAAGGACCATTGCAAATTAGTTGAAATTGTCTAGAATAGGCAGCAACCAACCGACTCAGTCAGGCACTTCATTCTAATCAAGTCAGCTAACTGACTGACTGACTAACTGTCTGACTGCCACTCCGCACAGACTCACCCAGACCAGCAATTGAATATGCAAATCTCATCCGCTACACCCACAAAAGAGAAAAATTAATAGAATTGTTATAAACGAACATTTCATCTTGCTCCTCATCACATATGTCTCGTCGTCTATTTGCATTTTAAATTAAATTTCGTTTCCCCCTTTAGGAAACAGTTGGGTTTGATTTGGGCAAATGTTGACAGGAGATTTTTTGTAATTATAGCAAATGTGTGCAGAGTTTTTCGAAGAGTCGTTTGCAAATGAAGTGCCATTGTCCTAAGGTCTCTTAGGAAATTGGGGGACTTTCAATGGATATAAAGCAGGGGAAATGGACAATTAATATGAGTATTAAAAAAGCTAAGGATTCAAAACAAATATGCATAAACAGCAATTGGAACAGGAGATAAAATTTGATTAGATAACTGAGCTCATCCCAGCGGCGGAAATTGGCATTACATAATGGATTACTCCTGCATTACTTTGCCTTCTGTTTGCCGGAAATAATCCCATACAGTTCGGTTTATTTTGACATATGCATGGCCGCTTTGTAAACGGTGTGCGCACAACCTGCATTACTGGTAATACAGGATGTATGCTAGAGCCGAACTGTCATCGGATTCCCATTACAAATGCGTATTACTTTTCCAAATATTGTAATGCAGCTCGTACGCAGTCAGTTTACTATCCCTTTATAGATAAGAAGCAAATGTAGTGCATTACTTTTTCGTCACGCGTAATGCATACAGAACACATTTAGCTCTCCGCCGCTGGGATGCTGACTTCCAAGATTTTATATTTTCATTAAATGTTATCCGATCTTATCAGAATCTTGCATATGTAATAAAAGAGATTCTATCTGTAGATACACCTACTCGAATCTGCTAGAATGCATTACATTCGGTACGTTTGGCACTTGTCTTAAGAAAACTAATGTACCCTTCAGAATACCGTTTGAGATCAACTAATCTGAAAATGTAAAATATTGCGAAAGCATTAGCGATAAGATCTTGTTTATTGCTCCGCTACGGTCGTTAGACCATTCTCATTCTCATGACCACATCAAATATACATGTATGAGTGGCGACTTTTCCCATGACAACAAATTTTAAGCCTCGTCAAACAAATATTCTTTTGCCGCAGCTCTTCTGGTATATGTAAGCGGCTTTTGCTTATCGCATGACATTTTTCTGACTTGTAGCGCAGGGAGGCACCAGCCAGCCAGCCTACCCATGAATTCTTTTTTCCGGTATATTTTTCGCTTGCAATTTTCATGAGCAGCAACAGAGGCGACAGTTGACAGTTGGAAAACCACAACAAACGGCAGCCAAGACGAGCGCCTGCGAGGCGGGGGCGGGGGGCGTTGGGGGATGTGCAAGTTACGTAAGCCAGATATGATAAATCTCTTTCAGTTTTTGTGACATCGTTGTCCACGTAAGGGTATTTAATTGACATGTTTTTTGAGGCAGTTCTTTGGTTTTCCACTGCCCCAACCGACTGTATTAGCAGAGGAAGCAATCAAGCCGGGAAGCCCCACATGCAACGTGCAGCAGCAGCCAAGTGTGTGGACAGCTCCTGCAAGTGGCGTATTGAGTTTCACTTTCAAAATTTGCCAACTGTTCGAAGCTGTCGACAGTTGGTTGACTGACGACTACTGTGTCGTCCAGTTGCTGTTGTCGGTTGCAAATACTTTATGCTCATTGATTTTGTGGCATGCTGCAGTAGCGACCAGCAAACCCATTTGCAACTAACCAAAGGATCTATAAGGATTTTGCTAGCAGTGACTATGAAACCTGGTTGAGTTGAGTTGGGCTCGCTGGTATTACATTACCCAGATTGAAACAGGTTCTTCGTTAAGAGAATGGAGTCCGCTGCTTCGCTTTAAACAGTGAATCATTGGCCGGGACACTTTAAACAGTAATAAGTTGGGTGCCACACACAAATGATTCAACTGAACTTTTAAATTTGCCAATATTCAAGGGCGAGTGTTTACAATTGCCAACAGAACTGTTTTCTTTGATTCGATTTGGCATTATAGAGAGAGCACGAGTTCAGTGAGAGGTTCGTCTTAGATTGCATAACCTGTTTCTGCTCTTTTCCTATTTCCGGCCAATTTTTATGGTAATTAAAATCAAGAATGCAAACTGGTTTTGAACCAAATCGATAAACTTCCAACTTCCTTTCAGAAATGCTGAACCAAACCGAAAACCACAAGGAAAACAGGTTTCGGTTCAGTTCTCTGACGAGTTGTGAGATTCGTTCTCCTCTTGCCAATGATACTTATTAATTGGGAACTGTAAATCGTTTCCCATTTCTTTCGATCCTCTTCCTTAGCAATGCCTGATCGATATAACTTTTAAGTATGACTTGACACAAATTTTACAACATAAAATCCTGAAGGTCTTCTGCAATTGCCCATCAAACGCTCAATTTACCTGTCATCTATCTGCATTCTATTCTTGAAAGTTGACAACTGATTTGAACAATACTTCCGATATTCTTTACCTTAATTCAATCTTAGCCAGGAGCTAAATAGTATGCATACATGGTAAGAATTCTTTTCCAGCCGATATTCTCTGATTTCAAAAAGCATTCCTCTAGGAACTTATAGATGAATCCTGCAATCCGACATCATAAATTTTAAACATTCTTCTAAGAATTTTAAAGATATTCAAATGGTTTGTACTAGAGCTGCACCCGTGACGTGAATTTAACCGTGTCACTGTGTGTCACGACACGTCTCGAGGCGATCGTGCGCAAACATAAAGTTTCGAGCGTGAACAACCGTGATTCGTGCGTTTTTCGGAAGTGATCAAACATCGTAAATGCAGTAATTAAGAAATTTGTTTAAGTTAATTGTATGCCTAACAAGTATCATCACTAGAAAACATGCAATTGTTTTGTGGTATTTTCTGACACAATGGTACGGGCACACTCAACTGTAACGAAATCAGCTCTTGGAAGAAATCCAAGAACCTCAAAAATATTGAGTTTTCCAACTGCAGCAAATCTTTAAATTTAATTAAAATTATTTGTGATTCGTGCATGATTCGTGAGTGACGCAAAACTCTTAAAAAATTGTAGCGTGAATCGTGCGTACGCAGATTTTACTTTCGTGAATCGTTCGTGACTATGTCAGAAAATTCACTTCCGCGCCCAATTTTCAAAGTGTGCGAAAAGTCACTTTACGACAGGAATCAAAATGTTTCATAATGTGTTTTTACGAACCACTGAACTGAACCAAAACAGCTTTAAGTTGGCTCCCAAAACTAGGTAATTGACGGAACCGGCGCACAGTGGGGCCTCTGGCCGAGTTCAGCCGAAAAAAATTAATTTTTACCTGGAGCGCTTGACAAAATATATATTCCAAACAAACCGATCCGAACTTCGCATAACAAATATGGCTGTAAGAGCTTCACAATACTCGTGCAGATTTGGAAAAAACAAAAGTTTTCGAATTGAACACGGATTGTTATTATCTTTTTGATCTTATATAAAAAGTGTGCTTGCTCCTAATTTAAAAATAGTAATTAAACATTAAGCCGTAGTTTACTTTTTTGAACAGCCTTTGGAAAAATAGTCCATACTTAACACTCAGGCTAAAAGAGTATACAAAAGACTGGATTAATTTTTTAGAAGGTACGAGTAGGCAATTCTTTACCTAATTTCTGAAAATTAATTGCCTTATCAGAATTTAGGACAATTGAACTCGGAAAAAAAGCGCGGTTCGGTACAAAAAGAGGAGCGCCAGTAGAAACGTTGCTCAGAAACCTTTTATATTTAAAATTCTAGCCTGATGTAACGAGAGGGTAAGTTAAAGTCGGCCCTGGCCGACTTCGAAATACCCGTTATTCAAGGCAATTGCAGCTCAGATAAGTATGCAACGTTTTTTAACTCTGCCATTTATTATTCGATCTTTATGAAAAATTGTGAGATTGTACATATTGGCCACATGCAAAATCTGAGCTCGATAGCTTACAAATTGTAGGAGATATTCAACAATTTTTATTGCGGGGGCGGGAAGGGGCGTGGCCAAAATTTGAAACAAACTTGATCTGCCTACAGACAATACTATCTTACATCTAGAATTTGGTGGCTCTAGCTCTTCTAGTCTCTGAGATCTAGGTGTTCATACAGACCGACGGACGGACTGACGGACAGACGGACATGGCTATATCGACTCGGCTGTTGATGCTGATGAAGAATATATATACTTTACTTTGATATCGGAGATGCTCCCTTCTGCCTGTTACATACATTTGCACGACTTTAGTATACCCTTTTTATTCTACGAGTAACGGGTATAACAATAAATTATATCGAAATATTTATTTATATTTATAACAAAAATAAGTTAAAAACTTTAGGTATTTTTATTTCCAACTAATTTTTTTTATGTTAAATTAACAAAAACTTATATTTTTGTTTTGCGAAAAATATTCAGAGTACGTTTAAAAAAGTCAGTTTTTTAAATTTCGAATTAATTTTAAAATATTCTTATAAAAATCGTAAATTTTTGCAATCGAAAGTTAGATATTATCGATTAAATTACGTTGAGAAAATCTATTAAGCTTGCAGAATATTAAGAAACTTAAACAGTTCAAAAGTTATGAAATTCGCCAAATGCTTTTGTGAAAAGGTCCCACTGTGCGGAGATTCAGAAACTGTGTGAGCCACTGCACCGCACCAGTACTTATTTTCAAGTGGATCCCTGAATTAAAATAAAAGTGGAAGAGTAAAACTGCACAGAAATAAAACATTTTATATACTAAATTTTTCCGTCTCCGTTGATTTCTATTTATTGCACATGCTCTACTCATTGTTAAAGTTTCTAGTTCACTAATAAACTTGGTACCATTAAATGAAAAATTATTCAC
Source organism: Lordiphosa andalusiaca (assembly GCA_035044965.1). NCBI lineage: Eukaryota > Metazoa > Arthropoda > Insecta > Diptera > Drosophilidae > Lordiphosa > Lordiphosa andalusiaca. Next base: position 415,579 of record JAWNNM010002284.1, read on the forward strand.
ATTACTATACTTCTTTTAGTTTCGTTATTCTTTTCGAAATCGTGCAGAGCAAGAGTGGGGAGGGCGGGGGAAGCTAGCCAATTTCTCTTAGTTTTAACAGAAAACGCCAGCTAACAAATCTTGACATGTCAACTTTGAACCTGGCAAGAACGCCTCAAGAATTTGCGAACGCGTGGCGTTTTATCAATGTCACCAAGGGACGGGGTGGGGTGGGATGGAAGGGCGGGCTCAGTTGCATTATGCATGAGCTAAGCCCCCGAAGCGGAACATTAGCAAATATTTGCTTTGCACTTTGACTGAAAAATGCAGCCATTTAACTTGAGCGGGGGACGCCAGGAATCACGACAATGGCTTACGACAGGTGCGTGAGTCATACGAACATATCATTTTTCCTGGGGCAGAGGAAGGCGGCGCCCGGCACCAGGCACCCGGCACCCATCCCCCAGCGACAGGCAGTCCATTTAATTTCCAACTGAGAAAAAAGCGCACTTGTCTCAGCTGCAACTGTCGACTCTCGAAGCTGAGCCCCAACTACAGACGACAGCGTGGCCATTTCTCTCGTTTTGAATGAATGGCTAACTGTCAAGTTGTACTAACTAAATGACAGTTTATGCAATGTCAAGAACCCTACGAAACAAAAAAGAAGAAAAGAAATGTCAGCCACTGACAAGTCGACAAGCAACGGAGGGTCACAGCTCCAGCGGAGTTCGCTCCTGTTTTCTGCTCTCAAATATCCTGCACACATTTTGTTTCTCTTTGATTTCTGGCTTGTTGCTTACCGCAAAGCCGGCAAAGAGCGCGCCCAGGAACAACAAACATGACAGGTTAATTCGACTGTCAAAACGGGAATTTATCAAGCACACAAAATTTGTAGACCAACCAACATTTAAATATGGCGGCCCTCGGGGCGGCTACCCCGCCCCGACCTCGACTTTAACTTTATTTATTTTTTTTACTTCGTGCGCTTCTTGCCCCCAAAATAAATATTGTGATATGTTAAGCCTGAGCAAACGACTGAGTTAAGTTGGTTTTGAGGTCTCCGCTGGGCTTAGTTAGCAATTTGGTTTATTTAAGAGGATGGGTTTCCTCTTAAGCCGAGCGAGCGGCTTGGGGAGAGAGTAGATGAGTTCTAAGGAACTGGGCAGGAACTGAATGAAGAGTGCTCAGGCGGCGACTTATCGGTCCACAGCTCAAATTAAATGTACACAGAGGGAAAGAAACGTGTTCAGAAGATAGGTTGCGAAATTAAGTTCTTGAAATGAGCACAATTCAACTCAACTCAGCCACCGCACAGGAAAGTGTAAGCTGGCAATTAGGTATTGAGTTCGATTCCGGACAAGGCAATCAAAAAATTTAGCAAGGCAGGTGGGGAGGATAGATTTTTCGCTGAAGTTGCTGTACTTTCAGGCGGTGTCTTTAAATATTCTAAGGGATTTGGTTGTACCGGCGAAAATACTATTTTATTTAATAGCCTTGGCTCATGGTAATTAACAGAGCATTAACATGAATGTAAACATATCAACATTATGTTAGCAAACAGCACATGATGCTCCGAAAAGTATGCAAAGCTTAAAAGTGAAATTTACGATGCGAAAAACAAAAAGAATCATTTCCATTGGAAATTTTCCAGAATTTCGGTCTTTAAATCGAGTTAAATTCGATCTCAGTTTAAAATCCTTAGGCGAGTGGAGGTAGGAAAAAAAACTGAGAAAAAAGGGCAGGCACATTTTAGAGAATAGCTCTTACAGTTTCGTTATTTATGGAAGAAAGGTTTGCCATCGATTTTTGAGCTCATGTTGCTTTGGAATTGCCAAGCATTGGCATGGAGAGACGACTGTTGGACTCACAGTTGACAGACAAAGACTGATGCTGCTTTGTGATACTGTGTAATCCTCGATTTGGCTATAACTTGCTATAGTTTTGATTAATAATATTCTATGAAATAAATTTAGAACTGATTTTTTATTCTTGATTGATTGGAATATGGACGTACTTAATATTAAAACTATACACTTAATGATTTTACTCTTGAACCTAATGAGCTTTTGATATAAGAAACAACATTCTTGGATTTTGACCATGCTCTTGATTCAGGAATGAGCTATCTTGGTTTTCAGAACGATAATAAGTTGATTCTAGATTTTTTATTACATGATTTGAGAATTTTTCGTACTTGGTTCAAGTAATGAAGCTCTTGGATTAACAAAAGCGGGGTCAAAAATTAATACTTGGATGAAGAATTCTGCTATTGGATCAAAACTTTTCATTTTTGACGAACTTTTATTGAAAACTCTATATTATCTCTGAGTGAAGTGATAATGAAATACATGATAAGAGCTCCACAGGATAGTTTGAGTTTTTTTATAGCAAATTACTTCAAAGCGGGGGCCAATAGCTAGTCAAGGCGACCGTGCGCATAAGTTCTTACAGAATTTTCTCTTCATAACTTTCAAGGTATTCCTCGAAACCCCCATAATCCCTGATTTCTGACTTAGACTTGATTGATGCGGAGCGTATTTTCTAAACAAATGTACACACCATCCAATATGCAAAGTCCTCAGGTCTCATTAGAGCACTTCTATCTCCACTGACTTCAAAACTTCATTTAAAGAAAATGTCTGTTTTGTTTGTCGTTTTGCAAGTGAACTACAAAGAATTCAGTATGTAAAAATGACACATTATAATGATGCGTACCATGTTACTTCAGCAAAAACACAACAACAGCAGCAACAACAACAACAACAACTCAACTAACAAGAAGCAAAAACTTTTTGAAACTTTCCATCATCATCAAAATGCGCTCAGGCCTAATTTAAATATGTTTGAACTTTGTTTATTTGTTTCTTTCCACTTTTTCTGCCGCCTCGTTTTGTATTATTTACATGGGGAAAGAAACTTCCAACTTCTTTAGCAGATTTGGTAGACTTCTGTCAAAATGCTTGGACAGCTTTAAAAACTTTGTGTTCTGCCAAGACAAACAACAAGAAAAGTTTCCTGCGTTTGCGTATGTCGCATTAATGCAAATATAATCTGGGGCAAATTACAAAATGAAAGCCTCTGTGTAACTCTGATTCTGTGTACGGTCAACACCTTGCCGGGGGAACTTGAAGGCGCCCACAAGTCAACTTAAGAACTGGGGAAAACAGGACTGAAACTTCGGGTTAAGTTTTTAAGTTTCTAAGTACACATATCACCCATCACCCAGCCGCTTAGGCAACCGCAGCAAATGCGGTTTTGTTTGGACTTGCGACTGGCAGAGAGAAATGATTTATTTACAACTAGAGAGAGCGAGAACGAGAGGAAATGAAAACTAATAGGATTAAAGAGCAAATGTGACTCACCAACCAATGGGAACAGCAGAGCGACCCACATGCAATGCGTTTGTTAATAGCCCGAACAAGTGTCTGCTTAAAAATAACCCAAAGAGACTTAATAAGCATGCAACAGGGTGAGTCATCACGATGCAAATATGCAGGATGGAAATTATATACAAATGCAGGTGATCGATTTGGATTGGGATGGAAAATTTTTGTAAAAAAAAATTATTACAAATTATTTATAAGCTCACCGTGTGAAGGGGTTGACCACAGGCTATACGCATCGGCAGCATATGTTGTTGTTTTTCGCATAGCCATTCCAGTACGTATGGGAAGCAGCTTGCTACGTATGTTTTTCTGTTCTCTTTTTCTTAAAAGCAATAAACAATTCTCAAGCGATTGTTTATGTAACTTTTATTTGTTGTGCGTCGAATGATTTAGTTTCCCTCAGATTCCACATGCATACACTTAAAACTACAGGTTTTGGTTGTTGTCGCTGCAGAACAATTTGATTAGTTTTGCAAACTTTGTCTGAGCCGCCCGAATCAGATGAATATGGCATATAGATGTCATCGTTCGATCGAAAATCTAGTTTAAGTGAGAAAAACTGTTTTGTTTTCAATGAAAACGCTTCCAAACTCTGCATTTCTTAGTTTGCTATGCTTTCCAATGATTCCACTAAGCATGGTGGCAATCGGACATCTATAAGGTATAGCTGTCTTAGAAAAGTGTAGTGTGAAAAGTAGTCTTATCGGCTCTTAGAGCCGTTTTCTTATCTTCTACATGGAACTGTCACATAATCCTACAAATAACAGAGCAAAATCTCTTTTTATCTGACACTTAGCTCTATGTAGAAGATAAGAAAATGGCTCTTAGAAGTTACTTTAGGTGTTCTAAAAATCGCTCTTGGCCTAAAAGCTACTCATATCGGATAGAAATCGGGTAGTTTTCGGGAATAGCTAGAAAAATTCTATTACTTAGTTTATGTTGTAAAATATTACCAATGAAAAGTTAAGCCCTTGCTTTTGTGAATCATTGAAAAAGTTTTGATTTGAGGTTATGGTGGGCATTTTATAAGTAGATCTAAATGATATTCTAGGTTTCCTGCATATTTTAGGACTCAGTTAAAACCAGATAACAGATGAACTCGCTTGACAGAAGCTCACATTTTCTGATGTCTGTTATCTTTGTTGAACCGAATCGAAATTTGAGGTTCGAAACAGGTTCGGGTTCACATTTTCTTTCTAAAGAGGTTCGGTTCAAGGTTCGGCTTACAGAAAAGTAAAGGTCGGAGTTCCGGGTTTGCACCGGTTCGGTTCAAGACTGGTTTGCAGCCCTTTATAGTACATATAGCTTCCACAGAAAAGAAAGGTGCGAAAATTAGGCTTAGTTAGAAAAAGGTGCTGCAAGTATCTAGAAGCTTCCGCCGAGGCGAAGTTAGCTTTTGCAACTTCTTTAATATTCTTTAAGTTATAAAACGGTGCTGAATATCATCCAAAGGCTTCTATTGTAGCTTATTAAATGATTCTTAAAATAGTCTATACTTTTTGATTTCAAAACCGTCTTGGAATAATAATTACTTTTTGGTTGGTTGATTGTTACTAACAAAACTTTAAATCTCGTTCAGTCACAATGAACCAAAACACACTTCTCAACTTGGCCATGAATTGGTCATGTCAAACTGCCTCAAAAGCGGCCACGTTGTGTTTAATCACATATTTTTTTTTGTGTCAACTGAGGAGGAAACAGAATTTAAACAATTTCTTGTCTCTTTAAATTTTAATATCCGCTGTAACTGAAAACCTCACAACTCATTAAGCGATTAGGGAAACAGCAAAGTTGAGAACTTGGAACCGGATGATATGAAAATTAAAAAAAATAAGTAATCCGAACCACACACACAACACAGGTGTTACAGCTCAGGCGTAACGGAGAAGGGATTCATTGTGTTAGCAGTGCTAACATTTAGCTCAACTTCAACCCCATCATCAATAGCTAAAACTGTCTCAATAGACATTACCTTCTTTAACTTTCCTACAAAACTCACTTTTTATGCAATTTCAATAACAGCCACCAATCAACGCAATTACCAAGAGGGCGAGAATGGGACAGGGCGAATCTCATGGGCCATGCGATATCCTTTCGCACACTTGTTTCGCTGCCGAAAGGAGAAACGCAGCGGAGCAGGTTTTTAAAAAACTTCCCAGTGCCGCAGCGCACTTAATTCGCTTCCTTATCAAAACACCGACAGCCCCGAACGCCGAGTCTGTAGAGCACTTCCAACTCCTGGCGCTGCTTCAGCTTTGTGGAGTCCACACAAAAGTTTTTTAATAAAAATATTAAATTTGCATATGTTCCTCCCAGACGACAACGACGATGGGGAGGAAGTCAAGCAAGACCAGACCAGACCAGACCAGACTTTTGGGGTTGCCTTTGGTTACCTGTGCCGACAGGAACCGCTTTTGCCGCCGGAAGTGGTAACCAGTCTGAGGGGGCAGGAAAGAGAGGGAGCGAGCGGGGAAAAAAGTAACTGGCCTAGGGTTTTTTTGTGAGGCTGAGAAGATGTTGTGTGGGCCCACCACTTGCAAATTAAGTTCAAGTGAGCGGCAGGAGTTGGTTTTATTTTCGCCTCACAAATTGATTTTCATGGTTAGATTTTGATTTGCGACTGGCTACACACTTCCCTGTGGCACTACTCATCTGTTTTCGTGCCTGCGTGACTTCTTGACCTTAGAGTCATGATTAATTCAAAATTGAAATTACACTAAGTCGAACCCCGTCTGCACAATATTTGGTAAACTCGTCAACCCACTCCCCTCAACATTGTGGTTAACATTTAAAATAATGACAACAATGAGAAAGTTCCAACCCAGCCGCCGGGGTCATAAATAAAACAAACGATAATGCGATAGCCACATAAATTCCATTAAAAATCCCATTCTCATTCATTGCTTCATTACAATGTGCCAGGTGATGACGATGACGAAGGAAAGGGACAACTCGAAGCTGCAAAATTATGTCACAGCACTCTGGAGAGAAATCCTAACTCCCAGTCTTGCTCAGCGGCGGTGACGGGTGGGTCATTCCGGTTGACCTTTGCATTTGTAAATCAAGTGCTCCGAAAGAAATGCGTGAACAGAGAGCAAAAAAAAAAAAACTAACACGACACACTTCTGCGCGGCTGCTTTCTTCCCATTTTCCACCCACCCAAACAATGTTGGCATTCCCGCTGCGTCGTTTTTCCCACATTTCCGTTCGTCTGTTTTGTATTTGGATACCCTGAATCAGGAGGCAAGGCAGAATGGTAGTGGAAATCAAGTGGAAATCATTCTGAAAACTGTTCACAATTATTGGAAGGCAACTTCTGACATTTTCCCTAATTCTCAATATAAGGAAATAGGAAGGGTAATCAATTAGATTCGACTCAATCCCACCATTCCAAGGGCCCAATGTGGTGAAATTTGGAGGTTTCGTAGAGTCGTTGAATAACACCCAAAAACCCAGAACTTTCCCGAAACATCCTAACTGCAAAATACACAGAAATGTTTGCCAATCTAAATTTAGGTATGTATAAGATTGAATCTAGCCTGATTCGTTCTTGAAATTGATGATTATTTCGTTCGTATTTGGTACAAAATCTGTGATTTTGAAACCAACTGGTAGAATCAGTAATAAAATATCGGAAAATTAGTTTTTCTAGCCATAAAAATTGACCAAAAATAAAAATATGGATCTTAAATTTCAAAACTATCAATTTAGTCAGCCTTTTCTCTAGTCCTTTGTTTGATTTTGTAACAACATTAAAAGGGTATTCCACCAGCAGGTTAGTGTCAATTCCTTTTTTCCCCATTTCGTTTTCTGTTCCATTTTATTTTCGGTATGCTTTTTTCTTTTTGGTGGGATGAAGGACCTTGTATAAATAAATTTCGCATGTTGGCGGCACATTTGCCTGGTGACTGACGGAAAGGACTTTTCCCTTTTGCAAATTTAACTTGCCCTTTTTGCTCTCGCCCGCCCTTTTGCACCGTCTCTCCTTTCCTGTGTCGTTTTTGTTATGTTCATAATGTTTTTCGGACGTAATTACAGCTTGGCTTTGAGCATGTTTAGGTTTTAAAGTGTTCCGGAATGGTGTATATTTTTTTTCAGTTTCTGTGCGGCGTATTTAGATACCTCAACGTGCGCCCTGATTGGCCAGTGGTGAATTGAAATTTCTTCTAGAATGTTTATCATTTGGTGGCTCTTCTGGTACTTTAAGAATGCTAGTCTAGTTGGTGTAATCGGAGGGTCGCCACTGAAGCGAACCGCATCCACAGCAGGCCAGCTGAAGGGCTGCAGGCAAGCGACGTCACGCTCCACCTATCCCAAAGACCTGACCTACAACATGAACTTGCAACGTTCGCCAGCACATAAAAAGTGACAGTTTGATGCAGTTGATCCCCATTGCGAGAAGGCAGCGAAGCGTCAAGCCAAGCATACAAAAAGGCTCGTAATTATCTACAGCGAAATAAAGTGGTAACGAATGTTGTTGCCGGGCTGGCTAATAACGGCAGAGAGAAAGACCCACCGAATGAGTCTCACAAACTGTTGCTGAAACTCATAAATTTGAACACTTGCCAGATAGGCAGTAAGAGAAAAGTTCGGGGCCAGCGTTTGTGTCTCTATTAACTTGTTGGGGTTGTGGAGAGCGGGGTTGGGGGATACACAGACATGATATTATTGCATGCTAGGCATAAATTTCAGTTTATTTAACCATTTTTTTTGTTTCGCAAATGCAATAATAACGAATATTTTATCTGAACACAAAAGTTCTCTGGAACCCATTTGGGAGTCTCTTCTGTGGGTGTGTCTGTGTGGTCTAATTTCACACATTTACACAGCACTTTTATGTCTCATTTTTCTTTGAGGACGCAAAACAAAACTTTTGCCTACTCTGCAGAAAAAACGACACAATCACTAAAAGGGGGTGGGCTTAAGTGTATAGCTGTGGCGAAGCTTGTATACGCTTACACATTTTATGAAAATGTAAATTTGATCGAAAAAAAATTAATAACTAAATGATAGAAAATCTGCTGAATTTGGGCATTTCCACCGAAAGTTCCACAGATACCAAATAATTAGAGGTACTTAACAGCAGGGCTACAAACCGGCTTGGAATCGAAACGCCCCGGAGTAGAGGTCTCCGGAATTCTTAAGAATTCTTAACCGAACTTGAACCGGATCTTAAATTTATTTTTCTGCCCTCACTCGAAACTGAACAGGGTTTAGTTCAAAGAAAAATGCAAGAAAATTATCGACAAGCTTTTTTGTAATTTTAAATGCTGATTTCTAATCTTACAAAGTATTGAAAAGAAATTTACTACACAAAAAGTAAAATTTCGATCCCAAACGATGTCACATGTCGATCAAAAACCCGAATTTACTCAATCATACTACAAGAAGGTCTGACTTTAGTAATCATATTTCAATCCCGGAACTCTTGGCTCTGAAGATCTTGATTTTAGCACGTTTTCAACCAAACACCGGATTGAATTTAGCTTTTTATACGAGTTTGGCTTGATTCCTTAGTAGGATCAAATCAATTATCGGATTGATGCATGAATTGTCGTGCTTTAGAATAGAAACTACTTAGGTAAATATCATGATGAAAAATAAGTCACGTGCAAAAGTATTTTTCAAAAAATATTTTTTCAGGTTATGGGTAAATTTTAAACCATTTTAGGAGAACATTAATGCTGAGCTGGCTGAAATAAGCGATTTTGTTACCCACAAATGCTTTGAGTTTTTGCTATTATGCAAAAAACCAAACAGATGCATAAGTCATCTGGACTTCATCACCGAATATCCATATTTATTTAATTATTTCAACACATTATTGAAGGTGTCCCAGATATTTCTTCCAACTAAATTCCAACCCAAATCCAATTCTCGGTACCCTTGAAATCTCTTTTGGTTGATTTTATATCTCTCATGTTTGCGGAACAGAGTTAGGTAAATTCCCCCCTTAAACTCTTCAGATTGGCTAAATTTATATCTTTTAACTTTCCACTTGGCATCGCTGGCGCCATCTATGAAATATGGTTGCCAAGTCTTACTTCATGTTTGCCGTGGAAGTGTTTTAATATTTCAAATAATATTTTGAAAAAAATACGACTTTAATTTGAATTAGACTTGAAACATGAATCATCAAACATTAAGCATAATTAACAAATTTCCATTCAACATCAAATAAACTCATAACTTAAATATGGGAACATCTTATGGCAAAGAGATGTTGAGTGGTATGGGAATTTGTCTTGATCATCGCGAAGTTCTGGGACAGCATCGGATTTTTTGAGCGATTTGCAAACCAACCGAAGACAAAATCTTTAGAGTTTTCCAGAATAAGCTATTATTATTGCACAGGCAAGCAGCATGTGCTTACATCTTAAATCTGTAAGACCTTTAAGTGCATATCCAAATTTTACTCATCGAAATCTATATAAATGGTGAATCAATTTCGAAGTATATTTGTAGTGAAATATTACTCTGGTAAAGGACTTCAACCGGCTTATATTTACAAAGAGTCGTAAGCAACATACAGAATGAAATAATCTTTTAAAACTGAACTTCGCGAGCTTCTTGAATCAAATCTTTAATTTCTGCTCAGCTAATAAAGCGTTTTTTTTCGTGCCGGTTTAGGGCCTGTTCTCACACTCTGAGAAAAAATAGATAATTTCATACTTTGATCAAGAATTTTCGAGATCAATAGTTCGATAAGAATGAAAATTCTCTATCCAAGAGCGAAATTCTTGATCCAAGTATGAATTTATGATCCCGGTTTTCTTGATCCAAGAGCTTTAATACTTGATCCAACTACAAATCATTCTCAAATCTAGCATAATAGTTCTTGCATCAAGTGCTAAACATACTCGTATTCAAGATTGCTCATTCTTGAATCAAGGGTACATAGCATTGTCAAAAACCGTGAATGTTCTTCCTATTTGCAAGAGCTCATCAGATTCAAGAGTAAGTTCGATTCTCTTAAATCAAGAGCTTCACAGAAACAATTCAAAATCAGTTGATTTTTTCAATTTTGTTAAAAATTTATTTCATGGGAAATTAATTATTAAGCCATGTTGCAAGCTTTAGCCGGCTTGAGGAATACACACTTCCAATCAGCATCAGTCTTTGTCTGTCAACTATCAGTCGAACACAGGTCTCTCCATGCCAGCAATGCCATAACTGGTTGGGAATTCCAAAGCAACAAGAGTGCAAAAATCCATTACGCTCTCCGCTCGATAGCTTCCCCACACCCATATCCCATAAAATACAAAACAGTAAGAGCAGACTCAACTCTATTCCCTCAAATGTGCTTGCTCTCCTCTCTCAGTTTCAGTACCTCACTCCCATCGCCTAAAACCACCAAACTGAGAATGAATTTAGCTCGATTTCAAGACCGAAATTCTTGAAAATACAAGAACGAATAAATATTTTTTCAAGAGCGTACTGGACGATAAAGCAGCGGTGGGCACTAACTTGCTCTCCTTTTTGTCGCAGAGCTTCGTTTTAGCTCCTCGAAACAGGTTAAGTGTGATTGACGCTTGCCGACTCGAGTCGTTGTAGATGGACTGCTCCCATGCCCAAATTTCATGCCCACCGCTGCTTTAAAGTGGTTGTTTTTTTGCTGGTAAGAGATTCGTTTTTTAGGAAGGAAAAGCATTTGATGGAAGAGACGGTGGAGAGTGTCAACTAACTATAAATAATTCTCAAAAATTGCATCAAAATTAATTATAAACTGCAATCGGTTACAGAAAGATGTTAATTAATAGTCGCTTAAAATTCTTTACCCACCTTGGCATATATCCATATTTGTATAGATCAGCTCAAATGAGCCCTTGGCAGTGAATTTACATTTGGGCGCAAGGAAAGTTACCTTCTGTTTGCACAAAAATGTATATACCCTGGGAAAGGATACAGAACACACACACACACAAAAGGAAGGAAAAGTATTCAGCACGTAGGCCGTCGCACAACTTTTTACACGTCTCGTGAGGAAGCGGGTTGACTTGTTGCCATGTGTGGCGTTTGTGTTTGTGTGGGAGAGACTGAGTCTGTGTGCGTGCGTGTGGGTGTGTGGTGTATGGCCTGATAAGAGTCATTTAGTTGTGTGTTCTGGGTGGCAACAAATTGAAATAAATCTTGACAAGTGCGTTGCCAACCCTCACCAAATTAATAACTAGGCTCGGACGACAGGCGACTTTCCCCCTCTAGATTAATTATGCCCAGGGAGACGGGGGCAACCCGGCGGGGGAGTGGGCTGACGTATGCACACATAAATTAGAATGAAGCTAGGCACAGACAAAGTGAGTTAATAATTTAAAAACAAAAGGCATATTATTTAGTCAGCAGTGCATGTTAAGCCCACTGTGCGACTTTAAGTACACGAGCTGTGAACTCGGAAGAACGAGTGCAGGAATAGTTGTTGACCCTTTCCACCACCCCCACCATCACCACTATTGCTCGATTCACAGCATTTACGGGACTCCACAATGCCCCCTAATCATTCCCAACCAAAATTTAATAAAACCCTTGACTCGTAGTTGGTTTTAGGCCTCTTAAATTATGTAAAGTGCCTCAGGAAAGCAAAAACGGCACCCAAAAACACATGGTACTCTCTCGCCAAGGGCTGGCTGGTGGGGGGGGGATGGTGTACGGCAGCTTGGCCGCTTGCCTAGGCGCCTGGCCCTTATGCCAACTGCCTAAAAGCATACGCAGATCTTATTACCGGCACTTAAAAGCAACACTAAATTTTAATGTGACAAAACCCGAAAAATAGAGGAGAAATCTGTGAGAGCGAAACCATAATTTAATTTAATTTTAGGCAGCAGTTGTTCAGCCCGGGATGGCTGTACTCGTGCTAAAGCTACGCCCGGCCATTTCACTCAAATCTCGGCAAGGTAAAGCTCAATTTGGCCAAGTGCATGACCCCCAAATGTCCTTAAGCTGTCAAAAATGAGTGTTGTCGGCGGCGCGGGGTGGAAAAACAAATGAAACATAAACACAAATTTTTATTTTGTTACTTTTTCATCTCTGGCTCACAATAAAATGCCTCGGATTGCGGAAGTATGTCCTGACGTCCTTTAAGTGGCAGTTTCGGCTGCCATCCACGCGCGACGCCATATTGAAATTATGTAGAGCTTTTTTTTTCCCCCTGTTGTTTGCTGTTTGCCACCTGGTGGGTTGGTGTTGGTGGGTGGTGAAGCGAAGACCGCCACTTCTGCCCGCTTCATTTAAATTCATTCATTCGCAATGCCGATTTTCAGTTGTTTAAATATATAATTAAAGGTTCATTTTGGTCCAAGCTGCCCAATCTGGCGGCGTGGATTAGCCCTCTTAGATTGTCTACTCAGGTTACGTCCGGAATTTGTTTGTTTTTGGTGGTCATGTTTTGGAATACCGGAGGCTGAAGGGTCTGATTTACTTCTGTTGAACACAAAACAGAGAACAACCCTACAAAAGGCTAAGAAAGGCTGATTTTACTTGGAAAAGGGACAAATTAGAAGGGGATAGCCGCAGTCGCCGATCGGTGCTTTTCCCTCTATTTGGTCGGAGATGTTGAATGTCTAGTGAAGCACCCTGTCGACAGCACTAGGATACCTCAGGAAGAACGCTGTGTATAGGATATCTACCTTTTTCACACGCAGACAAGTGTGTAGGGTATGCACTTACGTTGTGCGGGTGTCGTGTTTATCTTTGTGTCACAGACACGCAAGTGTTGCAAGATCAGATTTCGTAGGTGCATGTGCGTGACAGTTTTTAGCAACAGGACACGTCATAAGCCGGCACTACTTAACTCTACACAATGCACAGAAAGTTTAATGCTTTAAAGAAACTCGGACATCCAAATTTATGTATTAATCAAACTAAAACACACATTGCAAACCGAAGTAGCTTAAATGAAGCATTCTGAAGTCACTGGAAATCGTATTGTACCCACTGATCTTTATTATGTAAGTTTGTTTTTAGTCAAGATAAACAAAATATGGTTTTAAATATTTAAACACATTTTTGCAGACTATTTTAATAAATGAAATTTACCAAAAAATACCAAGATTTTAATTTGGTATGATGTGCAATGTGATTAGGGTGCTCTTTTTAAGGCAAAAAATGATATTTAGAAAGGGCGCCCCCTTAATAGATTCCATTTGCATTCAAGATAATACAATTTAAAGCAAAAGATAAACAAAAAGATAAGTTTGCTCCACAAATAACCCATACGCCCCGTAATCTCCATCAATATTTTAATAATGAGGTTGTGATTAATAAACTCATTGATAACATTCACAAAAAAGAACAACTTTCAAATCAAAAGTTAATTTAAAAAAAAACAACGAGAAAGCTAAGCTAACTGCGTCTGTGACGAAGTTTTTATACCCTTGCAAGTGCTCGCTCAAATATTTTCAAAAAATACTCTTTTCCCCATTTTCCGAAGTAACGTTCGTATGGGAGCTACATGATAGTCATATTATTTGGCCAAAAAATTAAATTATTTATAATAAATTATGTAAAATTATGGGAGAGCATGTGAAACAAACCAATACAATATTACAGGATGCTACCATTAAAAACATAAAAGTTTTTCTAACTAAGACTGTTTTCCAGACCTATCTTTTGTATGGCATCTTGTCCGATTTTAATAAAACTTGGTAGAATTATAAAAAAAAACCTAGAAAATCTACGATTACAAAGTTTGGAGACGTTTCCATTGAAAAGAAACAAGTTTTTCTCACTAAAACTAGTTTTTCGACCGATTGTTCCTATGGGAGCTATGAGATATAGTCATCCGATCCAGTCGGTTCCGACATATTAGTTGTGTGCAGCAAAAAGAAGACTCTGTGCAAAATTTCAGCTCGATAGCTTAAAAACTGAGAGACTAATTCGCGTAGAAACAGACAGACAGACGGATAGACGGACGGACAAAGCTCAATCGATTCAGTCCGTCACCCTGATCAAGAATATATATAGTTTATGGTATCGGAAATGAATATTTATATGCGTTGCAAACTTCTGGACAAAATTATAGTACGCTTTGCAAAAGGTATAATAATTACGCCTGTACTTTTAGTTACTCGGCTGAGAGAGACAAATTATAACAGAAGCACTGCTACCCTAAATAGAAGGTTATTTTCTAGGGCTTTGGGCAATTTATTTTTTGGGTGCAAGTTTTTGCTTTGCATTATAACAAAGCCCACATCAATATCATGATGGAAAAATATATTACTCATGCAAGTGTTTAAAAACTAATTTGGAAAAAGAATGCATAATTCTGTGGTAAAATTAAACCTATTTAAGGTGTCGTCAACGCAGAACATTTTTATACTCTGTACCGAAGGTACATAGAGTATTATAAGTTTGTGCAATTTAACATCCAGAAGGAAGCATCTCCGACCCCATAAAGTATATATATTCTTGATCAGCATCAACAGCCGAGTCGATATAGCCATGTCCGTCTGTCCGTCCGTCTGTCAACTCGTTCCAGTATGACCTTAGATTTTCCGTACAAAAAAGTGAGCTCTAGTGTGTATCTTTTTAATACGTCATTCGATTTAAAGTCGTGTCGTGTTACAAAGTTTAGACACGCGCCCATCTCTATTATGTACTCTGTCGTGCTGTACACCAAAGGAAAGCACGATTATTTTGCGAGAGAATGGGTTATGGCCCAGGATCTCGGCCTGTGTGGGCCCGATGTAAAAGCACGTGTTAGCGGAATTCGATTCAGGGTTTTCTCTTATGTTTTCTTGCAATCAATTTGGTACATGGAACACCCTGTACATTTGGTACATGGAGCTACCTGTACAGCACTCCTATAGAAACTTTACTCTTATTCTACGCTTGTTAATTTATCAGCCGCGGCCAGCTTACCCCTTCAGGATACCAATATGGCAGCGAACACTCCTTGTTGATTCCTCCACAAAAATGGCCAAATTGTAGTCTGCAGCTGCGGCGGCGTGCAACTTTTTGCTGTCTGCTGTCTGCTGGGTGTTTAGCTCGACTTCTCTCTTGTCTTTCCTTGCTAGCTTGAATAGGAGCTGGTGGTTGTTCCTGCGTGGTTCACGGTCGTCGTCGTCTTCATCCTCCTGGGGTTACTTGGTCAAATCTGAACTCTTTGAGAGCCTGCCGGCCACACTTTCAGTGCGTGCCAAAAAAAATCTCGCGATCGTTGTTGTTTCTCTGTCCGTCTCTTTCACTTTATCTAATTCTGCGCATTGGTGGCAGTGTGCCCGTACTCTGTGTGGTGAATTTGGCGCGTGTCAGGGCTGGCAACCTACGTTGGTTCTTTGGAACTAGTTCTTTTGAACTAATACCACAAAGCTGCAACTTATGCTAGGAGTTATGTTGAGATTCTCTATAATATTATCAAATAACATCAAAAGACTAACATTAAGAATTAAATTACCTTTAAAATAACGTGACCTAAAAAATCTGAATGATTTGTTGTTATAATACTAGTTCTGTTCCTATAAAAGAGCTTTAAAAACTCGTTTGTTATGTGTTGCTGAAGCCAGTCGATAAACTGTTCACTTCAACCTTGATCTGAGCTTAAAACTACCCACGCATTCTTATAGAAAAAGCAACAATTTTTTGATCCCGGCTTGAAATATGTGGAAAGTAGAACGGTTAATTAGATATTGCTACATTTTCATCATTCATGTTTTAAATAAAGTTAGGTCTACTAAAATACCATGTTCTCTGGTTTTAGTTCACCGATGTTGATAAGCCGAAACAAAAATTAAAGATAATAAAATTAATTCTTAAAAAAACGACAGTTGCTTAAAATCCAATCTTAAATGAAGTAGTAAGGACACTCTAAGTTGCATTTTCTAAAAATTTAGATGATTTTTCAAACTTTTTCGAAGTTTTTCTCAGTCTTTCCATAAAAATATCTCTGGTATTAGATATTCAAAGGATGGAGAAATCTTTTACATACAATTTTTCATCAAATCGAATAAAAAATACTTTACTTTACTTTTGTATGAAACTTTTTAACCAGAGAAGATATTAAACTTTCCTTATGTATTTTCGGGTGCTGAATGCAAATTAATTGTCCGTTTTTTTCGAGTTTGGTTCACATTTCTAGATCCTGTAGCCCCTTGACCTGTTCAAACCATCGGTAACTTAGTTGAATAACGAACACGAAAAACCAAAACCAAAGATTGGGATTGATTTTCAAGATACTATACAATATATTGAATTAAACATGAATAAATGTGAATCTTTCTGAAATATTTCACTTATTCCACAAGTTAAAATATTCTTCTAAATTATCCGCCAATTGAAAAAAATCACAAAATTAACTTTTTAATAGACCATTGTCCTCTGAACATTACTACATATACATATTTTTTGTATTGTAATGTGACTACATTACCATTAAATCCTGTTGAAATTTGTTTAATTTTAAGCTCAGCTATTTTTCAAGTCAATCAAATTTTAATAGAGTTTTCCATTCAAATTTAAAATTAGTTGATAATTCAAGCCTTATGTGTTCAGGCCTTATGTCACGTTCAATCTTATAATAATTTAATGTGATATGTCCCTTCTATTCCATTTTCAATTGGGACTTTTCACAACCAATCAATATTGAATTGTTATATTTCACTTCAATTAAATTCATAAGAATTTTGACTTAGTTTTCTAACCGTATAGAATAGTCATGCCCATGGCAGGCATTCACACATGTATGGCAGCAACTGGCACCTAAAAATATGCCAACCTGGCAGCAAAAAGAAATTAGAAAAGAAGTTATTCTTATTAATCACATTCGGAACTGTCAACTCAAAAAAATATTAATTCTTTAAGATGCCTTATACATCAGCAAGAGAGATTACAAAATGGCATACTTTCTGATCAAAATCTGAAATAAAACAGTACCAGAAATAGATAAAAAGCTTGTACCTCCATATTTCAAAATCAGGATTACTTTCGATCTGCCAAAGGATTTGTTAGAATCAGATAAGCGAGTGTCAAGTTCCATGCAAAAGAAACTTCGCTACAGCTAAGCAGAAGCAGAGCTGCTTTTGAAAAATGTCATACAATTTTGTAGTTTTTTCTCTTTCCAGTAAATAAGAATGCTTTCATAAAGCTTCTCCATTTCCGCTCAAAAAATGAAAAACAGCGTCATCATGTCAAAATTCAGCAGACTTAACTCAAGATCTAGAAACTTGTAACAGCTTATTTGAGATTTGAGAAAAAAAAACTCTTCTAAACTTACCCCTCCTAACTCGGGTCAATTCCAAGCCAGCTGGACCATCTGCCATATGTTCCAGCTCCGATTCTGCATCGAAACACTGAAAATATGATAATCCTCTGCCGCACCACTCACTGGGACAATCAGCGCTATCAAAAGCAAAGCACGTTCAAGTTTATCGTAGAGCAAAAACAACACCAAAGGTGAGCCGGCAAAAAACAAATAACAATAAAAACTACTCGTAACTGGTGCAAAAAATACAGGCAGACGTGTTAAGCCCCTTAAAGTATGCGACAGAAAAAACGCAAACAAATCCACATGTGTCATTAGAAGAGAGAACATGGACAAACAGAAAGCAAAAACCTGAAGGACAATTGAACTGAAATCCGGGAAAGGGCGTGGCAGAAACAGAAGGCGCCTACATCGGGTCATAATCATAGACGATAATCGTTCGCAAAGGTGACCGGCAGCAGCAGCAGCACCAGGACTCCCCTGAGCCCGTCTGAGTGTCCGTGTGAAGTGTGTGTTGCCCCGTACATACGTCCGTTTGCATGCAGGCTCGTTCATTCGCATTCTAATTGTTCCACAGGGAATGGTGTGCCAGCAGCAGCACTTGAATTTGCTTGACAATATTTCTAGATTTATTTCTCGTTTTCTTCAACTTTGGGTCAACTAATTGAGTGGTTTAATTGCCTGCTGAAGCTGGCAGGAAAAGTTTCAAAACAAACTGTCGACATTTGTCTGCCGGCAATTTTCATGCTCAGCTTTTGCCAGTCGGCAGAAAGGAAATGCGTTTTAAAGAATTATCAATTCACATCCTTTCAGCCACGTTCGTCCATTTATCAAATCGTTTTGCACCATTTTTTTCGGTATTTATTTTATAAATATTATTACCCGCCTGCCATTCGGATTTCTCCCTCCGTTCTATCCCATCCATTTTATGTTGCTGGGATATTTCTCACATATCGATTAATTGATTGATTGATGAACATGCTATGAATAGCAGATGAAGGTTGTTATATATGTAAATTGAAATAAAATCAATAGACTAACAGCCACACCTATCGATATCACTAACTATATATTTTGTATGCACATCTCTAATTCTAATTGCTTATCGATAAATAAAGTAGTCTGACTCGTACGCTCTACGAGCACGCATCTACTAGCAAACAATACGCGTTTATTATTGGCACCAAACATAACAATTGGCGACGAGGATTAAAAACGTTAAGTAAATAGCCGCAAAAGTGATTTGTGTAAACTTTTCTGTCGTGTCGGTAGTCTAATTTTCCGTGAAGATGCCGAATGAAGAAAACTTCAAAGCGTTGCTTGAACAACAGCAACTTTTCGCTAGAAACATGTTACAACAACAACAAGCGTGGATGCAGCAAATTCTTGAGCAGACCAATGCTAGTGGTTCACACCGCATCCCGGGCGAATCGACTATACAATGTCCACAATTTCATAATTTCAACAAAGACCAGCAAAATTGGGAGTCTTACAAACAACAATTATCCCAACATTTTAGTGCATACTCTGTGACCTGTGCTGAAAAACAAAAAGCATATTTCCTTTCGTGGATAGGTGCAGATATTTTTGAGCTGCTTAAAAATCTGTTTGGCAGTGAAAATTTGCTTGCATATTCGTACATGCAATTGATCGACAAATTAACGGAACATTTCCAGCTAAAGCGACATGTCGTCGCCGCCCGCTACGATTTTTTCAAAAGAGACATGAAAAACTCACACACACATAGAGAATGGATAGCTGAGCTTCGTGGAATTGCGCGCGAATGCCAGTTCATTTGTTCTGCTACAGGGTGTTCCTCAAATTTCGTTGACGAGATGATTCGTGACCAGATTATCGTGCACACGCCTTTTGATCCAGTGCGTGCTGCTGCTCTTCAAAAAGTGCAACCAACTCTTGAAGATGTGCTTGTAATCGCCGAAGCTTACGAAGCAACAACAAAAACGGTCGCAACAATCAAAGAAAACTGTGAAAAACCCGTAAATTTTGTGCAAACAAACAAAGAACAATATCAGAAAAAGGAAAACAAATACAGTGCAAAATCATGTTCTGGGTGCGGACATTCTCATTCGCGAGAGAAGTGCAAGTTCCGTGACGCCATTTGCCACAACTGTAATAAAAAAGGGCACATATCAGCCGTTTGTATGCAAAGCAAACGTAACAATAAAGATGTCGGAAAAGATAATCGAAACAGCAAAAATTATGAAAAGCAAATAAACAAAAACATAAGCAATGCAAATTCAATCGAAGTGCATAGTGTGACCGGGTTGGTGAAATTCGAATCAAATAAAAATATAATTGATGTCGAGATTTTACATGAAATAATTTCGTTTCAAATGGACTCTGGTGCCACAGTTTCAGTTATTAATTACAAAACGTACAAAAAGTTAAATTGTCCAAAGCTACAGAAATGCTCTCGTATCTTATACGCATTCGGTCAACAGACAATTCCAATTATGGGCGAGTTCCACACTGTCGCAAAATGTGGAAATAAAGTGAAGCAAATAACATTGATTGTCACTAGCATAGATCAATCAAATAATCTATTTGGATTGGATCTATTTAATGTGTTCGGTTTCGGGATTCAACAAGTATCGAACTTGGTTGAAGACTACGCTCCTGAAATATCAAAATTGTGCGCGAAATACAATGAAGTATTTGAACCAGCTCTCGGGGCTATAAAAGATTTTAAAGCAAGTGTTGTACTAAAAGAAAATGCCACTCCAAAATTTTCTAAGCCAAGACAAATACCATTTGCTCAATTATCAAAGTTCAAAGCGGAAACCGAAAGACTTACTCAAGCAGGCATTTGGAAGCCTATTAAATTCAGCAATTGGGCATCTCCTATAGTACTAGCTCCTAAGCCAGACGGTGCGCTACGTATATGTGGTGATTTTAAGCAAGCTGTCAACTCGCAAATTGACATTGAACAATATCCATTGCCAACACGTGACTCATTATTGCACAAAATACGTCATGGTAAGCATTTTTCAAAAATTGATTTAAGAGACGCATATTTACAAATGGAATTGGATGAACAGTCAAAGCTACTCATGGTAGTCAATACACCACTGGGTTTATTCCAATATCAACGACTACCATACGGTATAGCAAGCGCTCCAGCAATTTTTCAGCGTTTCCTTGAACAACTTCTAAGCGATGTAGAAGGTTGCGGAAACTATCTAGATGACATCATCATCACAGCACCAACAATGGAGTTGCACCTCAGACGTATTGAACAAGCCTTATCAATACTACGCGACAACGGCATAAGATGCAAAAGAGAGAAATGTTTCTTCCTTCAGGATGAAATTGAATATTTGGGTCGACGCATTAGTGAAAATGGCGTTCTTCCTGATCGTTCTGGACTACAAGCAGTCAGAGAACTCAAGCCGTCGTCTAATTTACAAGAACTAGAAGCGTTCATGGGCAAGGTGAACTACTACCACAATTTTATCCCCAATTATTCACAATTGGCTGCACCCCTGAATCAACTCCGCAGAAAAGGCGTTCCTTTCACATGGAAGTCTCAACAGCAGCAAGCTTTTGAAGCTTTAAAATCACATATACTAAACGCTACACAATTAGCTCATTTTGACGAGGAATTGCCGTTAGCTCTAGCCGCAGACGCATCATCCTACGGAATCGGTGTCGTTTTGTCACACATCCAAAGTGATGGCAGCGAAAGGCCCATCGCCTTTGCTTCAAAAACACTTGACAAGCATCAAGTTAAGTACAGTCAAATTGAAAAGGAGGGATTAGCAATCATATTCGGAGTAAAGCGTTTTCACCAATATCTCTATGGTCGAAAATTTATTCTCATCACTGATCATAAACCGCTTGTAACTATTTTCAACCCGAGTAAACATCTACCGCAAATGTCTACAAATAGGTTACAACGTTGGGCAGTCATTCTAATGGCTTACAACTTTCACATAAAGTATCGATCAACAACCGCTCATGGGAATGCAGACGCCTTATCACGCCTACCTTTAGGCACTGATGAGAATTTTGACAAGAAAGAAGCATGTTATATCGTAAATTCGTTATCCCCACCGATCAATGCAGAAGTCATAAAGCAACATTTCAAAAAAGACAAATCTCTTCAAAAAGTAAGCAACTATGTATCTAATGGTTGGCCAGAGAATCTTCCGTCATGTGACCAGGATATTACTCCATATTTTAACCGCCGATTTGGTTTATCATTCATCAACGATGTGTTATGCCTAAACACTGATGCAAATCGTATCATTATTCCTGGGTCCTTACGTCAAAACATACTCAAACTCTTACATGAGGGACATTGGGGTATAGTTAAGATGAAGCAACTTGCGAGACAACATGTCTGGTGGCCTGGTATGGATTCAGACATTGCAAATAAAACTGCTTCATGCGCCATATGTAAACAGGTAAATCCTGCTCCAGCTCAAAAATATGAGAGTTGGCCAAATCCAAAATCTGCGTGGGAAAGAGTACATATCGACTTTGCCGGCCCAATTTTCGGATCAATGTGGCTTATTTGCGTTGATGCATTTTCTCAGTTCCCCTTTGTGACACAAATGCCATCAACTACAACTGATCATACAATCGCAGCATTATCAGCTATCTTCGCAATCGAAGGATATCCTATCACCTTGGTAAGCGACAATGGACCACAGCTGACATCAGATATATTCCGAGAATTCTGTAATCTACATGGAATCAAACACATAACAACAGCTCCGTTCCATCCAGCTTCGAATGGTTTAGCAGAACGTTTCGTACAGACATTCAAGACATCAGTCAGTAAGAACATTCAAGATGGATTCTCCACAAAGGCAGCAGTTGTCAAGTACCTAGCATCGTATCGTTTTACACCTAATCTCCAAGGTAAAACTCCGGCAGAATTACTCCATGGTCGTCCAGTTCGTACGCTACTCACCCAGCTTTTCGAACTTCCTGTAAAGTCTGAAGAAAAGAATCGCAACACAGCAACGTATGCAGTTAATCAAAAAGTTTATGCTCGAAACTTTTCTAGAGGAGAAAAATGGTTAGACGCTGTCATTGCGCGTCAAATTGGAAAAATGATCTTCATCGTACGCACTGCAAACGGTAATCACAAACGCCATGTAAACCAACTTAAGCCAAGGTTCACAACCAGCAAGACAGAAATCGCAAATCAACAATTTAGGTGGCTCCCTGATCCTTTCATAATCAACCAGCCGTCACCTGAACCAACCCAAGCAAATCAAGATGAGCAGACTACACTTCCTATAGTACAAACTACTTCGCCTACGGTACAACCTAATCCAGATCCTGTCTTGCCACAACCTGAAGTTCTAAGGACATCCAACCGACGTCGTTCCTGCATACCAATCCGCAGAAGTGCTAGAACTCGCCACGAAGTCCAGCGCTATTCGCCTTAGAGTTCAGACTAACTAGATAATTTTCTTGTATTATCAAATTAGGGTGGAGATGTGTTATATATGTAAATTGAAATAAAATCAATAGACTAACAGCCACACCTATCGATATCACTAACTATATATTTTGTATGCACATCTCTAATTCTAATTGCTTATCGATAAATAAAGTAGTCTGACTCGTACGCTCTACGAGCACGCATCTACTAGCAAACAATACGCGTTTATTATTGGCACCAAACATAACAAAGGTGATGTTGTTATATATAAAACACCAGCAAGCCACACACACTCACACACGCACACCCGCCCGCCCATTTGCAGCCTCAGCAGGAAGCATATTTTTTGCCCGCGAAGCACCAAGAATATTCCACAGGCCCGAAAAAATTGTTTGTATTGCATATTTTAGGGGGAAGCTGGCCAAGCGTGAAGCATGTTATCAGAGTGGTGTACGATGCCGCTTTTAATGGAATTATTTCACACAAAAAACCCGGCCGGCCCACTTTAAGGCGCCGGAATATGCAAATTTCTATGCGCCACATGTCTTCATTAGGGAGCCAGCCCCGAACGGATGGAGGGATGGAGGGAGGGAGGCCAGCGTTAATGCTCTGCACAAAGGCTGCTGCCCCACACTCGGGCCGGGCCGGGCCGGGCCGGGCCGGGCTTTAATTTAATTTCATTAATAAAAATGGCCGAGCGTTTTCGGTTTTGCGGCATTAATTAAAAAGCAACAGTTACATTGTCAGCGCCTGTACGGAAAACTGGAGTGTTGCTCGTTTTTAATTACATTTAACGTCAGCTGCGGGCTAAAAACTATAAAAGCCCACAAAGAGAGTCAACCCCAGCCCCCCAAAATGAAACTACACGCTGGCAAGCTCAGGCAATTGAGTTATGAGTGGGTGTGCGAGTGTGCGTGTGGCGGAGGGGGTGTAATTAGCCAAAACATATTACATTAATGGCCAACAAGCCGACATTGCCACAGCCAAGATTTCATTATGTGTATTGGCCGCCGCCAGAGTGAGTTTCCAACCAATTTCTTCCTTCAATATGCATTTTTCTGGTCATTTCCCGGCCCCAACATAAAATGTTATGCTGAGAAATTAGCTTTTTATGCCTCGACTTTTATGGCATACTTCTACTGCTGATTGCCCAGAAAACAAACAGGAAGAGGGAATAATGTATGATTCGTAAATGTGAAAGAAATTAGGTTATACATTATTGATAGAGCACTAGAAAATAGCCCATTGAGCGGGAAGAGTAGAGCAGGAGGGAACTAAGATGCTCACTAGAAGCTCCAATTGGTGGATTCTTATTTTAAATTGAGCCATCTTGGCCAGAAATTGCCCAGGGGGGGGGGGGTCGAAAGTTTTGCCAATTCACAAGCACGAGATGCGAATCCTTGCCGATGTCGTGGTTTAACGAGTTTCAGAGAGTGCGTCACATTCTAAGAATACACAGACCATTTTGATTTGTTGGCCAAATTGAAATTGACGAATTGACAACAAAAAAAACCGCTAAGCCAGAATTGTAAGATTTCTTCTCTAAGATTTATGTTAATTAAAATAAAGACTCAAATGCAAATGTTGCTTTATGAAAGTCCGTGGCGGGGTGTGGTGCAGCAGTTGGTGTGTGGGTCTGCTGTGTTAAAATTTACACACACTTCCACCTTCTTTAGCTATTGGGGCCAGTAAGTTGCCATGAAAAGTCTCCACACACATGCCGCTCTGCAGGCCCCTTTCTCTTGGGCTAAAATTAAAAGCATCCAAGCCAAGATGTTGGGAGAAACTCGGCTTGGCCCGTTGGGCTCTGCAATATTATGAATGAAATGTCCCAAAAACAATTGTCGATTCAACAAATCCAGAAAGAATCAAGATGGACGGCTCTAAAAAGTTTAATGTGAATGATTGCCATTTGAGCAGAATTTGTACTGTCTTTTAGGTGGTACCAGGGACTGAAAATATTACTTATTTTCATGAAACTCTTATAGAAATACAACTATGAAGCAATTTTTGCTAAAGTTATTATAAATATTCGAAAATATTTGTTCCCTAAAGTCCTCGATAATCACAATATACTATAATTGACGGAGTTTTATTGTAATGGTCAAAATAATCAGTTATTTTACGGTCCGGATGACTATAACATATAGCTGCCATAGGAACGATCGATCTAAAAACTAGTTCTGGTGAGGAAAAATGTTTTGTTTTTAAAGCAAACGTCTCCAAAGTCTGCATTTACTATTTTACTATGCTTCTCCATGATTCTGAAAAGTTTGCTCGAAATCGGACATATATATAGTATAGCTGCTATAGAAAATTAAGGTTAGAATAATAGTCTTAGTAAGAAAAACTTTGTGGTTTTCAAGGTAAACTTTTTGCAAATTGGCAATTATTTAATTTATAAGATTTCACACAATTCTTCGAAATTTTGTCAAAATCGGATGACTTTAGGTTATAGCTGTCATTCAACCATAGCTGAATGATCGGTCGAGAAACTAGTTTTAGTGAGAAAATCTATTTTGTTTTCGATGAATCGCTTCCTAACTTTGTATTGCCTACTTTGCTATGCTTCCCGTGATAAGTTTGGTTGGAGTCGGACATCTATATGGTATAGCTGTCATAGAAAAGTAGAGTCAGAAAACATGTCTTAGTGAGAAAATCTTGTTTGTTTTCAGTGGAAATGTCCTTCGAAATAGTTTGAAAAACGCTCTGCATGGGTATACAAACTTCGGATGAGCCGAAGTAAACTTTTCTCTATTTTTAATCCTGAAAAGATGAAATTACCCCGCTTATCCGTTTATGTCATAAACATTAAATAAAAGAAAAAAGAGTCCTATTAGTTTCCTTTCTATCTCCGTTCTAATCACTTGAAGACAGATCCGCGCCATTAGTTTTGATTTGATTCTGAAAAACAAAGAAATATACAAATCTTTGGAGTCTTCTCTGGGAATCGAACTCACAACCTTTTAGATGCTTTTAGCTTTTAGCACTGGCCACGAATTGAATGACATATCATTGCACACCACCACAGCAAATGTTAATGCAAATTCTATTTATACTTTTTCACTCTCATTTCCAACTCATGAACACTTGATCTCGAAAGGGATTGAATTGAGGACAGTATCCTGTGAATCATGGTTGCATTTTTAAGCTCGTGCCGGGATTACTCCAAGAATAAAAAGATTGAAATTTATCTCGTTTTTTTTTTCTGTGTAGGAGTTTAGACCATTATGATGATTCCTGTGTGGTACGGCTGGTAAAGATCGATCTTTATGAAAAGTTAAGGCTATCATTTAGATTTGAAAGATGACAATTGTAAATGAGCTTCACCTCTTCGCTTTAAGTTCGAAGGTATCACATATATATATTGGAACAGATCACTTTCATAAATTACATGAGAATACATAATATTGAGACAGTAAGACAGCATTTATACTCTTTAAAAAAGCAAGTACGGTATCAAAAATCTACTATTTAGTCCTCTATTTGAACAATAATCTTCGATACTCCAAGTATCAAGTTGATATTATACTTTGTTTTCATTAATCAGTTACTACGTTTATACACCCTAAGTATATCATGCTTATTGCCCTTGAAAGTATGCTACATAATTTAAAAATAATAATTTTAGTTAGGTATTTCTTTTTTATGTGTCTTAACTCAACATTTGGTTGCATACTCATTACTTACACAACATTATCTATAACGCGTTTCGATCGAAAAGATAATTACTTAGGGAAACAAAGTTTGCATACTTTAAAGGTCATTAATTACGAATAATTTAGCGTGTATAAACGAAGTAAGTAATTGCCAAGTCTTTGGCTTAGTTTTAATCCTAATTTTTGTTAATTAATTGTTTTTCTTATCAAGTTTGGCTGTAGACCTTAGCATTCAAAGAAAGTATACAAGATCAGACGAAAGTTCATCAAGCGGTTCTGCGGCGAATCATTCCCCCCTCCTTCGCTTCCTCCTGCGTGTGCCGAGTTGCAACATTATTATCAGCATTAATTTATTATTACCCGCGTTGCCACCATTATCCATTTTTGGATTGGAATATTAAATTTGAAATATCATCCCCTGGGATGAACTTTCAAGTTTCCAGCTCATCGAGAATGAGACGTACTGTCAGCGGACCAAACATTACTTCTTCAACTATTATTTAAGGCATTTGCACACGTTGGACCCATTGCGTGTGGACTTTAACTTGCTATTGACCGAGGGCGAAAGGGAGAGCGATAGACAGAAAGAGACCACAAATGTCCTTAACCAGACTCTCTCAATTATGCGGGCTGTTGATAGAGGGGGAGGCGGCAAGCACATTTCCAGCCACAATCTCTCGAACGCACACACACAACCCACTTAATGGCACACAAATTCAATGTCAATGCGCGCAAGAGTATGCTACGAAATATGTGAGAAATGGACAACAGTTGCCCAGACAAAAAGATGATGATGACACACACACACACACACACACGCACACAGGCACACGCACACGCATACAAATTGAACCCAAGGAGAAGAATACATGAAACATGAAGAAATATACGTAGAAGCAAAAAGTTTTTCCTCCGGAAACGGAAATAGAATTATAAAAGCCAAGCTAAAGACGTTTACAGACCATAGAGAAGAGGGGAAACCACACACACACACGCACGCACACACGCTCACATGGCAGGCAGATAAGCGTACTGTGTTTGCCAAAGGCTTAGCATAAGGGAAGAGAAACTTTTTGCCAAAGTTTCTGCCATAGGGGTAAAAATTTATGAACAGCCAACCACAAAAATGGGACCGGGGTCCGGGGGCGAGCATCAAAAATGAAGTGCGATTTATGGTCATACAAATCAAAGTTTTGGTGCTTGAGTTGATTGCTAACAATCTTTTGTACGACAAAGCCAAAGTCGTGAAAGCAGGAAGTGTGAGAATGGGCATAGAATGGGTGTGGCTTCCCCCATGCTCGTGCGGCCTGGGTGTGTAGGTGAGAGATTTGTGGCACAAATTAGTTCAAATGTGAAAAATGAGGTGATAAATTTTTCAATAGGCAAGTTTTGTGGGGAACAATTAGCAAGGCTTCGGCAGGATTTGTGCGAAAAGTTTGCGCAAAACCCACGAGAAAGCGGGAGTTTTGGGAGAGCATATTCTATCCAGATTTCCTACTTGAACAATTGAATATTGCACATGTCTGTTGGCATTTCACAGAACTTAAACGGGCGGCCATCGCAGGAAGGCCGGAAGTGTAACAGCAAAGAAATGGGGGGGGAAACAGAAAAAAACACAAATCTAACCAGCAAGCCAAATAGAAAAATTGTAAAGTAGAAAATAGTCCAAGAAGAAGGACGCCTAATCTAATATGCCTTACAGCAGGATATTTGTGGGGCATAAGGAAGAGAGGAAACTAGACAGACGAAGCTGATTGTCGGTTGTATAGCAAGAGCTTCTCCCCGTTCTCCCCAGCCACATGCACATTTCTGTATGCATGTGAGAGTGTGTGCGAGTGGTGTGTGTGTGTGTGTGTGTGTGCGAGATGGACAACGTGCGAAATAAATGATATTTTATACCCGGCCAAATGGAGCGTAAATTTCAAATTATGTTCAAGGCTTTCGTAGGCTGCTGGGAAAATTGTATTTTTCGCCAGGAAGATTTTGTGCGACTTATGAAAATATTTCACCAGAAGTTCTAGTCCATTCATGGACATTCGCAGGAAGCTGGAGGGAAATCAAATGCAAACAATAAATTTCATTTTAATAATCTTTCAGCACACATATTTACTCTACATAATTTGTAGGCACTCAAACAAAAATACAGAAAAAAGCCGGCATAAATAAATCAATGTTTGAGATGGTAAACCAGAATGTAAGCATGCGAATTTACATAGTTAAGCGACGCACGAAAAGAAAACGAGAAATATATTTATAGCCCTGCTTAAAGGCTTCCATAAGCCACAGCGCTTAAGGTTACTTTAATTTCAATTTCCGAATTTTTTTGCTAGTGGGATTCTCTCAAAGGGCTTAGTTGTGGGGGGGACAATTAAAACACTCCTGATTGTCTGGGGGAGAGTGGCATTTGATAAGGCACATGACAGCAATAGTTGGTTGCGTTTACAGAAGCGAATGACAAGAATGTGGATAGAGGTTATGTTGTGGGTTGTACTCCAGTTGAAGTCCCACAAAGAGATAATTGAAATTTAGTTTTCGACAGCTAGAAGTGAC
Organism: Lordiphosa andalusiaca; assembly: GCA_035044965.1. Taxonomy (NCBI): domain Eukaryota; kingdom Metazoa; phylum Arthropoda; class Insecta; order Diptera; family Drosophilidae; genus Lordiphosa; species Lordiphosa andalusiaca. Next base: position 444,763 of record JAWNNM010002284.1, read on the forward strand.
CATGTTAGTCGGAAGTTGACATTATGGGAGCTTCTTCCATTCATCCGTCTATTCCTGTTAATCAGTTTTTCAAATTCTCATTCCATTTTTAAGCTGCCTAACAACAATTAGTCCCAGATTTTTGCCTCTGTACTTTTTTCTACATCTTTTACTCGTTGCTGCTCTCGGAAAGCGTCTTTTGGTTTCATGAGCTACATCGCAGGACTTCTGTTTATCCGGAGTTTTTTCAATTGCATAACCATTGAATGATGTTCACTTACAGCCTTCATCTGATTCTGAAAGTACCCATTCATTATTGCCTTGGAGATTCTCTTTTAAGAGATCATCTATGACACTACGCAACATGGTAGGATAGTAAGATATTGAAAGGAGGATGATACTTCCACGGGAATTGTATTCGAAAATGGTCCATCAAGTCTAGATTTTTGGTAATTGGCGCCTAAAGGTGCTTGAAATGCACTTTTGGACACTTTTTATACACGATTTGAGGAAATTCTTTTGTTTCACTAAGATATTATAATAGAGCAGCAGGCTAAATACAGACGCATAAAAATTGCCTCGCTTCTTGGCGCCGCCGCACACAAGAGGACAGAATGACAAGTGAAATTGTCTCGCTTTGAAGCAAGCTCATCACACGGGGCACACAAAGCGCCAACAAGACGACTTCAAAGACAGATATATGCAATATGTGGATTGGTACTCAAATCGGGCCTTAGTATTATTCTTAATTCAAAATAAAATTCCGAATACCAAACATTTCTGCGATTTTTTAAGCGATGATATAACATTTTTAGTACTGGTGTTTTAATTGATCATATTTTGTTTTGTACATCTGACCCCCATCTGGGGTCAGCTGGAACTACCTATTGGTATGCAATGTATTTTGAATTGAATAGCCAACTTTTTGCTTAGCATTTTTTTGCGCAGTGGACGACTATTTGATTATAATCACATGTGCTCAATTTGGTAAATCTTCGCTTGAAAAAATCGCACAAATGTTTGGGATAGATGCTTTTTAAGGCAAAGAAGTAATACTTTACCATAATGTCAAAAACAGTTAATGCATTTGTAAAGATTTCCCACAAAACGAAGAAGCCACTTTAACTCAAATTACTACTTATGTAGATGGTATTAAACATTTCCAAATATCGATTCGATCTCATTTAGAATAACCACCAGCCCTGCCATATACTAAATAAGTGAAAATCTGTTGTCTTGTGTAAGTTTTGGAATAAAATGATTCAGGAGGTAAACATTTTACTCGAAATACCATGGACAACGGGCTTGGAGGAAATTGATCCTTTGTAGGTGTAAGCCAGGAATCGAAAATAAGGGTTATAGGATGAAAAAAAAACAAAGCGGAAAAAGTGTCTTATTTTATACAGCATAGAGTCAAACATAATATTTTTGAATGAGGTGTTCCTATTTTTTTTGCAATTCTTATAAGAGAAATAAAATTTATGAATTTATAATCTAAATTAAAGTCAGAAAATAATTGTTATATTTAATTTTGAATTAGAAAATTGATACTAAAAATTAAGTTAATGTACAGAGCGCCGTGTATTCAAGTGAAACATGCGACAACAAGCCGAAGCTTTTTAGACGCGAATGCCAGGCAAAATAGCAGCCCACCTCCCGCCCAACCGACTGAGAGGCGCCAACGTGCGACACGAAAAACATAGGGAAATTATAAAATAATGTTAACTACGGGCTAAATATGTTAAAATAGAGGTTTTTATAGCAGGAAGAGAATGTTACGAGTGGATTAAGCGAAAGAGTTTATTGTTATCTGTCTGTGGGTTATAGCGACCCATTTTTATTTTAGTCAAAGTGGCTATTTGGCCGGCTCAGAGTTTATTGTGATCAGCACAGAGGACTCGAAATGGATCATGCAAAGCAGAGAAATATATACACTGAATGAATTCACGTATTTATTTGGACGGGATGTGTCTTTAATATCCTTTAAGTTATCCAACGGAGCTGTAGATCAGCTGTAGAAAAACATACCAATGTATGTTAAACTTATTTTCACATAATCGACATACACAAGCACCTGAGAGTGAGCAAAAACTGAAGGAAGATCATTGATGAAGATACCCACCCAACATTTGGAATTTTGGAATTTTTATAAAAATCACCTTTATGAGTCTTATCCGACTTCTTTTGATCATTCGAAAAGTGATGCCCTTCATATGCGAATAATTGAGACTCGAAAATGACCCATGAATATGCTCAAAATGTGATTTTGTGAAATACCACTAAAACAAGAATCTAAAATGACTTGAAAATGATTCGAAACTGATTAAAACGGTTCTTTAGGAAGAGTCACGGCTAGGGTACCATTTTCTCCATAATAAAGTATCATTTATGATCAGAAAATGATACCATTTTTGACTGTTTTAGTCAGATTGAGGACTCGAAAAAGTCTCGAAAGTAGTCAAAACTTTCATAAAATGTTTGTTGGGTAGTAAAAAGCAGTGGTCCCAATTGACTACCATAGGGAACTCCTGGAACCTGGATGCATTTTTAATAGAATTATTATTATCTTTATTTTTTAATTAAAATCCAAGAGATATTCCAGATTTAAATAAAATAAAATATGAAATAACCCTTAAATATAATAATATTCAAAATTAACAAAAATCATCTAAGATCTAAAAAGTCGCCCAATAAACCAATTTCTAATGCATATTTCATTATTTCTCTATATTGCAGATCACACAATTGACGAACATGAAAGCAAGTCGGTTGTCCTGCCTTGTCCTGTTAATGAACAGAAATGTGGCAAACTGCATTCCCTTAATTGGTTTAAGGGCGATGATCGCATTGCTGCCATGCTGCTGGGTGACAGCAACGTGACCAGTGTCAATAAAGAATTTGAGAACAGGTAAGACCCAACCCAACTGGCCCCATCTCCTTCCTGCTAAAGTCCTTCACAATTTCCCTTCGGCAGAGTAACTGTTGAACAGAATCCATACAGATTAGTCATTAAGGATTTGAAAATATCTGATGAGGATATCTACCTATGTGATACAACATTTTTTATACCCGAAGAAACGTGTGATAACTTCAATGGCTATCGTGTCGAATTGAGAGTCTTAGGTAAGTCTGCCCGAAAGGAATCAATTTATATTGAGCATGTGGAAGACTTTGTATCAGTTGATTTTCCTTGGTTGTATGCGCTTTTGTGTTTTTTGATTTGCGTAAACTAACAAATTTAAACTATAAAGTAAACTAAATATATTAATATGCATCCAGAAATAATCGAGAGGAGAAACCTCTACCATTTCTAACTATAATGCTTTCTGTGTTTGTGTCCCAAGCGAAAGTTGTGTGAGCATTTTTTTTTTTTTTTGTGTGTAACTCAATGAAAAATCGTGGGGCAATCAGTAAATAAAGGCACAAAATTTTTGATGGAGATAAAACAAACTTTTGCGCGAATTAAAGTTTCGTTTTGTGTTTTGATTAACACTCGAGGTTCGCGTAGTATAACTGACCTAAGATGTGTTTGGGCGTACAACTATGAATGGACTTCTGACCAAATCGAACATTAGTTTGGAATACTGTTTCGATTTTTCATTGAGTTCGAACGCCTTCAACTGCCTGCCTGTCTGCTGCTGCACGCCTTTAAATTTCTTATATATGTATGCATAACCGACCCCTAGCTGTACCCGCCCCCAACCTATTTCCATGTGCAACCCCACAAGTGTACGTTTAACCGCTCTCTGTGTCTATCTCTCTCCCCTATCTCTCTCTCCATTTATTTAAACATTTTTCAATACTTTTCCATTAAACATTTGAACGTGTCAAAACTCATGCAAATATTTTCTCTTAACTGATTGTACTTTTCAAAAAAACCCCATACAAAACGCTCGTCAACATCGACATGGAAATTCCTTTTAATACATAAACATATAAATGTATGTGTATATATATATGCATTGCTATCAAAAACTCAAAAACAAATTCGCAAAAAATCGATCGATACACGACAAACCGAAAAATAAAACACCCATCACCACCACCAACACCAACAAATCGTTTAAACTGTGTGCCTGCCCCCCCACCAAAACAAAAACCCAAAAACTAAAACCCGATATGGAACTCAACCTAAAAACAATTTAAACTCCCACCAACAAATGCTTTTAAATTGAAACTTCTAAAAACCAACGAACAAATCTGCGCATTAAAAACGTAGAGAACCTTGGTAAATTTAACATTCAAATTATAATTAATCAATCAAATTCAATTATTACTTGTTTTGGTTTAGTTGAGCTTGAGAAAAATGAACCTATTGAGAGGCATACGGAAAATTAGTTCTTTAGTTCGGAGAGTTTGATTTTTTTTTTTTTCGTTTTTGGTGATGAATGATGAATGTTAATGATGGGTTTTGAGTTGTTATCATTTGGGAATTGAACTTTATAATTTGCTTATATTTTTCTTTCTTTCGTATTTTGAAGTCAAATGGCGCAGTGTTGCCGCTTAGGTGAAATAACTCCCAGTTTTAATTAGATCAATTTAAAAGAAATACTAAAAATTAAAAATAAATAAGAAGTGTTTATATTTAAAGAAAAAACAGATTATAATGACAGGTTAGGTTAGGTTGGCCCTAGAGGAGGCTAGACTAGGTTTGGAATAAGTCCTCAGCAGTGCCAAATATAGTTGCCGATAGTTGCACAATAGATGTTCCAGTGTATGTAGTAAAAATTTTCCTTAAATACTTACACATCCGTTCACCTTCACAAACTATTGGTGCCAGCGTTGAAAAGAAAGTAGCCATGAGAAGGCTTCTCAAAGTATGACGTTCGTTAGGATTTCAATCTGGTATTTAGATTGGTATTTTTAAACTTTGCATATGACGAAATTGAGCATAACTCAAGTTATGAAATGGCTAAACAGATCCCAACTTTAATGTTCATAGAAGGAGAGGCTAGTTTTGCGATATGAAGTCCAGGCACTTATCTTCTCACAACGTGCTAAAATTCAATGAACCAAGCAAGAGAAAACAGTCCTAGAACCGAACTTAAGACTTTAAAACGTGTTAAAACAGAGACCGAATATTAGAATTTCAGAGGAAAAAAAATGCGAGATATATTCAAGCTCAAAAGGAGTGATTCGATCTGCACCTTCGGATTAAAATTGAATACAAGCTCGAAAGGATTCAAACAATCCTGAAAGGCGTGTATCATTCCGAAAAGGCTAGTGCAAATCTCGAATCCGTACTTGGAGGTCAAATAATCCTGACTCGAGATGGATGCGAGTTCGGATGTCCCATGGCAAATCGAAAGGGAGAAAGAAATTGAGGGCAAGAAAATCTATCTCCAATACTATGAGGCAAAATGGGAATGTGTTGATTTTTGCTAATATGAAACCTTGCAATTCCCACTCGGTCGAACTTGCACCAAGCCGATTTCAAAACCAAATTAAGTTAGATTTTCGAGCAAAAGTCAATATCGGGCCTTCTTGATTTGATCCCACTAAGGGATCAATTCGAGTTCGGTTAACAAGCTCAAATCAAAACCATGTCGGATAATGTTGGGATCAAGTCAAGAATTCCGGGATTGAAAAATTCGAGATCAAGTCAAGTCCTGTTCGTACTTGGAACGATAAAATCCAGGATTGTCCGACTTCTGACATCGTTTCAGATTAATGTTCTGTGTAGGTTTAGAGCCCAGTGAGAAGGTAATATATCTTACTTGTCAAATGTTATCTCAGTTATTTCAGTACAAAAGATCAATATCGGAATAAAACTTTTCCAACTTTGATAGAAACATCGATTTTAATATTTTTAAAATAGACGGCATCTCCAGGATACAGGAAGCTGTCACTTGCGTAAGCCCACTCACCCCTTACAAGTCATTTTTTTATTGGCAGATACGCAGCAAAGCACGCAAGGAGTACCAAAACATGATATCTATAGAATTTTCAGCTAAGAAGAAGAGGCGGTAAGGGTGCAGCCTTTCTCAAGTTTATACTGTCCTCATAATAGTTCTGTATTGAAGGCCACCCTAGGATAGAGTTAGGCTTAACAGGGAATCCGAACCGGCCCAAGTGGCGTTACTTTAAGAGAGACCTGTCGCTCTTAGCCTTCGCAACCCAACCTAACCTAGCTAGTCTGAAATGGAAACTTCTCAATGTATATTTTATTCATCAATTTATCAATTTTTGATAAGAATGTTGAAAATTTGAAGAAACCTGTGAGGAATTCAGCTCTACCAACTCTTATGCGGAGAGCAGAACTTATTTCACTGGGAGTTATTTCATATGCGAGTCACTTCATGGGCCCCCTCATTTTTGCTCTGCTAATTTCATCATATTATTTCACTTTTAGTTTTGCATTTTTTTTCAAAAACTTAATTTCGCTCTCAAATAATTTAATTTAATTTAATGGTGAATATTTTTGCTAACATCAAATTTAATATGATTTATTAAAACACAAATTCCACATTTTTACCTCCCGAAAAATGAAAAAAATTTGTAATCTACACACACACCACACACACACACCACACACTCACACCCACACACACACACGACCACACACATCTAAATCCGGTTGGAACATGCAGTGCCACCCACTGAGGTTGTGATTTTGGACGCTAAGGGCGACCGCATCGAAAACGGCAGCATCGTGGGCCCCATGCAGGAGCGTCAATCTCTGAAAGCCACATGCACGGTGAAGAATACACGTCCCCAGCCAGCTGTAGGCTGGTTCCGTGGCACCAAGCGTCTAGCAACGTGTGAGTATAGCAAATCCCTTCGAAACCGCCGGGGCTACAGCTCCTGGCCAAGGTGGCATAAAACTTTTTGTGTCATAAAAGCAACCGAAGCGCGTTTATTGATTTCCACCGCCGGGGTTAAGTAGCCAATTTGATGATGCATAAGCCAAGAGGAGAGTTTACGATGCGCCACAAACTTTATGCCCGGACCAGGGCAGGATTTCGAGATGCTTATCAACAGTTTGCATACAGAATAGAAGGAATAGCCCGCCCGGCCGCGCCCGCAGCTCATAAAATGTTATGCCCTTTTATTGTGAAGCATAAAATGTAAAATTAGGAGGCATTTTCATTAAATTTTTAAGGGTGGTCCACCCCCGTCCGCCATCCGCCCTCCGCAATAATTGATTTCTATTTTAAAATCAACTGAAGAAATCTCCGGCCAGTTTTCCAGTTGGGGTGGCAACCAAGCCTTCCTTCCATTCCCCGCCGGCTTTGGATAATTGGCCCTGGCGGACAGCGGCAACCCTTTCAAAGATCCGTCCTATTATATTTGATTTTATGCGAAATTTATTTCTGTTTTTAAAAGCCGTGCTTATTAGACAACTGAACCGCATGGCCGGTACATAATTAGCAATCGGAAATGGTAGAACGGATTGAACCCTTCCGAGCTGACTTCAAAGCCGAGTTGCTAATGATCACAAATAGTCAAATAGTCAACAGGTGCCATCCATATATGGCTTGCCTAGCTGCTGACCTTGTTCCCATCTGTCCAAACAATTAATTACTTCTTCCACACAGATTCACCCACTCATGACCTGAAGGACGGACTCTATACGTCAACACTTGAATTGGAGTGGCAATTATCACGCGAAGACCTCGCCCAGGATATTGAATGCCGTGTGGAGTCGGCGGCCATAAAGAATGCAATTGTTACCAAATTCAGTGTGGATTTGCAAGGTGAGGCCACGGATGACTAAGCGCTGTCCCTCTCTCTCTCTCTCACTCTCTCTGCCAGGAATGACTCAGCCATGGATTTTATGTGCCATGTTTTTCAGGCCAACAAGTTTATGTGGAAGCGCGCGGGCGCTTAGTTAAATGGCCAAGGGGATTATCCGTGAAAACGGGGTCTGGTTTTACAGCTTTGTTTGTTTAGATCTTCGGTGGAGAGTGCGTAAAACACATTCCCTGCGAATGTCATAAAAGTGGGCAATATGCTAGATGTGCCTCCAGTTGACAAATTACCTAACATCAGTCATCGAACTGGTTTGCCTTGAGGCCGTTGCTTTTAATCGATCCAACTTAAAAAGCGCCATAACTTTCTGTTTTGGGTTCATTAACCCAGCAGGTTTGACACCACCTAAGCACAGAGCCCCCCCTCCTAAGTAAGGACTACAGCCAAGCGTATCCTGTGTCGCCTCCCCAGGCGCCTGTTCAGACTTTGAGAGTCATGCAAATAAATTTTTATAATTAAAAGCCCTCTGCGCTGTTTTTATTCTCTTCGCCATTGACGAATGATTTGACATTTTTCGTTGAAAAATTAATGAAAGTCATTAAATGTAACATGAAACTGAGCGACTAAAACTCAACAATGTCGAGCATTCAAGTTTTTCATTTACAAAGTGGATAAATTGATTGATGGCACGGTTCGAGCAACCCATGCCCACATGCAAATTGCCTTTATTAATGTTTTATATTATGGAAAATGGAATAAGAAAAGCCCAGACACGGGGCTGCAGCGACGAGAGAGCAGCAGACAAAAGCCAATTACAAAGTCAGGCATTTTAAGCAATTTTCTAAAAAAAACCCCCCACCCACTCTCCTCCTCTTTTCGCAGTGCGGCCCACGAGCATAGCCATCAATGGTGTGGAACATCATACGGTGCAGGGCAGCAAAGTGGTGCTAACATGTGACGTAAGTACTTCAAAAACCATTAAAGTAGAAGATGAAACTACCCTTTGATATATAAGAGTGATGAAGTTTTGGTTCTTAAAAGTTGTCGGACTTCAACTTGAGCAAATTGTGAAGTGTTTTCTTAATGGGTAGAATTTAAGAAGTATTTTTGTGTGAAACATTCTGAGAATGTTGATCGTTTGATGATAGGGAAATAGCATCGAATGAGATAAGTTTAAGGATGATCTTATTAGGATCGAATTGAGTTGGTAAAGCAGTTCAATAACAAATTATCTCTCACCTGCCCTTTTCGACCATTGGCCTGAGACCGAAATCAAACTGAGTCAAGCCTCCGCATGCGCTCGGCTGGAGTCTTTGTGTGTATCGCGAAGATTGTTCGGCCGCTGGGGACCAGGCGTGAGCATCGCATACTTGTGTGATCTCCTCCCTGTTGAAGTGATCGAAGAAAGGACTGCTTTTAATGAGATTAATATTTTTCACTGAGTTTCTTAAGACCACAAAAAGTTGCTTCCGTATTAATACGATTATACACACCAAATTTATCATAGTCCAATTGAACGTAGACATTGATGGCCTGTCATGGCAGCGTCATACATAACCCCCACCCAACATTTGGAAGATTATTTTCATAAAAATCACCTTGATGAGTCTTTTTCGACCCCTTTTGATGATTTAAATGAAATGCCCATCATGCGCGATTAGTTGTGACTCGAAAATTACTCTTGAATATGCTCAAAATATGATTTAGTGAAGTACGTCAAAAAAAACACTCTAATGACTCGAAAATGATTGATGTAGGAGCCTGGAACCCTACGTCAGATTTGAGATTTGGGATATCATATTTAGGGGTCAACAATATTCAATTGTTTTGTGACTACCCCCAGAAAACCCGGGGCAACACAATTGGAAACTGATCAAAATAACGGGCTAAACTCGACTCTTCAAGGGTACCATTTTCTCCCGATTAAAGTATCATTTATGATCAGAGAATCAGCCCCAGCCCCGAAATAGACTTGAATGTGATCAAAAATTACACAAAATGTTTGCTGAGTCCACACTGTATATTCACTCAGATTGGCGGACCAGTTATAGACGCACTCTCTTCTTTGAGCTGATATTTCTATCACAACCGCTTCACGGTCTCGCCCGCTGCCATAATTGTCTGCCCATTCGCCTTTGTCTTGTGCGAGCTGGCGCCACTTGGTTACACCATTTTCGTTTATCGAGATAGGGCTCTGTTATCCAACTCATGCAGGGTAATTCTTTGTATTTTCCGACTGAAATTGTTTAGCTGGTTATCATTGTTCCTTAACAACCTTAAAGTTGTGGCGTAAGAGCATTTAACAGGTGTATAAATGTAGCAGGTAGGTAATAGTTCCAGTAGGTATCGCTTCATTCCAGCGACATCGCATTGCTTTCGCATATTTATCTTCCTTCGGGAAGAAGTGTGCCACACTGTATTACTTGTGGAAGATCAGGAAAAAGACTCTTCGAAGAGATAAGAAAGCGCTTCTTTCTGGCTTATAAGAAATGGTGTCTTCCTAGAGTCAATATAAGTTCAACATAAAAGTCTATGTTACGGAATACATAAAAAAATAATCTTTTGTGGGAATAGCAGGCGTTTCCTGCTGGAAATACCCCATCTCATATATTTCAAAAAGCTTAGAAATGGGAGATAATTAACGAATTGTTGAATATTTGTTTTCAGTTTTATAATTTTCTCTAAGATTTGAACATGGGATCCTTGAACTCTACAAAATTTTAATGACGCGTCAACCAGATCCTCCATCGCTAATGTTAGTTACTGCACTTCAGAATTGAATTGAATCTACCAACTGCCTAAAACTATGCAATAATATATTTCTTGCATTTCGCTTAGATTTGACATCTTGTAATTCTCAAGTTTTAATTCCAGGCCCTTTAAACTGCACTTTCAATGATTGCATGATAAAAAGGCGAGATCAATAATAAATATTTGCATTCAGCATTACCCGAAGCACAAATGATTTTTTTTATCCCTTGTATGATAAAAATGCGATACCTAATTTATGTTACTGCAAACTCTCCCCTCAAACTATCGCCAAACTATCTTGTTGACCAGAGATATAAGTAACATGGACAAAGTGTTTTGACGGGGACTTTGCTTAATAACTTAAAAGTATCTTTGTTTTCCCAGCAAACGTTTTTTTATCGCGGAAGATTAGAATTCGATTCTTTCTTCTAGCCTTATCGCATTAATTGCGTCCCTCTTCGAAACACTTCTGAACGGTAATAAAGCGATACCTTTAGGAGTTAAGATAAGGTTTCTTCCAAGAGCTATGAAAACGATTCTCCATGCAGATAAGAATATTCTCTGTTTCGGAATACGAAAATCTTTCTCTTCCGTGGAACTAGAACGCAATTCATCTTGAAGATATGAAAAATTCTTAATGATTTCGCATGATTTGATTGTTCATTTTGACACTTCGAGTGCTTATGTATTTGTGGTTCGATTAGTAATTAAAGTAAATCTGTTTGATCTGTTTGGTGTGTTTCATAGTATTTTTCCTTGTCTTTTGACTTGCTTTGCCCATAACGATAGATAATCGAAACCTGAGGACTAACTAAAATAACACAAATCAACCAAAATTAGACTTTTGTCAGAGTAATTTGGGGTTGGTGGCGATTCTATATGATGGGCTGGATGATGCTTTTGTCAGTTGTGTATGGTTGATAGCGATTCTAGATGATGTGCTGAACACGAATCTGTTGTGAATGGCCCATCAAGCGTAGGTTTAAGTGAATATTTGGAGACTTTTTAGTGGCGATTGTTGAAAACCAAAACTTTTGGCTTGACTTTCATTGATACTATCATAATTTGCTTTTGCTTAACTTCTATTAAACACAAATTGTGATTTGGATATATTATTATTATTATATTATATTGCCAAATTATCATCTTTCCAAAGGTATGCAATGCAAAAGCAGGAAAGTAGGCTAGGTATTTCTGGTTAATATCTATAAAAAATCTTAACAATACCCGTTGCATACTTTTGTACAGCAAAACTTTGTGATATTTCAAGCGTGTTTAGTATATTTTATTATACTATCAAAGAGAGCAAGAACAGAAGAACAGGTTCCCCAGAACACTCTTCTTGAAGAGAGTCCACATAGGCAATTTAGTCAGCTTTAAGCTTAACTTGCGCTTTTATACCCTTTGATAAACAGAATCCTGTTGCCTAGTGTAATTAATCTATTTCTCATTTTGAAGCCTCATACATTCCTCAGATCATTCCAATATTATTAACTGATCCGAGATACATCCTCTCGCTAAATGATCAACCAACTGCACACTGCACACCTGCAAGGATGCAAAGGGCATCCCATGTCTACCTTGTTTCCTTTCTGTTTTCCTTCTCCACGTTGCTGACAAGTAATTGACAATAATTAACTGGCAATTATTTTGCGATTTTTCGTAGTTGTCCTCGTTGTTCTCGACATGTGACCAGCAGCAGTTAGCTCGAACTTGCTGGGCCTGCTCCAACATACACAGTCCTACGACAATGCCCTGTCATTTGCCGACGACCACCTCAGCCCTCCCCCCCCCCCCCCCCTTCAGACATTTTGCCCCATTGCATTTTAATGGAAAAGCGCTCAATTGACTGCAGTTTAACAGCATTTTGAAAGACAGCAGCTAAGGACTTGCCTCCGAGCTCTGAGCAAAATTATGCAAAATTGCCTATTGATTGCGTATTATGTTCTAATGGAATTTCATGCCTGCCAAGGCAACAAAAACTCTTCTTGGCTAATGGAAATACATGTGCATGAATATGTGCACTTGTCGTCTGATGGAACTTTAATAGCAAATGGCTTACTTCTCTCACTTCACACAGATTCATGGCGCACGGCCAGCGGTGAACCTCACTTGGTATAACACCTCATCGATAATCAGTGCGGAGGAGAATGATTTGACTGAAATAAGGACCAAGGCGGTAAGTCATGGGGGATGCAAATAAACCAGGAACAGCACTTTGAAATGTTGAAATTCTACCTATGACAGTTCGAAAAGGAGGATGGCACCTATCATACGCAATCGGAGTTGATCTTTAATGCCACCCGCTTTGAGAACGATCGGGTGTTCCGCTGTGAGGCTGAGAATATTGTGCTGCAAATCAATCGGGAGAAACCAATGGCCTCCGACCTGACATTGGAGGTGTTGTGTAAGTATGCCTAGACTCAAGTGGAAACCATTTATTGGATCTACAATTTACTTTCATTCCAGATCCACCCGTTGTCAAGGTTAGCCCCCCGGAAATGGTCACCAATACAAGTGAAATAGTTTTGCTAAACTGTGAATATGTGGCAAATCCGGCGTCCCTAACCCAGGTGGTTTGGTAAGTCCCCACTTTTGTTTCAATATATACTTCCGGCTTTAACTTGAGGATTTGTGTTAAAGCGAGCGGCCGAAATTCATTAAAAACCATAAACTAACAATAAAGCCGGGGCGATAATCCAGCTGCACAAGTTTCGCACGAACCGAAAAAGCGGGCAAATTCAAAAGTCAAATGCACAAGGCAAACGAACTCAAATTGCTTTTAGATCCGTGTGCGAGTCTGTATTTGTTGTGGCCTACGGGCAAAACTCACGCGTACTTTGTGCGGCTGGCTGCGTAGGTGACTGGGCGAGGTATGAGCCGGAGTGGATCCCGAGGGCGGGGCCGGGAGAAGGTTGTGTGACTTCCAAGCAGGTTGCATGCAGAACTCAATTTAACTAAAATTTCCACAGTAAACAAAAATCTAATTAAAAACAAATACAAAAGTAAATAGACTGCGAGACAGACAGCGAGAAAGAGTGAACTGGGGTGGGTAATAAAGTGCGTGCACTGGGAACCGCATTCTGTTTGCACAAGTGCTGTTCCGTCCTACCCACACCCATTCCCAGTCCCAGTCCCAGTCTCACCCCCCCCATCCCGCTCTCTCTCCTCACAGTTCTCCTAGTCGCAGCGGGAATGCATTTATCTGCTGAAAATCAAAACAAACTCGAAATGCAACTCGCAAATGCGTAATGTGAATGTGAATACGAATGGGACTGGCAATCGGAATGGAATCGGAATGGTATGTGCCGAGGTTGAAGCTGTACAATGCAATACATCCATTGATGCACTCAAAGAAATGAGGGAGCGAATCCGAGTTGCAAGTCAACATGAGAAATTACTATCTATTATGTATTAGACAAGATTTACACGGTGAAGTTCTCTTAGAGGGCAGAATGTAAAACGCAAAGTGTGTACGTTTTATGAGGGAAAGTTTTTGAATCTTACCTGGGTCTCTCGCTTACTTAGAGATCGTCCATGAAGTTTTCTTTACAGTGTAAATCCAGTTTTAGACTTATCGATAATACATTTTGATTCTAAAAAAATGCGGTTCCTGCTAACCCGGTTTCTCTATGTCCTGCTAGTTAAACTGACCGGTAGGTTAGCCGAATTTAAGTGACTCCACAATGTTGACTTATCCGCAGCTTCAAGCTCCGGTTAAGCTTAAATCTCTAGTTCAATTTTTGCAGAGTTTTCGATATTTTCATCGATAGAAACGAAAGAGTTTTCGATATTTTCATCGATAGAAACGAAATGTTTATGAACAAACGAACCTTAACATTGACGCCGTGGAAGAGGATTCTTGGTTAACTTTTTCTTAGCTTAAATTATTACTCAATTTTTCAGAAACATGCATTGTTGTCAGAGACTAAGCTTTTGTTGTTGCTGCGTTTTTAGGCAAGTGTCAGTTTTCTTGTCACAGCTCGTGACCTTCGTTTCTTCGGCAAGCCTGCACCTTGTCTCTCTTTAATTTTTGGTTTTAATTGAACTTTTTTCAACAAAATGTCCACCATCATTAGGAAGTAACAAATCCAATACAGCAGATATATGACACACTCAGGTCACACTATTTCAGCGATAGGAATTTATCGATTTAGGGTAAAACTATCGTTGAGAAAACCAAATGACTTAACTTCGAGTAACCAATTTAGGAGGCGATTATCTAACCTATGCTTTTGAGAAAATGCTAAGCTTAATAGATCATTGTTGAACAGTATCTTTGTGGTGCAGAGCTTTCCCTTGATCAGGCTATATTTTGAGCCACAATCATTATTTTTAATCCAGAAGTCAATTGTCTTGTATTCCGCATACTTTCATAATAGATCATAAATTATTTTGCATACCAAGCATTTAAGCTGAGTTTTAGATCAATCGGAAGATAAATAGAATTTCCCGTCCTTCACCCAGAAAAAAGTATGGACTAGAATGGCCCAAATTACCCAAAATTGTATGTATGCAAATGTATACATTTTCAAAAATTGTCACATCCTTCGGTCAGATTTTCAAACTTCGTTCAATCTTAACTCAAGAAATCGATTCATAAAGCTGCATTTTCATTTGATCGATATCTCAAAAAACTAGCTCAAAGTAGATATTAGACAAGTGTAATATACCCTGATTAAACACAACAAAATTATCATGATAAATGCTCTTTAAAGTATGCTATGCATAACAATATTACTAATTCAGGAAAACAATTCTCTTATAGTTGGCGGACTACTAACTCATTTTGAATACCTTCAATTAGTCCGTCAATCTTAGTGAATGTAAATTGTGAATTATGTATGACGCAGCCATATCTGACTCTCAGTTACTGACTTAAGTTGAGGATTATTAAAGGCAATTAAAATGGGATAAAATGGGCAATTTATAAACGGGATAATAGTCAATCTGAGAAGCTCAAAAGTATATGAAAAGTTGCAAGAAAACTAGGCTATCTGAGTTTTCTTATGAGATTTCTGACAGCCAACGCACAGTAAACTAAGACCTTAGTCTTGGGTCGTCCAAAATTCCATCAAATTTTCACACTTAAAGTACAACAACACGATTCTTAATGGCAAGCTTCAAAAATGCCATTAAGCCATTTCAGCTCTAGAATCGCCCTTGATTCGAATTTCAAGCCTTAAAGCCTGTACTTAAGCATAACTTCCCAAATTTAGCTTAAATCAGTTCGGATAGTAATTTTTCCCGTAATTCTGAAGGAAAGACTGTCCGATCTGTTCTTGAATTGCCCGTACTGTCCGACTATCTCAACTCTGAGAGCAATTCCTTGAGCATATCGTTGCGACTTAGCTTTTAATCTGCTCGAAAATTTCACCAAATCTTATCCATTTTAACACGATCTTAAGTATAACAGTAATCTTTGATACTAATTGATGCTACATACAGTAAATTCTGTTGGATTTATTTTAAGTATTATCTCTGGATTTATTTAGATCAACTCTACTTGATCTAGTTAATCCCTATTATATTGAACACTTCGTCATAGAAAGCTTTTTCATACAAAGCAGCTACATAAAGTGTCATTATGGTTTTTAAAATTCTTATGTGATTTATCAACAATTGTGATATAGAATTCCAAGATAACATTGGAATACTATATTTGAACATTACTTTGCAAGCGGTGCTCCTGGCTAATCTAATGGGTTCAGGTGATGCAGCACGACAGTATAATGAGATTATCGTCCCGTAAACGGAATCGAACTAGAGTGGTACAGCGGAAAGGTGTGTGTCTGCTGTGCAATAAGATATCGTGTGTTCGATCCTGCCCCGGGTCATGTAATGAAACGTTTTTTCTTTTAAAGTGTACACACCCGGTCACCTTCACTAGCTATTGACGCCAGCTTTGAAGAACCCAGCCATGATAAAGCTTCTCAAACATTGCTAAAAATAAGAAGCATTTAAGCCAAGAGATTGAAGGCATCTCGGCTTCTCTCTTTGGATATATTATAAAAGAGGAAATGGGATTCACGCACAAATCGATATGACACTTCCAAAGAAGGAATGTTTAGTGTTGACAGAAAAATTTAGGGATCGTTTGATAAAAGCAGAAATTGTACAGAATGTTTTAAAATGTTCATCAGCCACAGAAGTCTGGCATTGTTTAGGGACAAGGATTTGTTTCACACTCTATTAAAATTTCCAAATATTTAATAAACTCTACAGCTTTAAATGCCTGCAAGTGTAAAAACTCTTCTTTCGATAGACTCCATGGACGATTTACCAGATCTGTGCTATCTTACATACTTCCATTTTGGTGCTTCCATTGAATTACCATCTGTGGGTAGACCTTGTTGAGAAACATCCTCTCCAAAGAAGATTAACCCCAGTAAAATTATCACTAGTTAGCTACGGCAATTTGAAACCCTACTCGATTTCCATTTCCATCCACTTCTCCTGTTACATTCCACAATTTCTTTCGGTGTGCTGCTGCC
This sequence comes from Lordiphosa andalusiaca, assembly GCA_035044965.1. Classification (NCBI taxonomy): domain Eukaryota; kingdom Metazoa; phylum Arthropoda; class Insecta; order Diptera; family Drosophilidae; genus Lordiphosa; species Lordiphosa andalusiaca. The sequence continues at coordinate 461,679 of JAWNNM010002284.1, forward strand.
AAACCCCATCTTATCCCGGCATATCCACATCGGCAGCAACAGGGCCATATAAAATTACACAATCGCACGGTGGACTGCTGAGCACGCATAATGCGAAATCCGAAATCATCGCTGTGGTGCGGCAACTCAATGAAATTCAATCCCTAACGCCGAAATGCGACCAGGACACGCAGCATGGCTAACAAACTTGGTCGAAATTCATCGGCGAGTGCCAAACATATTTTTGCAAATGCTGCTTCTCATTTCTCATTTGCTTACGAAAAATGCAATTTTCGACGAGATTTGAGATGCGAGTCAGAGATTTTTCAGTGGGGGCGAGCGGATTCGGATTCTAATTGGAATATATGGGTAACAGTTGGTCAACAGCTCGTGCCAGCTAAGTTTAAAGGAAATGGAGTTTAAATTCAGGGCCCTGCGGAAAGCGCTCCGCCGTCTGCTGAGAAGTTCTCAAAAGTTGTGGGAAAGCCGAAAGCAATTCTGAAAATTGAATTTGGCGCTTGACGCACACACACACACACACACACTCACACACGCGCAGGCCCTTGATTAATAGTGCACCAAATGTAGTCACTTTTTCGCATTGCATACTTTGCCGGGATCTCTCTCCTCCGCCAACATAAACATCATCTAGAGCACAAAATGCCACGCACACACAAGCGCTTAATTAGGGGAGAGGAAGGGCAAAGGAGCAGAGCAGCTCGCTCTTTTGATGAATGAAGATGGAACAGCCAACAAACCCACTCACACGCACGCACGCACGCACACAGAGATACACGCTTTCGCTCTCAACTGTGTCAAGTGCCTGCATTTTACAAGCCGCTCCCCCCCCCCCCCCACCACCACCGCCTCCGCCGTGCAGTTTTTGTTAAGCTTTCGCTTTGCTTTACCAACTGAGAAATTAAATGCACACACCAAAGTGACACATGGAGGAAAATTTATTTAGCAGGCATTTTGCGGGACTTTCATCCATTTTGCTTGCCGAAATGCGTTGCTCGGGCGGCGGTGGAGGGGGGGGGGAGAAGGGTGGTTTAATGTATGGCAAAATTTCTGAGTATTTGTGAATGCTCTCTGAAGAAGTTTTCACAACGGTTCACCTTGAGCCGCAACTGGCGCCAACTGTGAGGGAGGGAAGCGGCCATGAAAAAGCTACACAAACTTTGCTTTGGGCTGAAAACCAAATATTGAAGGCAACTAACTTTGTCGGATGTGAGGCCGAGACGGTGATCCGCTCCGAAGGACAATGTTCTTACGACTGACATCGACAACCTGACATTTTCTACACTCAAAGAAACGAGAAGCTTAGAAGTAAGGATATGCAGTTTCTGAAAAGAAAAATTGACTTCAACCAAAGATTTATAGATATTATAGATGACGCATGTGGAGCAAATCTAATATTGGTAGCCCACTTACGTCATCTATAATACATTTAAGTCTTTGATAAAACACTTACTCCGTTATATCAAAGATCTATAGATATTTTAGATGACGCATAAGGATCAAATCAGATATTAGAAGCCAATATTAGCCACCAGGTATAATCGTTTTTTGTTTCACATGCGTCATCTATCATATTTATTAATATTTGCTTCAACTCAACATTCAAAACATATTTTTACCTGAACGGCCAGATTTTGAAATTATATTTTTTTTTTGAGGAAATGGTCACCGAAATATAAGGTCACTTTTCTTAGACTTTTGAATACAGTTGAGTTAGTGTCAGTTTAAGCTTTCGTCTGAGAAGAGGCTGCAAGGCCTTGCAAAGCTTATTATTATTTTGCCCCGAAGTTTGAAACGCATAGAAATATTCATTTCCGACCCAATTAACTATAAATTCTTGATCAGGGTGACGAGTTGAATCGATTAAGCTTTGTTCTTCCGGCTGTCCGTCTGTCTGTCTGTTTCTACGCCAACTAGTCCCTCAGTTTTGGAGATATTGAGCTGAAATTGTGCGTACAGTCTTCTTTTTGCTGTACGCTACTAATATATCGGAGCCGACCGGTTTGGATGACTATATCTCATAGCTCCTGTAGGTAAAATCGTTCGGAAAACTTCTAAACACAAATTTTTTTTCAATGGAAACGTCTCCAAACTTTGTGTTTCTATGTTTTTTTTTATAATTTATAATTCCTAGTTTTATTAAAATCGGACTATATCCTATAGCTGCCTTACAAAACATAGGTCTTGAAAATCTGTTTGTAATGGCAGCATCCTGCAATTATTGTTTCACATGCTTTCCCATAACACTACAAATTTTTGTCCAAATCGGATGACTATATCATATAGCTCCGCGTATTTTTGAAAATATTTAAGCGAGCACTTGCAAGGGTATAAAAACTTCGGCACAGACGAAGTTAGCTAAGCTTTCTCGTTTATACTTTAACTTCCCTCCTCTTGGACTGGAACTGAGGACCCTGGATATAACACATGCGTACTCGACGTCTTAGCGCAGATGACTATCAACGTCACGCGTAGCAGTACGACAAAAAACAGTATAGAGTTGAGCCAGGCGAGAAATCAAAGTACATAGTTCACATAAGCACTTAAAAAGCAATAAGGTAGGTGGTGTAGTTGACAGAACTATTGCTTTTCGGGAGATTTAGTGTGTTCAAATCCTTGTCGAAGCATTAGTTTTTAAATTATTTAAAATGTTTATTTATGATTTTAGATCGTTATAAATGTCTCTGTGCACGATTTTAGCACTGCATTTTTGTTTGTTTTAGTTACAATGTTTACGTCGGGCTTGTTTAGTGATCGAAAATGCATATAGGAGTCCGCTTTGCCGGGTTTCTAAACTGTAATTTTCGTTAAGTTTATTATTTTAAAGCAGGGCTGCACACCAAAAAATATATTTGGATCGCCGACACACTGGTTCTAACAAACATTAACCCATGGTTAAGGTTTGAGGTATTTTGGGTAAAGGTTTTGGTTCGAACCTTGCTGCAGTCCATGTGTTATACAATGTTAATCATTTTTGGTGTTCTAAAAATCCCATTCGACCTAAAAACTATACAAATCGTATGTGAATCGGGTGATTTATGGGTCTGCATCGGATAGTAGAACACATGGGAATATTCGATATATAATTTACTGTTAAGTAATATTCCATTTCGGAATTTTCGTAGAGAAATATTAACAATGTAATGTTAGACTCCTGCTTTACACAATTATTTGAAAAGCTTCTAAGTCGAGGAGCTAAAAAACCAGAGGCTATTATGGATGAATATTTTAATAACTCCTGCTCATTTTAGAAGAATTTTAGAACCATATTGGTAAAGTCACTAAGCAGAAGGTCGAATTTCTGAAGTTAATAATTTTTTTTAATGGAACCGATATTTTAGGTTCGTGTTCAGATTTAATTTGTAATGATGTGCGGTTCAAGTTTCGGTTCACAGTAAAGTTGGTGTTCCGTGTTCGAACCGGTTGGCAGCCCACTATTAATTTAACTAAATATTTCTATTATAGTCCATAAATACATTTTAGGCTCACAATTTCCTAAAATTAAGTAAGAAACATTTTTTGACGTTATGCTTTGCCTGTCATTTAAAAGCCTTTGAAAACATGAAAAATCTACTGACGAGAGATTCTACATAAGGTGCCAGAAATGCCCATACCGACAATGTAGTTATTTGTGTGCAGCCGTAGTCGCATTAAGTTAAATTTGTTCTTTTTTAAACAAGTTCCGCAACTGCATAATAACACCAACTGCGCAGCTCCATCATGAGAACAATTCACCAGATAACACTCAACGAAAGCAGCTCCCAAACATTCAACAGATCCGTTCACCGCGACGGAGACAATGCCCATTCCTCCTTATCTTCCCACTTTTGTTCATTCTTTTCTTTGACGCTCAAACAATTCCGCGCTCGCTTCTGTCTGCTCGTAAAGAACCAAAGGGAAGCTCGTATTCCTACAATTTAAAAGCCGTTGCATACTTTTCAGCGGCTGGCGGCATAAATCGAAATTATATTGCCAACTGAGTCGTCCGCTCCCGTTCAGTATAAATTTTAATTGATTTACAATAAACGAAAGGTAACGCAGAAAAGCAATTTCACTTCACATTTTTGCCGCGTTTCCTCCCTTCGGTGTTTCCACCTGCCTCTGCAATGCAGCGCAGGACCATGGTTTTTTCCGGTGCCCGGCCGCCTCGTTAATTTAATGACTAACCGCTCTCCACTCGCCACTCGGCCAGCATGTGGCGGTGCTTCACTCTGCCCCACATGCAGCACAACTTGTGTGGCATAAATCCGCACATCGGTACAAGCATATTTAATTTTAATTATCGGCCCTGGTTCTCGTAGAATGTTGCCCAAAAAGTTAACGAGCCCCTCTACACGAAAAATAAAAGGCTGGTGCGGAAATGTGCGTCCATCCAGTGGGCTAACAGCAGCGGAAGTGTTCTTAATGGCAAGAGGAAACAGTATTGATATTATTTTTACATATCTTGTAAGAGTTCTCTGCGCCGCATGGGCCATATGTGCTGGGGTTGCTGATTTATGCGCAACTTGCACACAAACCAAATTTGGAATAAAGTTTAGAAAATCTTGAATTCAAAGATCTTTAATTCAAGTACTGAGATGCAAACGGAATTGTTGCTGATTATTTGCTTTGCCAAAATGGTCACTCATCGAGCTACCCACTTATGTACCTATTTATCTGTGGGTATGTACAATAAATTTCACTCGGCCCCCTTTTGTTAATGTGCCGTGTATGTGCATAAGTATACAATTTCGTGCTGGTCGAGGCCTTCGCTCAGGCAGACGTTTTTAATTGGTTCGAGAATTCCTTCTGTGACTTTTCCCCTTCTCCATTTGCGTCGCTCCTTTGTCACTAAGTCAACTCTCTTTGAGTAAGGAGGAGGAGGTGGAGGGCACTTTGCGGTTTATTGCCTTTTGCGCTTAAATAATTCACCAATTACAATTAGTTTATTTTTATTGAGTTATCAGTTAACTCGGCAGATGGTAAGGGATGCACTTACGTTGCGAAAAAACATACTTTAATTTGCTTCACTTTTATGCGTTCACAAGTTTTTCAGACCAGAAATCAAGAATTTTATGCAACGATTCGGGAGATAAATTAATTATGTAAGCTACGATCTTTACCAAAGCATATTAAAATATAGAAATATTCATTTCCGACACCATAAACCATATATTTTCTTGATCAGGGTGACAAGTTGAATCGATTAAGCTTTGCCCTCCGTCTGTCTGTCTGTTTCTACGCAAACGAGTCTCTCAGTTTTAAAACTATCGAGCTGAAACTTTGCACAGAGTCTTCTTTTTGCTGCACACTACTAACATGCCGGAACCGACCGGATCGGATGACTATAACATATAGCAGCCATAGGAACGATTGGTCGAAAAACTAGGTTCAAGTGAGAAAAACTTATTTGTTTCTAATGTCAACGACTCTAAACTTCGTATTTACTAGTTTTCTCAGCTTCTCCATGATTCTGCCAAGTTTGATCGAAATCGCACATCTATATAGTACAGCTGACATAAAAAAGTAAGGTTAGAAAAATAGTTTTAGTCCGGAAAACGTTTTTGGCTTCAATGTGAACCTCTTTAAAATTGGCATATGTTTATTTTAAAAGCTTTCACACAATTCTTCAAAGTTTTGTCAAAATCGGATGACTATAGGTTATAGCTGCCATAGGAATGATCGGTCGAGAAATTAGTTTTAGTGTGAAAAACTTTTGTGTTTTTAAAGAAAAAGCTTCCATATTTTGTATTTCTTAGTTTGCTATGCTTTTCCATGTTTCCACTTAGTTTGATCGAAATCGGACATCTATATGGTATAGCTGTCATACAAAAGTAAAGTCAGAAAATTAGTGAAAATATCGTTCAAATTTGTTAGAAAAACGTGCTGGGAGGGTATACAAACTTCGGCCGAGCCGTGTTCACAATCCTCTATTATTTTTCAAATGCAATTTTGTAAACAAACAACATTTTATGGTTAAATTGTACACAATAGTTGAGTTGCGAAATTACAAGTGAGGACAGCACTTTAATTTCGTCCTTAATCTGGGAAACATAAATTAATTTTCCAGAAATATTCACTACGCTCTGGGAACTGAAAGCTTTTGTTATGCAAATGTTTCTTTTTATTTTAATAAGATGAATTTGATTTTGAAATATTTCATTCTTCGGATAAATAGAACAAAATATACTTTATTTTGAGTGTAACCTTTGCTCTTCTTTTGATCCTTAAAAAAATGGATACAATTGACAAAACTGTAATTGTTTCCTTATTTTCTTATATCAGCTTGGTATCTCATTGAATTGCATTTTGATGAGGGGAAATTAGACTTATGATAATAAATGGCAACTGGCTAAAACTGAATTAACGCTTAGAACACCATTTGGGTGATCCCCCGGCCAATGCATTGAGCTTTACTCAATACGTGAGTGCGGCTTTATAAATATTGCCTTCCAACTATGCCCTTCTTCGTATTTGGCCATTAGTCAGTTCCATTTAATTCCATTTCAAGCTCATCAACGTTCAAACTTGAAATGTCCCGAATATTCCCTGCAACTTGTCTGAGCAATTGCATCAACTATCAACGTCAACTCTTTTTGCTGCCTGCCAATTGTGCTGCATTTGTAAGTAGATTTTAAGATCCTGGCAGGCAACGACAATGGAAGGACCAAGCTTGTCAAACAACAAAATGCAAAATGAACGACAGTGGAGAGGAGTGGCTTAGGCAGCGCAGGAACTTCAAGTAGCAAAGGCAGTAAATATGTAAAGCAACGTGGAATAGTTAAAGGCAGGCAGCAGACTTGGACACATTTGACATAATTTCGTTGTTCATTGTCCGTTTCGAGCTTAAAAAGTCACTCACTCCCTGCCTCTCCCTGTCAGTCAGTCAGTCAGTCAGTCAGTCGGACGGTGGAGAGGACTTGTGCAAGTTGTTATGAAAACAAAAACACAATGAATCGTGCCCATAAATATTAAATAGACTCTTGGACTCGCTCTGTCTCTCTCTCCATTTTGCTTGCGTCCTGCAAGCAACTGACAGGTTGAGGATGTTTTTGCATGAGCTCGGCTAATATTGAATCTCCCATCCATTCACCATTTCAGGTATCGCAATGGTGAATTGGTCAACGTCAACGATACGGATCATTATCAGGGTGGCAACTCTGAAAATGTGGCCCTCGTCATCAGATCCACGGACAAGGAGGATATAGGCAATTACACTTGCCAACTGTCCAATGACATAGGCAAGGCCGCCTCCGAACAGCAAATCCAGCTGGATGTTCAGTGTAAGAGCCAGATCAAAAGTCATTTGCATCTCTACAGTTCTCCTTTGTTCCCCCCAACAGATGTTCCCATGGTGGAGGTTCTCATGATACCCGAAGGACCTGTCAAGGAAAGCGACGAGTCCAATGTGACATTATTCTGCAACATTTTGGATGCCAATCCCTCGGTTCTAACCAAAGTGCGTTGGTATGCCAACTCCACTTTGCTCAAAGAGCTGCCCGACTGCGAGGAAACAAAGGTGAGGACATAGTGCAAGGATATGGCATTGGCAGATGGCTTATGATTTATTTTACTCACAGGAGGATCTGTGCCACATTGATCCCAGCAAACTGCTGCTGGAGAGCATCGGACGTGGTTTCTTTTACAACTATTCCTGCGAGGGTTTCAATGCCGCAGGCTGGGGTCCACGCAGTGAGGATAAGGAACTGATGGTGAGTGTCGAGAGAACCCTGGATAATCTAACCAGAAGGAAGACAAAATAACTTCACGACTTTGGATATGACTTTAATATCCAAGGGATGATCACTTTTCATATACTTTGTATGATTTTCACCTCCTTTGGATTGAAGACATATCCAGACCAAATGGATACGGGAAATCATTCAATGCACATATTATTATATCCTTTTTTGTCTGATATGATTGGGGTTCGGAATTGCTCACGAGCGAGCCGCGCGCTCTGAATCTTTTCGGCTCTCGCTCAGAAACGAGAGCCGCTGCACTGCCGGAAGCACTAAACGTCTCACAGTTCGTGAGCCACAGCTTCTGGCTCAGAGCTAAGAGCCGCAGCTCGGGAGCCGTGAGCCATCAACGGGCTCTCGGCTTGTGAGCCACAGCTCTCGGCTCGTGGCCCATTTCTCTTTGAGCGTGAGCCTTAGCTCTCCACTCGTGAGCCACAAAATCAACCTTTGCACGATGTATTTAGATTTTTTTTTAAATCTTAATGCGTACGAATCCATGGAAATGCCCATATACGAAGTATATATCCCAAATATGTCGATCTTTCATTTTTTAGTGGCTATAGCTCACGAGCCGAGATCGGGTTGAGGGCTCACGGCTCCCGAGCAGTGATTTGGCTCACGGTTGATGGCTCTCGGCTCTCGACGTAGGTCTCTCAGATCAGAGCCAAGAGCCGAGTGCAATGAGCTGAGAGCAAGAGCTGGCTCTCGAGAGCTGCGAGCAAAGACCAATTCCGAACACTGTATATGATGCGTTTTATTTGAATTAACTTTATTCCTTTCTTCCTCTTCGATCTTCTAGGTACACTATGAGCCGGGTCCGGCGACTCTCACCCACTTTCCCACCGTCGCTGTGAAAAAGAAGAGCGTCATCTTCAGCTGCTCTGTGGACGATCCGGGCTATCCCGAATCGAATAGGTTTGTAGCTGACACAAACACCACCACCACAACACTTCCACCAACCACCATTGCCTACCACACCGTACAAGCCCTGCTGCCGCATGAGGCTGACGCAGCCTTCGAGGCGCTGCTGAAGCAAAGCCTGCAAACGCAACTCGAACCAAACGAAATTAAAGAAACGCATGCCCTAATTGATTTACATTTGAATCATTCCCTTTGTACATTGCTCACGCTCACCACCTACACGCCACAATCACAAATCTTAACCCTATACACGGGCGGGCCATCCCCATCGTCATCAACTGCATCCGCATCCGCATCTGCATCTGCATCCTCCTCCCCCGCTTACGCACTCTACCGCAAAATGGGCAAATTCACGTTCGCTGCTCAACTGGTTATGCAACCCATTAGATATCGCTGGCTGCGCGGCGGTCGCGGGCCGCTGCAGGACATCGTCACCAAGGACTGGACGGTGGAGCCCGTCGGCCTGGACAGCCGCACCAACTACTCGTGCTATGCGTACAATGAGGGTGGCAAGGGTGTAATGGCCACAGTCAATTTGGAAGTACACGCTCCGCCATTTTTCATCAAGAACCTGCCGCCCTATACGGGCATCCTGCACTCCTCGCCCCAAGCCAATCTAACCTGTCGCATTGAGTGCGTGCCGCGCTGTGAGATCTCCTGGCTGAAGGAGGGTGTGCCAATCGAGAAGAACGATACGCGCTACTTTATCAAAGAGAAGTACATGGATGCCTCGCCGGCAACGGGTGATTTCGAGAGCATGCTGTCGGTGTTGGTGAGTACGATTACACATGAGAATGTCGATTGGATGGACGGGGCCGGTGGATTTGACCAAAAGTCGTTATATTTCTGAAGCAAAAGGAGCAAACGTTGTTTCCTAAAAAAAAATCAATAAAATTAGAAATATATTTAAAAGCCTTAACAGCAGCCCAAAGACTCAATTCCAAGTCACTCGCAGTCTCTAAGCTCGAGAGATTCCCATTCTACGAAACTTTTCTTGGCAATTTACTTTAAAGTTTTGGGTCATCTAATAGCGCCAATAGCTAGTAAAGGTAAACGGGTGTGTATGTTTTTTAAGGAATATCTTTTTCATTAGAAGTCCTGCAGCGGAATCGAATCCACTACCTTTTGCACAGCAGGTACACACACTACCCGCTGCACCACTCTCGGCCAAAAATTAAACTGCAATTTCTAAAAACAGTGAAAAATGGAGAAGGTGGTCATTGCTCTGAGAAAATTCGGTAGATTATCTCCTTGCTTTTTTAAGCCTCACAAAAAACCTCTCCTGAAAAGAAAGACATTTTCTCAACAATATTATGTACTGAATGATATAACAAGCAGGAGATACAACCGAAACAAATATCGGTTTCGGTGTCGGTTTCTATTACGGATTTTATCTTTGTCCGACCATTGAGGTTATCAGTTTTCTAGCAGTAAAATATATATTTTAGTGCCGACTTAACATCTTCTTTATAGCTGTTGTGAGTCAGATAAAGTTTTAATTAACTCTGTTACTTGTAAATGTAAGTGACAGTTAGGAAGAACCGCTCCAGTGACCTAAATTTGCCCGTGTCACGGTGTGTTTCGTCATGTCACTACGTGAACGTGAGCAAATAGCAGGGGAACTCGTGCGTGAACATCCATGATCCATGCGTTTTTCTTGATTGAATTAAAAATAAATATTTAAATAACATCAAATTTATTTTTTGATTGCTGTTCCGCATAAGAAAATGTTATTGAGGTATTTTGGTTTCAAAAGGAAATGCAATCCCCTTTTGCAAGAATTCAAGAACCTCGAAAACGATGTGTTTCCTAATTGCAGCAAATCTGCTAAAAATTCGAACGATGTGTGACGAAATGGAAAGAAACCTTTTGAAAATAAAAGAAAGATAAAAAAGATGAATAAAGATTAGTGAAACCATAAAATTAAAGGAGTGTAGTCTGGAAAACATTCTCAGTTCTGACAATTGATGACAAGGCCCAAAATTAAGCATGCAAAGACGTGTTGTCAAGGGTGCGATGCGTTCGACAAAAACCAATCTAACTTAAGCTAACAAACTGAACCAAGTCAAACAAAAACTTTGCCCGAAAACTATATGGAAAATATTAAGAGAAAGCTGCAATTAAATGTCAAAATACGCAGTCGTTGTATTCTGTTACATCAGTTTTTATGGTGCATTTATTGCGTGTGTCGCAAAACTCTTTAAAAACTACGTATGTACGTGGGAAGATTTTTATTTCGTGACACGACCAAAAATTCGCTCACGCGCTCAGCTCTACACAAATAGCTCTATGTTGAATATGAAACGTGAGCACTAAGTTTATTTGAAAATTACAATTATTTTCATCTTAGTAACACAATTGTGCGAAAAATTTTGCGTCCAATCCGTTTCGAAATGGATTCATTACAAATTTTACACCAGAAAATACACGTTCGACGCTTACATGGACTGCTAGTACTACATTCGATATCTCATGTATAGGTAGCTCTGGGTAATTATAGGAATATTCTTTCCACCTTTTAAGTACACCGGTATTGTAAATCAATCTTTAAAGTTTAAACATTAAGAAACGCACTTAACGCAATCAATTGATTGGTTTTATCAAACACTTAAAATGGAAACAACTGCATTCTTCAAACTTTCGACAGTGTGCCAATCAAACATTTCCTCCAAACCTAGGGTTTTCAACTAGGTTTTTCCTCCAAGTCGAAATGGAACCGGCTATTTAGTTTCGTTTGTGCTTTCGAAATTGATTACTTAGAAATCATTTGATCAGCTCTAAAATCCATATTTAGTTACAGGTTGTCACAGGAGGTAATGTTAAAAAAAGGTGTCTTCATCTTGGAACGATTTCGGCCGTTAAATACTCCCTTAAACAATTTGTGAACAATTGCAGGAGGAGACCGGGCTAATCTGTTTCAAGAAGATGACGAGTTTGCTTAGAAGCTACATTAACTTTATATCTCTAAGGATCTATGTGGTCTATAGAGGTATCCCTTTTAGTCTATCAGGGACTTGTAATTTATTCGAAGCTCAAATGAAACTTTCAAGGGTATAAATGAAAATTCACGAATGGATAGAGAAGCGCATATTTGCACTTCTGATCGAAAGAGATGTGCTCAGTCAAAAGCCACCACAATGAAAGATCCGTTTTGTAAACCGCTGATTGATGTTTCAAAATCAAGTTTAGGAAAAAAGCATTTTGTAGTCGATTTAAAAAAGCATTCCATAAAATAAGGAATTTTTTTTTAAACTTTTCTGTTGAGCCGCCGTAGTCGAGACTTTATAACCGAATTTCTAAATTTGTCCCTCATTCTGCCATCGTTTTTTCGTCAGGGAAAATTTCCAATTACAGTAAATATAATTAAGCGAATGGGAAACCTTTATCAAACTAGAAATGAACCTGATTAAGTAATCCAAATCAAATTACCTCATTAACTACACATCTCGGTGTACAATTTCCACCTACTTTGGTGTCATTTGAACGGTGCTAGGCGCAATTAGCTAACCAATTTACAAAAAAAAAAAAAATCCACACTTGACATGAAATATATAAAACCCCAATTAATTTTGAACCGTATCTGCCACCTACGCCGATAAAATAAAACGACATGTGTCATGTGCCTCCGCTGCCCGTCCTGACAATAACAATCTTTTCCTCGTATCTGTGTGACATGTTGTACATTTGTATATTTTGCCAACCGATTACAGCACTTCAATATGTCAAATTGGCCAAATAAAAAGTTTGATATCGAGTCAGATAGTTCGAATTATACATGCGTCTCTACATCGAATTCGGTGGGAGCGGGCATCAAGAGTGGCACCTACTTGGGAGTTGAATGTGAGTAGAACAACAATGAAATCCTCTGGAGTGTAGGATGTATATGCATTTGTCTCTTCTCTCGTCCCTCTCCCTCTCCTCCTCTTCTCGCATGCGACAGATGCGCCCGAAAACACCAGCGTCTCGGAGAACATTGTCTATGTGCAGGAGGATACCATTCCAGGACGTATCATATGCAAATCACGAGCCGTGCCTGGTAAGTGTCGGAGCTGAGCTGCCTGAACTGCCAGTTGGCTAGCCTATTAACCCGCACTCCTCCCCCCCCCCGGCAGAGCCATCGTTCGAGTGGCGCTTCCGCGACAAGACGATAACGAACGGAAATGCTCTGATTATCAATAAGGCCATGCATCGCAACGATAATGGCACCTACACGTGCCTGGCCTTCAACAAGCACGGCAAAAGCACAGCCGAAACCATTATTGATGTCCAGTGTGAGTATTATTTGGGAGGCAAAGGACTAGCAAATACTGATGGCAGGACATTGTTTGTTTTTTATTTGCAACCCACCTTCCATTTTGGGCAGTCAAACCGCGCTGCGAAATCGAAAGACGAGAGATCGATGACCAGGATACACTAATTTGCACAGCATACGGAAATCCTGAAGAGGTGAGTGTTGTAACCATTAGAAGTACAAAATTAAGTATACGCAAAAGGGGGGATTAACTGAGGTTTCGTTTACCGTCTGAGAAAACATATTTTGCGGCGCACTTCTTGTGGGTGTAAATTTACCGCGGGGAACAGGGGGGACAATGTTATATTCCAAGGGGGGGGCGAAGAGGCACCAAAAGTTTTTGATATTACTTATACGCAATGTTGCCCTTTAGTTTGCAAAAGAAAATGGGATGATACCGAATAAAATTATTTAAAATCACAATGCTCGTTGCTTAATTAGTAAAAACGGTTGAATAGATGAACTAACTCTTAGGACTTTGTAATGAAACGTCGAGAACAAAGCTCAGAATTTAAAAAAGGATTATAAGAAGATTTCAACTGAGAACTTCATTTACTTACTTTAAGATTGCGACGGACTTGACTTTAGAATATAAGAACCTAAAGCTTTAGCTAAGGCTAAAGACAATTTTTAAAGAGTTTGAAGCGTTCCTTTTCTGTACTGGAACAGTCTTAGGTCAAGTACTTCGTGATAGAAGAGCTCGGATTCGAAAATACTGATATTCAAGCATTTACCTACCGCACTTTTGACACCGTGTGTATTTAATTCAAGCACAGAGTGTAGTTATTATTATCAGTCGATTCGGAAACTTAAAACACTTAAGGAGACCCTGAGACCTTTGAAAGCATCAAATGTTGCCGGCTATCCGAAATTCTTATAAATCGATATTTTTGATGATATTGAAAATGTAAAATTTCGATATATCGAAATATCGATAATATAGTTATTTTCCAAATTTGTAAAATATATTAATTTCTTTAGGATATATGGATCATTAAGGTTATTTTTGGTGTCATTTGACACCTTTTAAAAACCACATTCCAACTAAGTTCAAAATTTAAGAAACAAATCTCCAAAACACTACAAAATAAATTCTGGAGATGGTTGGGTCCGGGGGCTCGAGTCCGTTGGAAAGTCTCTCAGTTCTCAGACCGATTCCTCTACCATTCAAACCTAAGGTTTTGGTTCACTGAAACTTATATAAAAATAAGATATAAATTTGATGAGAAAAAAGCGTCCAGCTAAAGAAGCTTTTAAAACATTACTCAATATCCGAACGGACCTCATTCATTAATGGTATATTAAAAGAACTTTTTAACCATTGCCTGGACTTTTGAACAGCGTAATCTTAAAAACGTGAGTTTGTTTTGCCACAACTTGACTTATGCTTTTATTCTTTATAAAACCGTAAAATTAATTGCTTTGATATGGTTTTGAATTGATAATGCTCCGATTCAGCACTAATAAATGTATTTTTTTTTTGTAAAATTCTCACTAAATACAACCAGTTTTGACAGAGATGGTCCGTTTCGAGATGTTAACAATTTAGATTTTGGGACCCAAAATCTAAACGGTTCTCAGGGCCAGGAAACATCTCTGCAATATGTGGATAAGAACTTATCATTTTTATTTTATTTATAATAAAAAATGTTTTAAATTGTTCATGAATTTATATTCAAGAAAACTTCGTTGCGCTTAAATTTTTAATGAAATTCCTAAACCTTTTTAAGATTTGAAACACCTTTATGGTCCTCAAATTTAAATGTAGCAGACAAAACCATCAAATCATCAATTGTAGCATAATTTTTTGAACAGAAATTTGCGTTCACTTTAGCATATTAGCATATTCCAACATGAAGCATTCGAAAATCTGAATTAAAAATATCAGAAAAGATAGTCAATGTATTCGATAACGATATGTCGTACTTTTGGACAAAAATATCGATATTTCAATGTTATTTCCGGCTGCACTTCAAAGCCACACCCTAATATCTTTCAGACAGAAAGGCTTTCCTAAGCAATGTTCAAAGACGATTCTCTATATATTTTGGAAAAAAAAATTTCTTTGTGATATTGTCCTTATTTATTTTTGTGCATTCTCTTCTCGTTGGATCAACCAAGTCTTTTCTCTCTAAAAAAAAAACACATTGATATTAGTGATAAATATTTTATGAATATTATCTTGTCTGGGATCTGAGCTCGGGACTTCGAGGATACATTTCAACATGTAAGGCATCCTGGCGCATCTCAAGTATTCATGTGGGATACCGTAAAGAACGCGCTTATATACTCCGAATGTAGGAAATTCGTGCTTAAGAATTGCAAGCGGGTCCTTTCCGACCCAATAAACTATATATATTCTTGATCAGGGTGACGAGCTGAGCCGTCTTTCCCTTTGTCTGTCTGTTTCTACGCGAACTAGTCTCTCAGTTTTCAAGCTATCGAGCTGCAATTGCACAGAGTCTTCTTTTTGCTGCACACTACTAATATGTCGGAGCCGACCGGATCGGATGACTATATCTCGTAGCTCCCATAGGAACAATCAGTCGGAAAACTAGTTTTAGTAAGAAAAACTTCTTTCCTTTCAATGGAAACGTCTCCAAACTTTGTAATCGTAGGTTTTCTATGTATTTTTATAATTCTACCAAGTTTTATTAAAATCGGACAACTATGTATATGGTATAGCTGCCATACAAAAGATAGATCTGAAAAACTGAGAAAGCAATTTGGTATTTGTTTGATTTACATGCTTCACATAATTTTAAATTTTTTTGGCGGAATCGCATAACTATACAGGGTGTTAAAATTCATTAAAATTTATTTTGACATTTAAAAAAATTAATTTGCAATCAAATTCGAATTTTGGAAAGAAAACTCATAAGTTAAACAAAAATTTTACTATTAAAACAAGTAGTTTCGAAATAAACTGCATTTACTTCGAATCGCTGTAACTCATAAACGGCGCAATTTAGACACATGGTGCAAGAACAAAAAATGTTCCTCTTTTTGTGTTCTATTGGGCATTTAAATACTTGTAAAAGTTCCCGGGACACTCTGTATATATAGTTCCCATAAAAACGATCGGTCGGAAAATGGTAAAAAAGTGTATTTTTTGAAAATATTTAAGCGAGCACTTGCAAGGGCTTAAAAGCTTCGGCACAGACGAAGTTAGCTTAGCTTTCTTGTTAATGCATATTTTAGGCCGAATTTCAAAATTGTTTTTCCAAATATTTAAGAATTTTTTTTACTAAATGCATAGGTTGACACCCCAAGTATTTATTTTCTTAATTCAAGGGTAAGTCTGCCCTAAATTTTAGAAAGTTTTTAGAAAAATACCTACAAAAATTACCCAATTTAAAAAATTGTATGACGAACTTCTATAAACTGGAAAAAAATTCAGCTTCGTTGCTTAATTTGGCGACCATAGTTTTTGTCACATCCTTCATCATTAAGTCACTTCAGTCCATACTGTAAGAGCAATCGCTCAACAAGGGCGGAAAGCCGTCAACCTCGTCTCACCCTCACAGCACACTCATACACACACGCACACACTCCCACCCACATTCCGCGCTCCAGTTGCAAGCCATCGAATTGCCAATAACGATAGCATTTCAATTGCGTTTTACTTTTTCTGCCACTGTTGCTCATCTGCCTTTGCTCTGCAGCTAGCTGCAAGAATTTTCAATTTTATGAGTTTACCTTTTGGCCGGATCTATCGTTGGCTACACGGCTGCAACTCCCAAACAGCTTTCAGCTTGGAGTTCGCAGTCGCCGTGCCGCATAAATCAGTGCAGAATTTCTCTACCTGTTACCGTTTTTTCCCCAATTGCATTTGCTTTGCCCTTACTTGAGTTAAGGCATGGCGGTTGAGGCAAGATTTATGGGCACGCATGGCCCACGTCTGCAGACTGGGACGGTGGTGGTTCAGTGGCTCGTAATTATTTGATTGGAAATTATTTAACGAGCGTAAAGTTGGAAATTTAATAACCCAGCATGCGATTTGCAGAGCAGTCAATGTTTGGGATCGAATGGAAACGCTTTAGGTACATTTTTGCAAGCGCCATTTTGTTGCTTTCATTTTTTAACTATATATGGAAAGATATTCCATTGAAACTGATTAAATTGAAAGTGGATAAAAGGCGGGTTTGTAAAGATTTGGTTCAGCAACTTGGAATAAAGAAAATCAAAATGTTGTAGACACTTCCCTCACAAATTCACATATTATTTTACGGAGTTCCCACTTCTTTTTTAAGTGCTCGACTTTATAGCAAATCTTACCCTGGGCCTAGTGGATTGAACTGTGATAAATGAATCAGTCAGTCAGTCGGAAGGAATAAGTGCCTTATGCCATAGACGAGAATGGAATCGATAACTAAAAACCAAACTGTATTCAAGCAGTTTTTGGACAGAATTCACAGGATTCATACTTTCTGGGATATTTACAAATCCTTAGAACAATAATTGAAATCCTTTTTTTAATACATAATTATCTACATAAAAGTTTTATATACTGTCCAATATACACGGATATAACTGTAAGCGTTATTCCTGGGTCTTAATGATTCAGTTAGTCGGACTAAGGCCCAATTTCTCATAGTCCGGTTAGTTAAAATGAATTGTCTTATGCTGGGTTTGGCTGACCCGCCCAAACAAAACTTAGCTCATGCTCCGGTTAATCAGTCCCAAGGGAATTATGGATATTTTTATCGATGGACAAAAAAAAATTTTCGCCTCCACGCCAGGGAAATGGACCACAAAAGGGCGGAGCAACAAATAGATAAAGCAGAAGAGTACCGGTAGAGGCCTTATAACTTTACTTATCTGGATTAAAATTTGTCTAAATTTGTTCCACGATTCAAGTTGACAAAACCAACATGTAAAATAATTCTTGCTATGTTTAGAAATCAAAAAACCGTAGTCAATTCAGATACGACTCAACGTATTGTGCCTGGGATTGTTAACAAGAATCATGCATTGTTGTCGGAAAGCAAACTTTTGGTGGCAGCTCCCTTATGACTTCGTTTTGGACTTCTTTGGAGTTAGCTTTCCTTTGATACGCCGTGCAGTTACACAAGTGTCCCAAGCAACGGTCGAGCAACTAATTTAACTGGTGGCTAGCTAACCGAAACATTTAGAAATTGGTCCGAAGAAATTAATGTATATCGAAGGGAACCTTAATTTATTAAGACTTGTACTTTAAATCGTCTTCACAGTTGTTAAAAATACTAACTTTAACGTGGGTCAACTCTTTTGATGATTTTTATTTTGTTAACGGGGCCGAGCCAAGTACGAAATGTGTCCAAGGAAAGCCAAACTGCCTAAATATTCAGAGTGCAGACGGCTGTTGTAACCTTCTCATCGACAAAAAAAAAAAACTAACAATTTCTCTCTCTTTCCTCTTTGCAGGCCGATTTTTCATGGTCAATTAAAGCTGAAAATGAAACTGTTGAGGCATTGGGCAGCGGCGACAAGAAGGCCTTTGCGGATAAAAGCTTTTACGTACTGCAGGAGGATTATGCCATTGCCCGGACATATAGATGTGTGGCCAATAATACAGTTGGGGCGGGTACATTCTGTGAGATTGAAGTGGCTGGTAAGTGAACACGGGTATGTTAAATACACACTTCCCGTTAGAGCAATTAGGGAATTGCCTGGACTCTTCCTTCTATTCGATCACGTTTTATTACGCACCGGCGGAAATTGATTTTTGTGACTTTTCGTTTCCCTCAACCGCCACCAAAATCCGTTTTCAGTTTTTATGCTTCGGCTTCTTCTTCAATTTTGATAAGCTGCTTAAGTCGCGAGTTTTGCCAGGTTTTTTGCGATTTTAATGTCTGTCGTCCCACCTTCCGCTTTCTGTTACTTCCATCCACTTGCTATTCCACTTTTTATTTCATTTCATTTCATTGATTGAATTGGAATTGAAACTCGACTGCAGATGATGTTGAGTTTGGTTTAGGTGGCTCTTGAACAATATGGTTTTATTAGTTGCTTTTCGCTTTTGTTCCCCACCAAATCCACCCACCAGATTAATGTATCCAGCAAAAACTGCACACCAAATTTTATCTACAAGTTTAAGTCAACTTTTTGGTTTTCTATATTATTGACAGCTGGTTCAGCGCTTTATATTTGGTGGCAAGGTAAATGCCGTTTTTTTATTTTTTTTCGTTGTTAAATGAGAATGAAAGTTTGAGTCTGAGCCCTTTTCTAGCTGTGTCATGAATTGGAAATCTTAAACAAAGTTGACAAAAAATATCAAATATAATTATTAACTGACAACATATTCATACCAAATTATCTAACACAATTATCTCTCGTCCATGTTATCTTCTCGTTGGCTTTAATTTCATTGCTTGTTGCCTACTAACTGAATTAACAAACTGCTTTTAAACCAAATAGTGCGACCAAAAAGTAAGTAGATTTAGATTTTAAGCTAAACACAAAACTTAGAACCGCTTAAAGATACGAAGGCAGTCCAAAGTGAGACGGCCGGAAGTAAAAAAAAATATAAATTTGTTGCATTCACTTTAAAAAAATAAGACGATAAATACTGGAGAATCGCTGGACGAAATTCTTAAAAGAACTAAATAACAAATTTTACATCCTTTCACTTATTACGCCGAGTCACTATGGATAATTTCTCGTAACTTAAGTCTCGGTTTTTTAAATATTCTTAAATTATTTGACAAAATGATAATAGCAACTTACACATTTAGTGCGCACCCATCTTGTAGTCATAGTACACCTGTAAGTCTATACCCACTATCATAACCGATAGACAATAGAGCAAAGAACTTAACTTTCGCCCCTAAATGATAAAAGTGTTTTACATTTACTGGCGAATCGTTCCCAATTTATATTATTAGATAAAAACATATGCTCTGAGTAGTTCCCTGCTTATTACACTTATTTTTCTCGTGGACTTTTTTCGGACTTAATTGATTGCAAGCTGCTTTTCAACTAATCAGCAATATGTCATTTTTTTTTTAACAAATGCTCAAATGGTAATGTTTAACAGAAATACAACCAAACTAGGGAACTCTGCTGCTGTTGTGCTGCACCAAGTTTCATGTTCGCAGCCTATCTAATTTCTCAGAATCGTGAAAAAACTAACTTACTCTAGTACATGGATCTGAGGCACGAAACGCAATATCTAATACCTAATCACCAAGAGAAGCATCGAATTGGCTGAAGATAAGAATCAAAGCCCGTTTTTAAACTTGTTCAATCTGGTTCGAAAAGAAACTTTGATCCGGTAAATGATCTATCTTTATACGACCAGCTCACATACCAAATTAAAAATTCTATTATGGCTAAAGCAATATGTGAAGATCTGAACCAATTTTGAACCATCTGATTCTGGAACGGATTCGTTTATCATATATTTTAATGCCCAACTCATCTAAGCCGACCTACACTAAGAAAAAAGCTTAACGAAAAGCATATGTACAAACGCTCTTGATAAAAAATTCTTGAAATTTTATGAATTTCGCTCTGAAAATCGAGCCATATTCGTTTTCAACACTCTGAAAACATTCGACCCGAAAACTAGAAATTCTCCTATGAAATCCGTCCTAAGGCGATTCACCCTAAAATTAAGAAAAATATTTTCTCATTAATGGAAAATACTTAAAGTTTCAGAAAATTTTTCCATAAATGAGAAAAAGTTTTCTTAATTTTAGAGTGAATCGCCTTATGACGGATTTTATAGGAGAATTTCTAATTTCCAGGGCAAATTTTTTTAATAAGTGAATTTGATGCTTGTAGCATACAGAAACTTAGAGTGGAGAACACTTTATTTATCTTAGGGAGAGAGGTGCGTGGAGCGAGTGGAGAGTGCCATTGATTTTTGCACTCATCTTGCTTTGGAATTCCCAAGCAGTTATGGCATGAAGAGACGGATTGACAATTGACAGGCAAAGACCTATGGTGCTTTGTACACCCAGAAAAAAGCAGAACAAATAACTTAAGAGCGAACGGTCTTCCAAAAATACTTATTCGTTGTTGAGTTTTCAAGAATTTTGATCTTGAAATCGAGTTAAATTCGTTCTCAGAATAGTGCATTTAGGCAAGGGGATTGAGGTACAGAAACAGAAAGATGAGCAAGCACATTTGAGAGAACACCGCGTTGAACTCGCTCTTTCAAATGTGTTTTTTATGGGAGAAGGGTGTTTGGAGAAGCTATCGAACGCAATCGATTTATGCACTCCTGTTGCCTTGGAATTCCCAACCAGTTGAAGCATTGCTGGCATGGAGCGACGGTTGTGCGACTGCCAGTTAATGGGCAAAGACTGATGCAGCTTTGAGGGGTTATATATTCCTCGAGCCGGCAAAAACATGCAATATTTAAAAATAATAAGTTTTACGTAAAATAAATTTTAAAAAAGGAAAAAACAACTTATTTTAAATTGTTGTATGATTGGTTTCTGTATCCCTCTTGATAATAGGAAGAACATTCTCAGTTTTTGATAGTACTGTATTGGTTCATAAATGAGCAATCTTGAATTTGAACTTCTGATTCAAGAACTGTTCTGCTTTAATTGAGAATGATTTGTATTTGAATCAAGTATGAAAGCTCTTGGATCAAGAATAGCGGGATCAAAAATGCATACTTGTATCAAGAATTTCACTATTGGATGAAAAATTTGTATTCTTAACTAACTTCTGACTTCGTACCTTCTTTGATCCAAGTATAAAATCCTCTGTTTTTTCTCTAAGTGTATTGTTGTGTGTTCCTCGAGCCGGCTAAAACTTCCTACATAGTTTGATAATTAACTTTATATTAAATAAATTGAAACGAACAAGTAAAGAACAACTGGTTTTTGTGTTGTTGTTCTGATTGGAATACGGCCTCTCTTGCCTTTGAATTTGTGAATCACTTGATTCAAGAGTGAAAGATCTTACTCTTTTCCTTTTTATACTCTGTACGGTAGGTACACAGAGTAT
Source organism: Lordiphosa andalusiaca (assembly GCA_035044965.1). Lineage (NCBI taxonomy): Eukaryota > Metazoa > Arthropoda > Insecta > Diptera > Drosophilidae > Lordiphosa > Lordiphosa andalusiaca. The sequence continues at coordinate 483,555 of JAWNNM010002284.1, forward strand.
TATAAGTTTGTGCAAAAGTATGTAACAGCCAGAAGAAGCATCTCCGACCCCATAAAGTATATATATTCTTGATCAGCATCAACAGCCGAGTCGATATAGCCATGTCCGTCTGTCTGTTCGTAATTCAGATATAGATCAGATTTAGATTAAGATCGTTCCTTCTGGACATATTTAGTTATCAAGATAGCTTATCGATCCCCCAAAGGAATGGTGAAGATCGGATGAACCGTTGTCGAGATATAATCAAAAGACTGTTCGCTGCTGCAGCGCAGTAGCGGCGCTGCTTTCAGCTGCATCAAAATTTATACTGAGCGTATAATTTCGTTGGTACAGAGTATGCTATAGTCGGTCTTGACCGACTTTCTTTCTTGTTGTTTTATGACAATGCACTGCGCTCTTGATTTAAGAATGGGCAATCTTGGATTTGAGTACGTATAGCACTCGATTCAAGAACTTTTTACTTGATTTAAGAATGTTTTGTAACTGCTTTAAGTGTTGAATCTCTTGGATCAAGCAAAATGATGTCAAAAATATATGGTTGGATCAAGAATTTATCGGTTGGACCAACAATTTTCATTCTTATTAAAAATTTCGAATATAAAAATTCTTGATCCTAGTGTGAAATACTAGCTTTTTTCTCTGAGTGTACAAGTAAAACTTAATGTTCCAATTTATCACATTAAAATATCTAACACATAATATTTCAAATCTCCAAGCCGAAATTGCAATTCATAGTTCAAATAATTTGAAAATTATGACTCGAACTTCAAACCGGTCTTTGGCTGATTGCAGCAACACCTACAAAGTCCAGTTGTGAGTTGAAACCATCCCGGATCCCACTAAAACAAAATCAAGTATTTTACTCAACATCGATCCAGCCGGTTAAGACAGAGTTTTAAGACGGCATGGTTAGCCTTTGACCTTTTTCCAGCCCCAATTTTGTCTCATATTTGACCACTATATAGAATGATTGAGTACATAATCTTATTTGAAGGGTTGAAAAATGGGTTACAACTGAGGGCTGACAGGTCGTCATGCTGATAACGCATTATGCAAGTACAGTATATACCACAAAGCTGTACTTGCATGCCCGTTTGAGCAATACAACGGCTTGAGGAGTGCACCGCAAAATTCTCAATTGCTCATTGCAACTCGTTGGCCATTTAATCAATCCGGCAACCACTCTGAAACTACCCCAAAATCCACAGACAGAGATGGAACGCTATTAGCGGGATAAAACAGGACTCCATTTACTTCTCTGGTATATAATGTCTTCAGTGGGTTCGGTAATGCTCACTTGAATGCATAACAGCCACAGCAGAGTTATACAAATGCAAAAGCCTCATACGATTCGTAAATGCTTATTAGAGTTGCCAGTTTCCAGAATGCTTAATCTCTCACTGCCGCATTTTCCGCTTGCTTAATTACATAAGATAACGCGGTGGCTCAAGTGGGTGGAGATGGAGATGTGGTGGGTGGCGGAAATGTAGGCGGTTCCTAACTGTTAAATGTTGTTGACACGGGAATCCGTACGCCAAAATGAATAGCTCGTAGCATATGCAACGGCGTACACACTCACTCACTCCGAGGAGGATGGAGGATGGGGGCAGCGAACAAATACTGATGCAAACACAAATACGTATACGGAACAATGGCAGCTGCACTGGCATACATTACACTGACACGGCACAGGCAGACAGCCATAAAGTATGCACTGCTGGCAAAGACAATTCATTTGTTTGGATGATAAACAGCTGAATTATAGCAATACGGAAAACAATGAGCGACAACAAAGGCGGAGAGGAGGGGCTTATAGTTTTTACTTTGCCGCACAGACAATGGCGGTGGTAAGATGTGTGCGCTGGGCAGGGGCGGGGGGGTTGGGGGGGAAAGGGCTTGGCAAATGCATTTATGTTAAAGCCATGTGACAAGTTGATAAATTAAAGCGGCGCCATACACGAGCAGACGAAGTCTCCTCCGGATGTCAGTCAGTCAACGAAGCGTCTAAGTAGGCAGGCTTTAGCCTGCATTGCATGTCAGTTGCTTTTCTCCTTGAAGTTTTCGTTGCATACTTCCATTGAACAGCCAACGCATCCGCTAACCCCTCTCGGTTTTACTTAATTTCATTTCAAATAGAACAATTGGCCTGGTGGCAGCGCTGGGACAAGACCACACTCATCATACTGATAGCCGCCATACTGGGACTGCTGCTGGCCGTCATCATCATCTGTTGCATCATCATCTGCATTTGTCGTCGTCGTCGGCGTCAGGATAAATGTAAGTACCTGTTTGACCATAGTTTGACCCTAAGTTTTGAAGGAACACAGTCCAAATGAAACGGCGAACAACCAACTTAAGGATATTTTTACATTTAAGTTATATCGCCATATGTATTCTATGCCCCCCCCCGACCTCAATCTGTATTCTTTAGTTCATTTCTTATGATGATAATTTAAATTGTCCCTGGTTTGTCGATTAATCTTCATTTTACAGCATGTGCAGAGCTTATCGAGTTTATTTTCGCATGAGCTAACCTGCTTATATCAATGATGTGTATATATATATCCAGCATGAGTCGGCCCATTTGCTTTTGCCCAATAGTTAAAAAAAAACAGGGAGTTATCGAATTTCAGTTGAAACTAAATTTATTGCTAAATTTCTGCACTCCTTACTTACTCGCATCGGTTAACTTGACCGATCATTAATGATAAGTGTGGCATCGTCGGATCAACAATACAATAGGAACATATTATGTCTACGATATTTCAATATTCTTTAAAACGATTATTCCTATTGATCTCCATATTCGAGACAGTAATAGACAATTAGTGAATTTCCTAATTAATCCAAAGACAATACAGCAAATAGATAAATCATCCTCTAACTTTCTCCTGCCATGACATTCCTGCAGTTCGTCTACACTGGTACTTCATTAACGAATCCTCTAATTCTTGGTTAGCACATGCCACCAGAACAACCACCAGCCACATATTTGCCTATCGAATTTTTGGATGAAAATGTCCAAGAAACGTACCGATCGGTACGACCTTACATTACCAGTCGTTAGTGAGGTGATGTGTTGGTTTAGCGCTGTGATGCATTAACTATTTTTAACGTCAGACCATCGCTCAGTGACGCATCAGGTCGTTAGGCCTGGTAGTGTCTGGACACCGGCAAAATTAGAAGGATTATCTTTTGTAAGTGAGGTCAATATCGAATCGAAATTTCTGTTTAACCATATTAGAAATTGTTGGGAAGATATTATCAATTTCTATATTTTTTCAGATAAATGATAAGAATTTATTTCGGCAGAATGCTTTATTTAAATAGGACTGCTGCTGATTAGCATTCAGATTCCAAAACATTTTAAATATTATTCTATTCATGTAAAGTTGGATATTTTGTATAAAAAATACCAGTTTTAATCGATTTTTTGCACATTGAAACTAAACAAGATTATAAAATAATCAATTCAAATGTTCCATCTGCGACCAAAGCACCAACAGACTGAAATTAGGATTAAAGTCCGATTTCGTATCTTCTATATTGCAGCAATGTGTCAGATACACTTAGAATTTACTCCGAATCTTATTGGAGTCCTCGAACTGATTAAAATAGTCATAAATGAGCTCATTTTCTAATCGTAAATGATAATTTTGTCGGGAGAAAAATGGAACAGCGACTTTTCTTAACTATTCGAATTGAACCCGCTTCACTGATCAGTTTCGTCTCTATATGATGATATTCCAAATTTTCGGAGGGGTAGGGTTTTTTAAGTTTAAAAGTTTAAGTAGTTTTAAAAGTTTAACAACATAAATATAGGCAGCGTTGAGTGCTCATTTGGCTCATATGGTCGGAAACAGCAGCACCAAAATCAGTATAAATCGATATTTCAATGCAAGTCGGAAACCTTTGGTAATGAGTGATTCTCTTCAGTATAGAATAGCTCCAAGTTAAGGTACAGATATTTAATAACAAATAGTTTTAATTATACTCTGTACCAAAGGTACATAGAGTATAATAAGTTTGTGCAAAAGTATGTAACATCCCGAAGAAAGCATCTCCGACCCCATAAAGTATATATATTCTTGATCAGCATCAACAGCCGAGTCATGTCCGTCTGTCCGTTTGTCTGTCCGTATGAACGCACAGATCTCAGAGATGGTAAGAGATAAAGGTTTGACATGTATGGGACATATGCTTCTTATGTCTGCAGGCAGATCAAGTTTATTTTCAATTTTGGCCACACCCCCTGCCGCCCCCGCAATTTAGAAAAAACGTCATATCTCCTATAGTTTTAAAGATAGGTGGGTTGTTCCTTCTAGATATATTTAGTAATAAGGATAACTTATCGACCAGCCAAAGGAATGGTGAAGATGAGGATGAACTGCAGCATCAAAATTTATGCTGAGCGTATAATTTCGTTGGTACAGAGTATGCCATAGTCGGGCTTGACCGACTTTCTTTGTTGTTTTGATCCTGACCTGTTGACCAATGTGCCAAACTCTACAAAAATCTCCGAAAACAATAACTGAAATAGTATATTCCGAAGTGCAGTATCGGTTTATTTTACAAAAATGATCGATTTTCGATAAATAAAAACGATTTTAGTTTTTATTACAAGTTTGAATGTACAGCCTGGAATGTTCAAAATATCTTTTGGGCGAATACATATGAAAACAATTATTTGTCATAATTTGGTAGATAATTTTTATAAAAATAAACTTATTAATTAATTATCGACTCCTTTTGATGATTAAGAAGAGATCAGAATTATGTGCGATTAATAGAAGACTAGAAAATTGCTGAAGCATATGCTCAAAATGTGATCTACTGATCAGAAGAATTGGTTCAATATGAATTGTTTATAAGAGTCACAGTTGTGATCAAAAACTTTAAAATATTTTTGCTGGGATGACAACAACATTAATAATGAGTAGGAGAAAAGCGGTTCGATATTATAATTGCGAACGATTTTGGTATAGAATTTTTATGACGTGTACCAAAGGTAGTCAAAGGTATTATGTTTGTGCAAAAGTATGCAACATCCATTAAAAAGTATCTCCTACCACATAAATTCGATATTTTAATTGATCAGCATCCATCAGCATACGAATCGATATAGCTAAGTCCGTCCGTATTTCTGTCCGTATGTGCAAACAAATCAGAGATTTTAACAGATCGATGTGCGACATCTACTTGCAGGCAGTTTTAGTATATATCAGGGATGCAAACCGGTTCTGAACCGAACCGGTTTTGAACCGAACCGAACCGCTTATTCCAGCCGGTGAACCGAACCGCAAACCGAACCGGCTTCCTTTCAGAATTCCTGAACCGAACCGAAAACCACAAATAAAAACGGTTCGGTTCGGTTCAGTTCTCTGACTAAAATCATGCCTAAAATCAACTAAGGTCATGACGTAGTAGGACATGTCAGAGTAAAATCCATGGCTAAAATTCATAAAAATGATGTCATGAATTCAGGACCAGCCCTTTCATTTCTGAGCTGATTCAGCTTTGATTCAGTTCTAAGCCTAACTTAAGGGATATGATAAATAGAATAATTAAGATGCTTAGTACGTATTCTATTCTAGAAAACATTCTCAATTTTCGAGAGTATTCATCTAGGAACTTATAGACGACTGCTGGAAATCCGACATAATAAGCATTGGACATTCTTCTAAGGATTTTAAAAATATTTAAATGGATTATAAGAATTAAATTTCAAAAGTGTTTGACAAGTCACATTACCACAACAATCATAATATTTCTTAATGTGCCTTTGTGAACCACTGAACCGAACCGAAACCGCGGTTCAGCCAGCTCCAAAAACCATGTAATGAACCGAACCGGCGGTTCAGAAACTGTATGAACCACTGAACCGAACCAGTCCTTATTTTTGAATGGTTTGCATCCCTGGTATATATAATATTACATGTTTGCCCAGTCCCCTTCCGCTCCCGCAATTTCGAAAAACCACATCTAGCTGACAGCTTTTTAGATAAAACGTCAGTACCTGTTGGATACATTTAGTAATCAGGATTATTTATCGATGCCCCAAAGGATTATTAAATGTTGGACGAGCAGTAGTCAAGTTATGAGCAACAGAATGTTTGCAAAACATACACTGAGCAATCGTTTTCGTTGGTTCAGAGTACTATACAGTCGGGCTTGACCGACTTTCTTTCTGGTTTTAAATTTGATATAAAACAGTGCGACACAAAAAAAAAAATGCCGGGTTGAGAACCTTAAATTCTAATAGAAGGGACTTCTGCAAGCATCACCTCATACTCAGTTTCTCAACTGTACCCTACGTTCGCGTTCTAAGGGTACTTTTGTACTAGCAACACAAAGCGACAACAATTTGAACTTAGTAGTTAATGGTTCATGATAAAAATCTACAAAAATCAGTAAACACAGGCAGGGTCATTAGAAACGTAATATATAAAAACGTACAGTTGAAAAACTGGATATGAGGCGAGGCTTACAGAAGTGCCTTCTATCAGTTTTTATGAACTGTGTTATCGATATTTCTGCACAACTTTCGGGTTGCACAATACCTCCTTCTACCCTCAGATAATTAATTTAAACGAAACGCCACATCAATGCATTGTATGGTCTTTGATTTGAATGCAATTAATATTTCAACTGCAATTTCGCCTTGTCATTAGAATGTTCATTTGTTTTTATCCCATTTAGCACCGGAAACAAAAACAAATTGTCCTTATTTACCAACAAGAAAAGATTTTAATCAAACCAAATATTTGTTTGTCCATATTTTCAATGAACGCAGTGAAAAAAATCCGATAATATAAAACAATTAATTCTAATTATTAATTTTCTCCTTTTTACTTCATTTTTTGTTTTTTTTTTGTTTCATTTGAATATGTATAACTATGTATGTGCGTACATAAATGCATTGTGATATTTGCTTGGCTGCATTAATATAAAATGCTTACACACACCGCCACACCGCCACAACAACAACAACAACAACATCAACATCAAATGGAACGTCAATGCACTCAAATTGATTGGATAACCAAATATGTAAAAAAATCAACCAACATTTACAACATCTAATTAACAACCACAACAAAAACAAACAAAATGGTGGCCGTTGCCTTTTGTTATTGCCTGCGAACATTTTCAATTATTTTCGCTTGACTTCTCTCTCTCTCTCTCTGTCTCTGTCTCTATCTCTATTTTGTATGCGTAAACTGTTGTTCCTTTACTGCTTCACTTCATAACAACAAATACAACAACAACAACAACAACAACAACAACTGATATAACAACTATGTTAACAACCACAACATTTTATTACGCTGCTTTAAACGCTAATAAAACCCATACCAAAATCCAACAAACTTGCTACAACCAACTACAACACGAATATCTCACTAACACACACACACACACACTTGGCAATACAACAACTAAAACAACAACAACAACAACAACATCAAACATTTGGCTTAAATGCATTGTTAAAGATCACACGGAAGTTTCCATTAGCGCCAACCAAAGGTAAGTGCACAACATGTTTTCCCAGATGCCTTTTGAAATAAGTTTGAAACTGAATATAATTATTATTATTTGTGTTTCATTGAACTTAACAACTAAATGGCAACAAAATGATATTGATCTATAAATCTAATCCACTGCTTTTTGAGGTGTACGTATGGCAGGAGAATAAGCGTACGCCAGAGTCAAAAATAGTCGGTTATGCGAAAGCTCAATCAACAAGTCCATTTTCTCATTCAGTTCAATAGGTAGTGTGAGTACCAGCTGTATAAGAGGACGAGATTTCCATCCCGCCTCGGGAAAGTGAGATGGAAAAGTGTTTCTTTCTAAAACACTTACACTCCGGTCACCTTTACCAGATGTTGGCGCCAGCTGCAAAGAACGGCTTCGGCGTTCAACGGCAGCTCCCCTTTTATCTAGTGCAAAAATTAGAAATACACAACATGCCACGTGATTAAAAGAAGCTCTACTTGGCCCTTTCGAGAAGTAAAGTCAATTACTTTTATCATTTCGAAATTGATATTCTTCTGAATAAGTATTGATATTATTTTAAGTTTCGATATTCTCTTTCACTCACAATTTCTGTAGAAATAGTCAGCTCATATTAAGGTAACTAAGATGTCATATGATACGTATTAAAAATAAAGTTTTAATTATCAATGACCTTTGAAATTCTGAAGGATATTCGGTATTTGGGTTGACCGCGTTATTTCGAAGCTTGGTCCTTGAAAGGCCGTTAAGCAATTTTGTTAAAAAATATAACATTATTGTAATAAGAAGAACTTATGAGCACATTAATCGAAAGGTGGCCTCACCTACTATGTACATAGAGAAAATAAGCATGTAAAATCTACTAAATTAATCTAAATGTAGATATTCTACCCGTTTGACAAGAATTTTCGACCCACGCTTACTGCGTGCCACATGTCGCGACTACTCTTCTCATTTTTACAAAAAAAAATTTTAAAAAAAATATATAGAATAGCACATAAATACAACCATAGGAGAAGTACGAAAGTAAGGAGCATGGAGGGGGAAGTCTTCCACCTGACAAGCCTTCAACCTAAATTAGCTTAACTTACACCTCACTAAACTTGTTACTGCAATTTCAATACAAATGCCGGCATCTCAGCCCAAGCGACTATCAAGCACTGGCGCGGTATTGCCACAAATCACAAATCGCAGCTACAAACGACGAAACGCTTTTGAAAATCTGAAATTGAAAAAGTGTTTCCTTGAACTGAACCTTTTTCTAAATTCGGGTCCAGCTTGAGAAGGTTAACAGTTGAGAAGGTGCGATTCTGGGTACTGTTTGAGCCCAATATCGGTTATTATCCTTTCAAAAAAATATAAGCAAAATATAGGTAGTTTTTTTCGAAGCAAAAGTAGTTGGTTAAACTTATTTAAGAGCTTTGTATTGTATTCCATGTTGATGGTGAACAAAAAGATATCCTTAAGCTGTATATAAATAGTGGAATTCACATTTTGCATGAAATTTTAATGATCTGGAGAACCTAAATATCCGCCATATCTAGATGATGTACACAAAATCTTCCCCTTTTGATTTTTTCTTCAACTCAGAGCATTCGGAAAGCTAGACAAAAATATCACCCCAACAAAATATTCGAAACTCCGTCAAGCCACAGCCAAATTATTCGATAAGGATTATGTATCATCTGTTTCGACAAACATGTTGATATTTTGATATTAATTCCGGCATTTAGTAGATGTTTATTTGTATTCACTTGAATGAAGAATACTTTGTACTTACAACAAGAGGCCAATTCGAGCAAAAAACGAAAGGCTTACCAATTCTAGAATCCTATAATGAAGAATTATAGTATACAAGTATTCTAGTCCCCCCACCGATTACCGAGTTAACTGTGCCTCAAATCGTTGCCAATTTTAAAGAATTAGTTTGGTTACCCCTTTCCACTTGGTTTAGACGAAATACCACATACCACATTTGGTTGCCTAAGTTTCAAAAAGTTCAATGAAAAACGCAATTGATAATTATAAAAAAAAATCAAATGTAGCTGTAAAAAGTTATTGCATGTCTTTTGCTCAGTAAAAAACAAAATTGTACAATTTGCTGCTAATATTGAAAAGAAAATTCACAACATTGTTTCGTTTTTCTGATTTTTTTTACATTTTTCTTTGCATATAAAAAACCAAATATAAATTGCTTCTTGCACCTGTACTACTTGCATTTGTATGTCAATCACAATGTGTGTTCGCTTGCTTGCTTCAATCTCAACCAAAACACTCAACAACAACAACAACAACAACAACCACACTGCATCTGCCTCCCAACACGCATCATCCATTCAGTGTGCTTTCTTATCAGCCGGTAATGCCGCAAGTGGGTCTGGCCTTGCCGACGCAAGAAACCCATTCAACGACAGCGACGGGCACATTGTTGCCATCCACTTTGTTGCCAACGCAACCAATCCAACCCAACAGCAACAACAGCAACAACAACAACAACAACGACGAGTTAACGGCCACGCCCCCGCCGACAGCACGCCATGGCAATGCACCAAAGTCGCCACCACGCTGGCCACTGCGTCCCGGTGTCATGGTTCATGTGAGCAGCGACACCAAAGAGAATTTGGCGGTGAATCGCATGACACTGAAACCGAATCTCTTCAATGGCGGATCGGGTGGTGAGGGGAATGCTAGTCAGTTGTCCGCATTGAATGATAGTCAAACTAACTCTAATACCACCATGCTAACCGAGGTGACGGTAACTGCCCCCGAGGTGGCTCCAGAAACGAGATCGGTTGAAGGTGGAGTCAACACTAATCCCGCAACATCTGCATCCCCACCAACAGACGAGAGAGAAGCTGCCGCAGAAGGCGCCGCTTGCCTGGAGGAGCCGGCAGCTGGTGCTGCTCCGGCCACCAAAATGGAACGCCTTGTGGCCTTTGTATTTAGGCGAGCCAAGAAAGCGTCCGACGAAGATGATGGGCTGAGGGATAGCCAGAGGAGTCACGTTGGTCTGTTGCAGACATTTTGGCGTGGGCGTGGCAGCCAGGAGGCCTCGCCGTTTGGAGTCCAGCATCGCCTCAAGGGGATACGCTGCAGTGGCAGTGGTAAAGCACTCTGCTGAGATTTACTTAATATTATTTATACTTATGATTTATGTTTTTTTTTCATTTGCTTTCACACGCACACACACACACACACACACACATCGCATATCACCTATCGCTAGTCACCTACAAAAAGACGCCCACAACAGCCACTAATCAAACGATAACAACAACAACAACAACAACTGCAGCAACAACTACTCCGGGCAGTCCCAGCAGTGTCCAATCACCTGCCTCTGTGACATTTCAAGTGCCTTCATTAGACAACCCAACGGCCACACCAACAACAACAACAACAGCCACATCTCACACTATCCGCGCTGGGGCTGGCGAGAGCTCCTTGGAGCGCCGTCACCCACAGCGAGGCATCCTGAAGTGTCCCACGCCGCCGCCCAGACCACCACCGCCGATCTTGCCCCTGCGTCGCGGCCACCCCCAGCAGCAGCAGCAGCAGCAGCTGTCCCGCAGCATCACCTCCTCGGCGCTGCCCCCTCTGCTGAAGCGTACCGTTTTGGTCTCACCCACCAGCAAAGTCGTCGAACAAAGTAAGAAGAACTCTGGCAAGTCATTTCCCTCATACTTGCACACATCACCTACTCATCCATAACATAAATCATTTTTTCACATTGCGTGAGTTTTGGGCTTAGTTTTCCGTTTCAGTAATATTATGTAGATATTGCCGCCGAGTTACTTGCATTGTCAGGTTATTGAGGAAAGGTGACTAGCCCAAAAAAAAACAAAGAATGGGAATCCTCGAAATAAATGAGAAATGGCGAAAGCTTTTTTATGGGCAATATAAGTGGCAATTGATGAGGTGTGTGTGTGTGCACATATCTTCAAGTCAGAATGGTTTCTGGTACAACTTAGAACCGCAAACTGTGGTACAAAGCCAATACTTACTTTTAATCATTAATCAATGCTCGGTGCCAAATATCCAGGGGATATAGGGAATCACTTTTACTTCTGCCCTTTATTAGAAACTAGCTTTTTCTTATCTGGGATCAATTTATAGAAATTCAAATTGTCTTTCGAGTCGTAAATTATACCTTAAGATGTTACAAGCAAGGCTGCAAACCGGCCCGAACCCGAACCCCTGAGAACCGGTTCGGTTCGGTTCGGCTTTTTTGGGGTTCGCAAACCGGACCATGAACCAGGCGTCTTACCTGAACCCGAACCGGACCACTTTTTCGAAAAATTAGGTTCGGTTCACCAATTTAATATGCTTAATGAGAGTTTTCAAAATTCGACAAAACAACGACTCAACGTCTGATTGCGAAGTCGAGAAGTTTATGAAAGCTATAAAGAAATATTAAATATAAAATCTGTGAGTGATGTTATAGATTCCTTTAAAAAATTGTCAAAGATTACATCCATCTACAAATGTTCTACATTTGGGTAAGGTCATAATAACAAAGGCTTATAAAATATTCCTTTTACCATACTAGCTGTACCAGCAACTCAGGTATCAGTTTAACGAGCAGTTAAGAGTTAGCATAGATGAACAGCTCCTGGAAGATATAGTGCCAATTAACCTAAACTAAGTCGATTCTAAAAGCTGATAGTTGAAATAAATTAAGTGACGATTGCTACTATGTGCAAGCGAACCAAGGTTCGAACCAGAACCTTGGATTCAGGGGTTCCAAGAACCGGTCCGCGAACCGAACCTTGGATTTTACAATGGGTTCGAACCCCCGGACCGAACCTCATGGATAATTTTAAAGGTTTGCAGCCTTGGTTACAAGTGCCTTCTCTCAGTCACACACAGCCAGGTTACCAGGTTACCGGATATCCCGTGTCAGTGATCTGCCAGTCCGTTCACACTGAGTAGAATATGTGGGAATCTTGACAGATTTCTCAGCATATGTGGCAACAGTCAAATGGCACTGTCTATTTCAGTTGTTCACGCACGTTCGGAAGCAAATGTCATCAAAAAAATATGACAGCCTGCTAGTGTGTCTGAACGCACAGCATCTGCGGTAATGAGCAGTTGCTATTGGTTTCTAAAAGCCATGATAATACTTGGTTAGATTACAAAATAAAAATATATTCGAGAATATATGGGTTTTTAGATCGATTGCTTAGAACTCAGCAGAATACTCGCCTCTCAAAGAGACTGCCATATGCCCAAGATATAGTTTCGGACAGCGTTGGGTCCAGAAGCATTAGCATTATTTTTGAATAAGCATAAAGATTTAAATAATAAATAGGTAAACAAATTTTAATTTGCTGTAAATTCAATTCTGATTAAAATATTTTGAATTGGCATTGAACTGAAGTAATTCAAATTTAGAAATAGCATTGAAATGACACAATACTGATTCGTGGACGTGATTTGACATTAAAATAAAGTTATATCAATAAATATTATTAAGTTGGCATTGAAATAAAATAATTTTAGTTGATCATTTTGAGTTGGCATTGAAGTCAATTATTTTCAATTGATAAGTTTGAATTGGCATTAAATTGAAATAATTTTAATTGATTCACATTAAAATGAAACTATTTCAATTCTAAATTGTGAGTTGGCATTGAAATGAATGTCTATGAGCGTTTACAATGACTTAGTGAGAAAATGGGTACTTTCAGCAGATAAATCCGATTTACGATTACTGATTTTCGATTTGCGATTGCTAATAATTCTCTGCTGAATGTCACCGATTGCTAAGTTAGGCTATTTTCTGGACTTAGTACATTTCGTCAACTTATTTAATGCACAATTTTCAAGGACTTTTAACGCTGTCAGTTAGTTTTAAGTTTTGGGGTCAACAGTTGGAGGAGCAATCATTAAACTGTCGCCAATCATAGATTTTGTATGATTCCATCTCAGCAAACATGATTGTCATATTTACCAATCGCAATCGGCAATCATTGTATTCAGCAGGTGAAATCGGTCATCATAAATCAGTAATCGTACATCGGATTTGTCTGCTGAAAACGTCCAATGTTCAGTGAATTTTATGTAAGTAACAAAACTGTTTACCACTACTTTGTGAATTCGCCCACTGTGCTGGGTCAGAGTGCCTACAACTCCCACCAAATATCATTTTGGCATGCCACCCATCGACCCATGCCGACCTTTGAACAAGAAGTATGATCCCATTATCACCCGGAACAGGAATATTGCGAGCAAAAAAAAAAGCCAGTGACAAGCTTGGCATTAGTAAAATTATAACAAGATTTTCACTGAAAATTTCCAAGCTGATACATGTGCATGAATTTGGAATTGCCATTATTTCATTTCAGTGCCAATTCAGAACTATCAATTGTAAATATTTTATTTTAATGCCAATTCAAAATAAACAATTGAAATTGTTTAATTTTAAGGCTAGTTAGAAATATTCTAATCGGAAATGAAATGTAAATTGCCAACTTCAAAACTGTAACATTTTGGCTTAATGTCAATTAAACTTAAGCATTATCAATCAGCATAACCAATTACTAATGCCAATTGAAATGAGAAAGTTAAGCTAACTTCGTCTGTGCCGAAGTTTTTATACCCTTGCAAGTGCTCGCTTAAATATTTTCTAAGAATACTTGTTTTCCCATTTTCCGACCGATCGTTCGTATGGGAGCTGAATGATATGGTCATCCGATTTGGCCAAAAACTTGTAATGTTATGTGAAATCATGTGAAACAAACAAATACAAAATTGCAGGATGCTACCATTAAAAACAAAAAAGTTTTTCTAACTAAGACTGTTTGTCAGACCAATCTTTTGTATGGTAGCTATACCATATAGTTGTCCGATTTTAATAAAACTTGGTAGAATTATAAAAAACCATAGAAAACCTACGATTACAAAGTTTGGAGACGTTTCCATTAAAATGAAAAAAGTTTTTCTCACTAACACTAGTTTTCCGACCGATTGGTCCTATGGGAGGTATAAGATATAGTCATCTGATCCGATCGGTTCTGACATATTAGTAGTGTGCAGCAAAAAGAAAAAGAATATATATAGTTTATGGATTCGGAAATGAATATTTCTATGCGTTGCAAACTTCTGGGCAAAATTATAATACCCTTTGCAAGGGTAATAAAAAGTAATGCCAGCGGCATAACCCTGGTTTAGCGGTCATGTTGTTATTAGTTTACGTCCTAAAATAGGGAAAAGTCGAACGAAAGAAAGTCCAAACATCAGCAATTCATCGATAAAGTATCCAACATTATCCATTACCTATTTTCATTCAATTAATCAGTCACGCAACAACTCACTCTGTACATACCCCCAAGTATTCACATCAAATCATTTGATATCCTGTACACCTTTTCTCTACACACACACAAATATATATCCATATATATCAACACTTATCGCTGTAAGTAATCTACTATAATGAATCGAATATCGAGGTCCTTATATAACTACAGAAGCAGCAACAGTTCCAATCGACAAGTAAGAATTGAACACGAAACGCATACAGCCTCAGAATTGAACATTGATAAAACATTAAAGGACATGTTTTAGCTAGTCTCCTTTTTCAGTTCGCCCTCAAGTGTTTAGCTTTATTTGAATGTTTGCATGTGTGTGTATATGTCGCACGCTTGTCCAAAGCCCTCCAGCATGCAATTGAACCAACTATTTATGATCGAAATAAGAACTAAGTTAAGTTAAATATGATTTACTACATTGTAGGTAAACTACACCGTACGAAACAACCATAAGTTTTGACTTGTCTCGACTTACACAAGTACCAACTTGTAAACAGCTGTTGAGCTTATGAGCTGGTGCTTCCATAATTCCGAATACATGTCCGAATTCATGGGTTGCCATCGTGAAGTATTTAGGTATTGTACTCCGGTTTCAAAAACTGCCAAAAAAAAAAATACAATTAATCCTATTTTGTTTCTCATAGAGCTTATAGAATATTAATTTCAATTTGACTAATTTGTTTCTCTTCCCGTTTTCCCCTTGTTTTATGTTTTCCTCTTCTTTTTCTTACAATGATTTGCTCCTAATTTGATGAAATACAAAAATATGTCGGAACACTAATCGCCAAATCAACCGTTGCGTACCCCATATATATATGCCTTATATAGTACACGACAAGTCGTCTTCACTGGGGGATCCATTGACGGAACCTGGCGAGTATGAGAATCTACCGTTTCATGGTCTACAAACGGCACCTAACAAGGTACAGTGTTGAACAATTTATGTGTCACCTAACCAACCAATCACTCAATATGAACACCAAAACGCACACCAACAGCTTTATCAACAATTACTCACACCACACCACTCTAATGCCTCATGTCTGTGTGTTAAGCTCACTTTCTCTTTCTCTGACTATTTCTGCTATTATTGTTACCATTATTATTATTATTATTATGATTTGGTTTCGTGTCCTTAGTGGCTTGGTTGTTATGCAACTTTTCAGTTCTCGTAGCCGAAAGTGGTGTAACTTGCAAGTCTGTCGATATTACACCGCAACATAGAGCTGTTTAGATGGTTACACCCAAAACACTTTAGCCTGCTCTCTGTCGTCTGCCGCTGCTGCCCTTTATTAACAGTAAATTTGCCGCCATTTTTTCCATTGTTTAACGCAACATCCAAAAACACAGCCAAGAGAAACACGAAATTAGTAATGATTTATGTGCTGCCAAGAACATTTTGGTTTTCATCCCCTTACCGTTTGGAGTATTATTTTTGGCCTTAAGTTATGTTAATTTAATTACAATTGTATTCCTAGAATAATAGTGTTTAAGTGTAAATGTGTAAGTTTATTTATATTGATTTACTTGAATTACTTTTAGATCCTATTCACATATAACACATTGGCGTCGAGCAAACAGATGTGAACCTAAATGGAAAACAGAAAAGGGGAGATGATTTTTGAAGTGCTTGCTAAAAATTTAACGAGCTCTCACTGTAATATTTGTGTTAGAGAACGAAGAGTTCAAGGGGGTGTTTCACAAACAGAGAGAAAAAGAGATATTAAAAAGTATCTTTTGGATGATATCGGTAACCATTTGGAAAGGACAATTTTAATATCATTTTTTGGATATCAAAATGTCTTTTTAAAGTTAAATGGATCTGGATCGGAGCTGAAAATCATCCAAAGCATATGAAATGAAATAAATACCATCCATTCCAATTGGATCTTTATGGATATATGCAGGAAACGAGTCTAAATAAAGTCATAAAAGTCTCTCTCTTTTTAAAGATACATGCGAAAGACAGAAGTCGTCCGATCAAGCCATTCGAGACTTACTCAAGACAATAAAATTCAATGTTGATGCCGGATTTTGGACCTCCCGAACTAGTCCCTATAAACTAGGCCTGGCCAAATGGAGAGTGAAAAAACATATGCCTGTCTCTCTCTGACACACAGTAATGATAGACTTCGGCCCCCAGGGGCTATGGCTGGCCAGGCCTGGGATAAACGAACCGAATTTTGAAAGACTTAAGTAAAAATGTATAAAGGAAGGGGAAAGGGTGGGGAGACAAATGACCACACCAAGTGTCGACTCTAGTTTCTTTTAATTGCGACAAATTGGACGATCATTTATAAGCGCTCCTCATTATACGCGTTACTCGAAGAGTAAAAAGGGTATACTAAAGTCGAGCGAATGTAATAGGAAAAAGAAAGCATCTCAGACCCCATATGGTATATATACTCTTGATCAGCATCGACAGGCGAGTCGATATAACCATGTCCCGTCTGTCTGTATGAACACCTAAATCTCAGAGACTAGTATTTTCTGCACGCAGATCAAATTTGTATCCCCTGCAATACAAAAAGTTGCATATCTACTACATTTTTAAAGATATAGAGCTCAGATTGTGCAGTGTGGTGTATGTGGCCAATATCTACAATCTCATCCTCAATCTCATACAGATCGGATGATAAATGATAGAGTTAAAAAAACGTTACATACTTATCTGAGCCGCATAAAGTTATTAAACACTAATTGCCCTGAGTAACGGGTATTTCGAAGTCGGCCAGGACGGACTTACGCTGTCTCGAACAAACACTCATTTCGGTTTGTCAAATTTGATCCGCAATCCGCAGACAATCTCTCCGTCTGTATAAACACAGAATCATGTCGGACTCAAATAATCCTTTTCATAGTGTTTTGAAAATATAAGGATTTTGATTTTGATTACATTTTTAACACAGTTCACTTCGATTAGTTAAGAATTCAGTTTGGAATTGAAATCACTAGGAAGAGTTTCAAGGATAGCACTAACTTCAGTTAAGAATGGGAGCTGTTCCTTGTGCTCATCGTAGACCGCAGTAAAGCGTAGTGAGTAGCATTCGGGCTTCTATTCTTTAGAATACGTTCTTAAGAAAGGGTTCTTTTACTTAACATTTGAATAACAATATCAATGGGGCGTTTTAGTAAAGGAAATACAGAGTCTTAATCCTGTTCTGTGAGACACACCTTAAATTAACCCTAAAGTATATTCAATTTCAATGGGTGAAAATAAAATCCTCTACTCTGGTTTCCATCAAGGTTCGACATCCATATTCTTTTTTTCCACCCCCAATCCACATCCCCCAATTAATGTTGTTCGTTAGAAACACCAGCCAAATACAACAAAAAAAAAAATACATCAACAATTTTAAGCGTTTTAACATTTTCAAGCTCCTTAAAGTGTACTCGATTTTCCTTAACGACAATTTTGCTCTCAACTCTTACTAACCAAAACTAACTAATTAATTGAATGTTTTTCTTTAATACTCTCTCCAACCCCCCACCCCGTGTCTGTGTGCTTGTTGTTGCCGGCGCTGCCCACCTAATCGCATGCCCATAAACGATGCTTGCCGCTCCAGTTCTCTACTACCCCTACAAATTTTAATAACAACACAAATGTGGTGCGTGTCGCTCCACGACCCAAGAGACTCAATGGAGGTATCAGTCAGCCATCGAACAGCCAGCTACAGCAGCATCACCAGACTCTACAGCATCCTCAACCTCACCAGCAGCAACACTTTTACGACCAGCAGCAGAAGCAGCAGCAACAACTTGGGCCGCAGTACAACACCATGCACCGCCTGCCTGGAGCAGCGGCGGAAGCAGCTGCCACTGATGGCTCGCATCATCAGTTGCAGTACAATTTGAGCAACTGTTTCCCCAAGAGCTATACCGAGTACTACCAGCAACATCACCAGCAACAACAACAACAGCAACAACAGCTACAACAGCAACATCAGCAGAAGCTGTCGGCGGCTCCGCCGCACCAACAGAAGTTCAACACACAGTCGGCCTCGAATGTGCAGCTCTTGAATGCCATCGAGCATGACTATCAGCCCACCTATGCGGTGGTGGAACGTGTTCCCCCGCCACCGCCCGCCCCCAGCTCGGCCCTGATTAACACGAACCCCTTCCTGGCCGTCAGCAACTTCAAGAAGTACGATGCGAAGGGCGAGCAGCGGCCGGGCAAGAAGGGCGGCAAGTCCGGTGTGGATCTGGACAAAAAGTTCTATTCACTCAAGTTCCCGGGCGGTGGGCAGCAGATCAAGAAGCCGCCCCCGTTCAACGGCCACGCCTCGCTGACCGCCTCCTCCACTCCATCGTGTAAGAGACATCATTCTTTTGCTGGCGGCGGCCATGGCGATATTGATCCCATTAGTGGCAAGCCCATGCGTCTCTATGATCCGCCTGTCTATGAGAATATGGCCGACAAGTGTCTGGACGTGGGCGGCGGCAGCAGCAGCAACCTAAACCTGGCCACTGTGCAACTGCATACGCAGCCAGGCGGCGGAGGAGTGGGAGGAGGGGCCACTGCTGTCGTTCCGCACAAGAAGAAACATCACCATCGCCAGCACCAGCAAAAAAATGATTTGGCAGCGGCAGTAGGAGGGGGCGGCGGTGCAGACTTTCAGTTGATGGAGCCCGAGCGACTGAGCATCTATCGCAGCGACTCGGGGATTTCCAATAGCTCCTTTGAGTCGCAACTGCCTACGGCCCTGCACCCGCACCAGCACCAGCGTACCACCAAGTCGCACAAGTCTGCCACTGCCGCAGGGCTGATGGGTCGCAAGCCCGTCTACATGAATCTGGAGGGTGAGCCACACATCAACTCCTCGTATGAGTCCGCCACCTCTTCCACCAGCCAGACAGGGGTCGGGGTCGGTGGAATGGATCCCACTTCTCTGTCCTCCTGCACATCGCTGTACAGCAGCGGCACAGGCACGGCTGCCTCCTCGTCGCGCTGCACTCGCCACCAGCCGCAGCAGCAGCAGCAGCAGCAGCAAAAGCAAACTGACATTACGACACCTGAGGATTTCGAACAGTACCAGCTGGGCCATCAGGCGCAACATTCCGCCTCCATGCTCTCAGTGGCCAGCAGTCTAAGTGCGGCCAGCAGAGGCAAGCAGCATCACGAGGTGCGTATTTCAACTGGGGGAGGGGGGTTGGGGATGGAGCAGCGCTGACTGCACCAGCATGTAACCAACACCCCGGATTTATTTTCAAATTTATTTCTGATGTATCTTGGACTGATTAGGAAGTAGACGAAACGGCACAAGGTACCGCCAATTGGGAAAGGAGAATGTGCGAACATGCACCCAGAGTTTTTGAAACTTTTTCGAGCATTTTGACACAAGTCGGTCGTATGTTTCCTTCAATGAGCTTGTTTAGTTTATTAAGATTCAATTGCTACCCCTAGGTTCGGCTAAGGGTCTTCTTCAGTAATGAAGCCGGATGGAATCGGTACTGTTTTGTGAAGTGCAGGTCCGAAGATCGTAAGATCTTAACACAAAAATCAATTCCCAAATGTTTTCAAAAGTTAACGTTTTTTTGTAATTAGATCACAATTGCATCAGTTTTCAAAACAGAAGGTCTCATCAAATATTGTATGTATCTACTAAGTGTTGGCACCTTTGATCCGTAGAAACTAGCTGTGGTGTCCTTGTAGTCAAGGGTATTCAACTTTGCAGAGCCACATCAATTACGCTTCAGTTTCCCTTTGTCTCAAGGTGCATATTTACGAACTCTTTGAACAATTTTGACTCTGATGAATCAACCAATGCGGTGTGGGATCATTACTGAGAACAATCAGATTGTAGAAAATTGGTTATTTTATTGTCTCAAGGGTTGTTTTACTAAATTAATTTTATTCTGGTTCAAATAAAGTCAATTATCTGCATATAAATTAAGCATAAATCCTCAGACGATAAAATTATTTGGGCCGCAAATGGGTAGCAATACTAAGCTTTAAAAAATGTTTCACAAAAACTTATTTGTGACCTTTGAATGGCTTGTAAAGATATTAACTAATGCCTGACAAAAATACATTTTCTATGCTGAGTTGCAATCAAGTTAAAAGTGTCAAAATTTAGATTGTCTCTCAAAAATGCAGTGGATTGCTCACCTTGAGACTAATACTACGTTTATGCTTGCAAAATATCATGATTTTTTACGCTTTGAAGTATGACAACTATATTTTCGTTAACAATTATCCATTTGAATGAGATAATTGATTTGCAGTCTCAAACCTAGTCCACAATGTACATTCACTGAGATTGTCTGACAAGTGTTAGGTGTAATAAACAAATGAGGTTTAAAGAAAATATTATAAAATAAAATATATTATATATAAATACAACATACTTTGAGGCGCAAAAATCACGATTTTATATTCAAGCATAAACGTAGTATAAACAAATATGATATCGACACTAGACCAAGCAAAAATGTTTTATAGCGGAAGATCACTGTTTGACTTGATATTGCTTTAGTCCGGCGATATCGCTTTGCTATTGCATTTTTATCTTCCTTTCAGAAGAAGAGTGCTACTCTGTGTCATTTCTGGGCTATAAGAAAAGATTCTTCTAGGAGATATAAAAAAGTCTCTTTTGGGAGATAAAAAAATAGCGATTCTTCCCAAAATGAAGATAAGGTTTCCCCCAAGTGATGATTCTGCCTGAAGATAAAAAAGTTTCTGTTCCGGAATTCTTAAAAACAGACTGCTTTACGGACTAGGAGGCGTTTCTTTTGGGAGATCCCGGAAACCCTTTATTCCTTATAACATATCCATTATATGATAATGTATTTTGTTTATGTAAATCGCCAAGCTAGCTCCAAACTCCGCTTAATCGATCGCCAAACTCTATGTTCGACGAGACCCTACAGCTCTACGTTTCAGCACTCAATTTTTCCTAGCTGATTCAGACCTGAGCAGACTGAATTTCATGCCTGAATTCAGGCATGTTTTAGTAGCTCCCATGAAACTCGTCCATGAGATCAGCCTAAAATCAGCTAAGGTTATGCGTAGTAGGGCATGTCTCTGTTAAATTCATGGCTAAATCTCATATAGATTTATACATTTCAGGGCAGATTCAGCTAGGGTTCAGATCTTAGCCGAAGTGAAGGGGAGAGATGAGTAACACATCAAGTTGAGAACAACATTTGGTGAAGCTTTTGGAAATTTGAAGTTCATGCTTACAAATACCAACAATAACAAGAAAGACAGCCAAATTATTTAAAAATGGAATTTCTTCAGATCAAAGTTTACAACTTATGGTTCATACAGCAAAGGTTTGATTTCAGCCAAAACAAAAATTATTTTTTCAAGTAATTTTCTAGCAGTTGTAAATGGAAGCAAGAAAGTATGCTATAAATTTTGTACAAGCAGTAGCTAAGATTAGCTGACTTCAACTGCTGCTCTACTAACAGAGCGCTATTAAGTAAGTCTACGTAAGTTATTTAGTTGTCGCCATCAAACACCAAAAACGTTTTTAGATTCTGAGCAGTTTTGAATACTGGCTTATGCCTTAAAATTATGAAAATTCCCTCAGTTTTCGCAGAATTATCACTCAATTTGTTAGACCAGTTAAAAGTATTATCAACGATTCATAGTAAAATCTTTGGTATTGTACTTAATTTAATAGAAGAAGAAATATTACAGAAGTTATTCTCTCAATATTTCCTCTTTATGAACATAGCAGAGTTTGAAGTGCATTAAGCATGATCTTATCTGTTATGTTCCGGGTTTCACCTAAGAATTCACTTATAAATCTGAATCAAACTTTAAAATTTGTACTACCTTTTAAGCAGGCAGCAGGTTTATTCAACATAAGTGGTTGGTTCGAATTCGACAATTTTCGTAGAAAGTAAATATATTAAAAAATAGTGTATGATAGTTAATAAATAATGAGAACTAAGGATCTGATTCCAATTGAACGATTCTAAACTGCTGAAATTATATAAATTGTAACAATTTCCTTCGCTTGTTCGATTTTGTAAATCCTTTCTGGCCCAATGTTGGCTATACGCAACGTTAAACGATTATTTCTTGACATTTTCTAATCGAGAGTTCAGTTTTGAATGAGCTTTGAAAGAGATGAATTAAATTCGATGACGCCAACAAATAACTGTGCAGCGAATGGAAGCTCTGATTTGGAATAAGTTCGAGTGGAACTGTTTTAAACAGTACGGGATAGTTCTAAAAAAAGCTAAATATATGGGAATCCCAAAAAAAAACCAGGGCAGGCAGGTTCATAAATATCACATCAGCTAATCTTTATACTTAAACTAAAATGATGAAATGAGATATATTTAAGGACCACTCTTCTTAATTCGATCCTGAAAGGGTTAAGGCGTGGCTATAACGATAGATAGTGTATTTTAATGTATTCACCAAACACAGAGAATAACTGTCAGCCGTTGCATAAGTGATGAAAAATTGATTTAATTGCTGCTGATAGCCCAATCTGCAATCAGGAGCAAAACAGAACCGCTTGAACCGAACCATTAACCGAACCTTCTAAGTTAATTTCGAACCAATTCTCAAGAATTTCACAAAAAATATAATCATAGAACACTGGATCGTGGCATACTTGGTAGAGCCGTGTGTCGAAAGTGACTTTAGAGTCCCAGTGGAAGTTGAATACTTTGTTAATTACTCGTACGAACTGTAGCCTTGGACCACAGTTCATTTTTTCGACGTTATTAAGCCATGAAGATATTACCTCCAATCGACTTAGTGACTTACTGTCTTCTCAGTGTATCTCAGTGTATTTGCTTTGTCTAATTTTGTTTTATGTACTTTTTATTTACTTACATGTCTCACTCCTAATTTGTTTAACGAATCGCTTTGAATTGAAAACAACAAACAAATGCACACACACACACTGACACTGCATGTTGCATGCTTCCTGATGCTTTCGGTATTTGCCCTGGAACTAACTCACAGCAAATCAAAATGCTGGTCACTAATCCATTTCTAGCTATTAATCGGAGCACCGGCAACAGCAACAGCAGCGGCAGCAACAACAACAAGAAACTACGACGACAGACCATCAGTGACCCCTACGCACATATCAAACGGCCAAATGCAGATGCCCTTAATGCCAACAACCATCCAGAAGCCTCTGCTGCCCACGGTGATAGCAGCTCCCAATCCGCGTCAGTTGCGCCAACACAACAGCAACAAATTAGCAATGACAACAGCAACGACAACAACAATGGGCACCGTCCACAACAAATGCTAATGCCAAATGAATTGCTGCTGCAGGCAACTCGACTAGCCGCCACCTCCAACTCCACCCAATCCCCGGCCCCATTAAGATATGTGCCGCCCCTGGCGCCCACCAACGCTGTCCCGGCCCTCCCACTGACGGATGGTGCCTACGATTGTCTGGTGGTGCGTCGCCCCATGCGGCTGCCCTTGCGCAAACATCACACCTTCCACTTCCAGAGCACGCAAACGGCCAACGGCAAGCTGGAACAGTTGCGTCAGCAACTGCAGCAGGAACGCAGGGAGCAGCGGCAGGGACACGGACAGGGACCGCTGGTCCTGAGTGAGCGGCATGCCTTTAAGCCAATTTCACCACCGACATCGGTGGAAGCAGAGGGTCAGAAACTAAATCCCGCCGCCTCATTGGAAGCATTAGAGGTGCTAACAAAAACGCATCCAGACTACGGGTTTACGCGTCCAAATAACCAGCAAAGCGAGCCAAATGCCCCAGCAGCCCCTTCTGCCACGTCAGCGGAGACACCCACGGAGGACGAAGAAGATCTGGGCTATAGCTTTTGCGAAGAGGAATTTATGGCTGACGAGCAGGAGGCGACAGCACCGCCTCCCACGCCCGCACACCATCGGGCAGCAGCGATTGCGCATGCCACCGCGGGTGCATTGAGATACTTTATGACGCAAAGCTATCGGGAAGTGCACATTTAGATAATATTTAACGACTAGGCCAAATGCCTACAAAACTGCATACAAGGTATTTTAGTATATATATATTTATGTAGGGAAAGAGTGAAGTCAACGGGAAGGGCATACCATTTTCATTTGTAAGGGGTCTCGAAATACTCAAACTGAATTCATTCGCAATCGGTCGGCAGGCGGCCAGGATCAAACAGAAATGTGCAACCAATTGGAGAATTCCAAATGCGGCAGCTTGAGTTTTGCTAGTGATGAAGGAGTGTTCAAAGTTACATGTTGATTTTATTTGCTTGCAACAGGAGATGGGTTGGGTCTGCGAACAGCACAACGAAACTCGAGTAAAATAAATCAATTGGTTCAAAAGTTCATATTTATACAATACAACCGGTCACCTTCAGTAGCTATAGGCGCCAGTTGTGAAATGAGGGGCCTTGAAAAGCGACTCGCTCAGTCTTAGGCCGAATCTAAAAACTTCCAATAGCTGCTATGTGAGAAATGATTCCATAACTTCCTCTGTTATTTGTAAGTTCATATGACAGATAAGGCTATCTCGAGGATGTGAAATTGGCCCTTAGCCGCCACTCGGCACTTAAAAACTCTTTTAAGCATTTTTACACTAAAAACTGCTATTTAGAACTGATATCTCAATTTGTGTATGAACTGGAGACCTCCTTAAGAAACCCGTTCTTCGAAAATACTGTTTGAGTGGTTCGACAATTACAGTGAAACAAAGCATATTCTAGAAAGTTCTAAAATCGGTAAGCTGGGCACTCTTCATTCCACTTTCATATGGAAATCAATCTTACTATATAGATCGAACAGATACAAGAAAAACTAAAGCGGTTTAACTTTGACACATTATTGTGCTTTCTTAATATGAAAGATTAAAAGTTGTGGCTCCGATTCAACAAACTATCAACGACATATGAAACATTTGAAAGATATTTCAAATCTTGTGAGGCGGATTGATTAAAGTTTTTCGCGTCTCTAAAACAGAATCAGGAACAGATCTTTCATACTTAATGAACTGACTACGAAATAATACTCCTCTTCTGAAGTTCGAACAATAAGTTTGTCATATTATTCCAACGTCTTTCAAAGAATTATACTTTCAATTATATCATCAAAATTATTTTAAAGTTTCGGATCGTTGCATCATTCAGTAAAGACAAAATATTACCATGTTTTGTTAAAGAAATCTATGAAGGATGAAATTGATATTTCTACAATATCCAAATTAAACTATTTGATTGTATTAACCTCAATTAAATACTTTCTCTCAAGCACATAAAAGAATTTTGCACCGACATCAGCAAAGATATTTCTAAACTCTTTGAGTATTATCATAGATTTATAGATATTATAGATGACGCATGTGGAACCAATCGAAAATTGGTAGCCTATGTCAGCTACCAGGAATAGTCAGTTTTTATTTTACATGCGTCATCTATAGTTTCTTCAAATCTAAAAATCTTACTGCGTTACATCTTAGATATATAGATAATTATAGATGATGCATGAGGATCAAATCAGAAATTAGAAGCCAATGTAAGCTACCAGGAATTCTCGTTTTTTGTTTCACATGCGTCATCTATTGTTATATATATAAATACTATATATACCATACTATATATACTATATATAAATCTTTGGTATTATGCACTAACTGAACAAAGCAGAACCCAATTTTCTTATAATGAAACAAATCCATCTTGTGCTGAACAATTTGGCGATAAAACTACTTGACGTAGTGAACTTTACAACCGTTTTAAATGCTTAGTCCCTAGGTTGAATCAACTTCGGGAAAGCATGCCACATAATTTGGAACAGGTAGCTACCATTCCTCGGTTGCACATTTCTGTACACCTGGCGGATGACTCGATTCTTAGACATGTAAATCTCAAAAAAACTAACTATCATTCCACAGACGACATCACACTTGAACACACAATATCATTGAATCGCAGTATTAAACCAAAAACCCCCAATATGAAGAAATCGATTAAGTAAGGTCAAAAACTCTGCTCTGACACCTATGTTAAGTGTACATAGCTAAATTATGCTAGCATTAAACACAACTCGTACTTACCATTAACTACAAAAATAGATATTAACTACAGAAATGGCTAGAATGCTATCCCCTTAAAGTAATTTAGGATCAACCAATAAGGAGTACTTAAGGCAACTGTATGACTGCGTGTGTCTGTGTGTGTGTGTGTTAAGTTTGAAGCAGCTATGTGCTATGTGCGTGTACATAAACCTACGAAATATATTCTTAGTAAACATAATTTAGTTTATTTGCCACCAAACCGAAGCCAAGCATATTTTAAAAGTATTTGTAAGTCCTAGTTTAAACATTAATTCACATACCAAAGCTAATTTCCCAAAATTTCTCTTGAGCGGCATATTGAATCTGCATCGGCATCGGGGGGGGATTTCAAATTCCATTGCATGCGGGCGCTATTCACACTAATCAATACCTTCTCTCAAATGTGTGTCTGGAAATTCTTAACGAACCAAATCAATTGTGATTTCTTATAGCAAGTGTCCGATTTTGAGGATCCATACAAAGGCAGCAATACTTATATATTCTAAATTCTTTTTGTTTAACTTTCGAGCTAAATGTTTTTTGTGAAACAAGAAAACGAGGTATGCTATTTTTTGTCTAATGTTAATAATTTATTTCAACTGTCGTTGCGATTCTTGAAATCGTCCTCTACGCTGGCACACACTTCTTTAATGCTTGCTTCGAAATTAATCCCACGACAGGCGTTATAGATTATTAATGTGCATGATGATCCCCCCGATTGTTATCGAACTTGGCAAACAGTTTTCTAAAAGCGATCTTACATAAATCCAAACCCATCAACGTACAGCCCTTGAACGCAGCCAGTTTTGATGATGAATTCATCTATGCCGATCTCGAGAGTCAGCACTATGGGCCCATCAACTACAAGGCCGCCTCACTGTATGCCCAGGTCAAGAAGAACAAGAAGACGGGAGCTCTGGAGGAGCTGAGGCAGTAAAGCATTTTAACAATTCTCTATCCTTAACACAACGGTCGAATGAGCTTCTCTAGAAACCAAAACTAAATTGAATATGACAAATGGTTTAAGCTACTTAAATGGAAAACGAATAACGAATTTCTTAAATTTATTGACAAATAGCAATTGTTATACACGATAAGTCAGGCAGCCCTAATTAGCGAACATTTCGACAGTCGATATACTTAAAAGCTAATGTAAAAAAACACAGAAGAATCTCCATCATACAATTACCCATTAAAGCTCTACACAAAAGTAATCAACGGCAAACAACTCGAACGAATTAAATATGCAACTTAAAATATAGAATTTTTTAACAAACAAATAAAACTACAAATATATTTTGTACATTTAAAACTGACCGCAAACTTTCAAGCAGATCCCCTAATGGGCGATAAAAATTTGCACACAAATTACAACAAAAAAATAAAAAAATTGACATGCATTATCCATTAAACACATTTGAATTGTTTTCTATTTGTACACCAACAAAAAAAAAAAAACTAAAATAAACACAATTAATTGATACGAACGAAGTTAAACTAATTTTTGTTATGCAATTTATTGTAATTAATTATAAATATAATTTATTATTAACTTACATACATACACATATATTATTGTATAATGAGAATTGTACAAGTAAATTAATACGCATTTACTTGCACAATGAGATTAGACACTAAAACCGAAAACCAAAACAAGAAGTGGAATTCAAATGAAAGAAAACAACTTAGACTCAAGTATATATATATATAAATAAATATAAACTGGAAACAAACCATAAATATTAATTAAATTATGACAAAGGAAAGTAAATAAATAACTTGTAAAACATCAGTGAAAGAGATGAGTGAGTTTTATTTTGAGCGGTGGCATTTGGGGTAGCTGAAGCAGCCCTCCACAGATAATGGAAAAGCCAACCGGACATCATCAACAATTCATGTCAGCAACAACCGTTCAACATAGGTGTGGACACCTGTTTTGAATTCCTGTGATTTGGATTTCAGACTGCGTAAGTATTCATATCAAGTAGATAGAAAACATCTCACTCAATTTGTGACACCATGAAATAAAAGCTGGTTTTAAAGGGTGTTGTCGGATTTAATTTTAAAAAAAAAGGACATAAAATTCAGAAAAATTCGTGAAATCTTTGAGTCGATGGAACGATCAATAGATTTTAGTGTTTAATGATGATTTCATATTAATGTTGACCAAAGCTTGTTGAATCCACATGGCAGCCAAGTCCAGCTCTTCCCTTTTTTGGGCAAAATAAGTTTGCAATCCTCTCTGCATTCATAGTAATATTCCTGACTTCATCTTTAAGCAGGTAAGAAAGTCGGTCAAGCCCGACTATAACATTAGCGAATGCTCAAAGCTCTATCTCTTACCAAACAGACGGACAGACAGGCGGACATGGCTACATCAGAATATACAGAATCTATATTATTTATGGGGTCGTAGATGCTTGCTTCTGGCTGTTACATACTTTTGCTGAACTCCATAATCCCAATGGATTAATAATTATAAATAAAAATAGAGGGAAGTAAACTTCGCAGCACGTTTTCTAACTAATTTGAAGGACATATCCACTGAAAGCAAATAAGTTTTTCCCAATAAGACTACTTTTCTGACTCTACTTTTGTATGACAGCTATACTAAATAGATGTCCGATTTCGACCAAATTTGGCAGCATTATGGAAAAGCATTAAAACCTAGTAATTACAAAATTACTAGAGACGATTGCAATAAAAACAAACAAGTTTTTCTCACAAGAACTAGTTTTCGACCGAACGTTCCTATGGCCAGTGTTTGAATTGCTTCCTATACAGCAGCCATAGCAACGAAAAAAATGCTGTGCTCCTGCTTCTGCTCCGAATATGAAAAGAGTAGAGCAGTAGCATAAGCACAAAATTATCTGGAGCACTATATGCTGTCAATTTTTTCAGAGCTATAGAAATAGCTTAAAAAAAAACTCCTATCAAAATACTATCTGGAGTTATAACAAAAGCAAAAAATATCGGAGCAATCGGAGCAAAGTAGGCATAGATTTTCTATTCTTGCTAAAGAAGTAGCTATTGATTTTAGAGCCGCTCAGTCTGCTCCCAATAGTGCTACGTATAGCTGCTCTCGTAGTTGTCTCATATGAGCTTAGATCAAAAGTTGCGCAAGGGATAGCATTAAATGGGATTTATCTAAAGAATTCTCTAAAAGAAAGTCATGTTAGGCAACCCAATTCGAAATATATTTTTGGGGGTTCCTTAGTCAAAACGAGAGCGTAAGTTAAAGTCGGCCCTGCCCGACTTCGAAATACCCGTTACTCAAGGCAGTTAGTGTTTAATAACCTCATGCGGCTCAGATAAGAATGCAACGTTTTTTTAACTCTGCCATTTATTATCCGATCTTTATGAAAATGTGAGATTGTACATATTGGCCACATGCACCATACTGCAAAATCTGAGCTCGATAGCTTACAAATTGTAGGAGATATTCAACATTTTGTATTGCGGTGGCGGGAGGGGGCGTGGCCAAAATTTGAAACAAACTTGATCTGCCTACAGTCAATACTAGCTTACATATAAAATTTGGTTGCTCTAGCCCTTCTAGTCTCTGAGATCTAGGTGTTCATACAGACGGACGGACGGACGGACGGACGGACGGACAGACGGACAAGGCTATATCGGCTGTTGATGCTGTTGAAGAATATATATACTTTATGATGTCGGAGATGTTTCCTTCTGCCTGTTACATACATTCGCACGACTTTAGTATACCCTTTTTACTCTACGAGTAACGGGTATAAAAATCGCGTTTTGCTACCCTTATCATCAAATCAAACTAAATTGAGACCGCGAATTCTTCAGTACCACCGCAGGTCAATTTAAGAACTGCCAGTCCTCATGCTGTACTAATGAGAAAATATTAATGAGAATTGAGCCACTTTGTTAAAAGCTGTATAGAATTTTAGGCAAACTGTTTGGTAGAACTACGTGGAGCAGCTCCAGAAGCTATGGGAAGCAGATTTGGGAGCAGCTCAAGGAGCAAAAGCTATAGCTATTTGACATGTTGAAAATCTATGCCTGCTTTGCTCCAATTGCTCCGATTGCTCCGAATTTTTTTGCTATGGCCATAACTCCAGATAGTATTTTGATAGTAGTTTTTTTTATGATATTTCTATAGCGTTGAAAAAATTGTCAGCACGGAGCAAAGCAATAGTGCTCCAGATGAAATTTTGTGCTTATGCTACTGCTCTGCTCCCATCACATTCAGAGCAGAAGCAGGAGCAAAAATAAAAAACTTCGAAATAGCATAGCATTGTCAAACACTAGCAGCTATTTGTTATAGTCATCCGATCCGGCCGGTTCCGACAAATGTGCAGCGTATTTGGACCAGAAGACTTCGTGCAAAGATTGGTGGCGATAGCTTTAAAACTGACGGAGGAGATAGCATGGAAACAGACGGACAGACGGACATTTTGAAATCGACTCAGCTCGGCATGCTGATCAAGAATATATATACTTTATGTGGTCGGAAATGCTTCCTTCTAAGCGTTACAAACATCTGGACATTGTCAATATACCCTCTGCAAGGGTATAAAAATGGGAACAGGATATGAAGGTGGGTGGCTACCGTACGCAGATCACGTTTGTTTCAGAACTTGAATATTCTTCTTGTCGAATTTAACAGATATTTATCTTGAACCATTAACCATTAATGTGGTATTCTACTGTAGAATTTAGAATTTGAGAAAATGTAATGTTTTCTATTTTATTTAAATAATCTACACATATTAAAGTACACACAAAGAATTTCAAGTCAAGAAGTATCAAGCAAATTTGGAATTTGTTGAAGCCTTGAGATCGTGTTTTTCGAAACAACTTTTTCCTTCACGTTTGACATTATATCTCAATTTCCCATGGATTGATTGAAATTTTGTCTGGCCCTTCCTTATACTTCCCTCTATGGCCCGAACTAGGATTCTGTTAAAATCAGGGATGCAAACTACTCGAAAATAAGTAATGGTTCGGTTCAGTGGTTCATTCAGTTTCTGAACCGCCGGTTCGGTTTATTACATGGTTTTTGGAGCTAACTGAACCGCGGTTTAGGTTCGGTTCAGTGGTTCACAAAGGCACATAATAAAATATTATGATTGTCTGTAGTAATGTGATTTTTCGAACACTTTTGAAATTTAATTCTTATAATCCATTTAAATATCTTTAAAATCCTTCGAAGAATGTCTAATGTTTATTATGTCGGATTTCCAGGATTCGTCTATAAGTTCCTAGAAGAATGCCCTTTTAAAAGTGAGAATGACGGCTGGAAAAGAATACGTACATACATGCATCTTAATTATTCTATTTATCATATCCCTTAAGTTAGACTCAGACCTGAATCATAGCTGAATCAGACCCAAAATGGAAGGGCTGGTCCTGAATTCATGACATCCGTTTTAGAGTTTCAGCCATGGATTGTACACTGACATGTTTTACTACGTCATGACCTTAAATAATTTTAGGCATGATTTCAGAACTGAACTCGTGGGTGAGTTTCATGGGAAGTACTAAAACATGCATTTAATTCGGGCATTTAGATAATTTTAGGCATGATTTCAGTACTGAGCTCATGAATGAGTTTCATGGGAAGTACTAAAACATGCTTGAATTCAGGCATTTAATTCAGTTATTCCTACTGCTCAGACCTAAATCAGCCCTGAAAAATTCAGTAACGAAACGTAGAACTGCAGGGACTATATGAGAAAATCTCTCCTGTCTTAGATTGATCTTCTTTACCTTGAAGAATTACCACAGATAATTGAAACTATTGTCTATTAGAGAAAAAATACATATTGATGACAGGAACATTTACAGTTTTACGTGTTGTAAAATTTTCGTCAAGTCATCCTTAAATGTAATATCGCTCCGGCCACGCTAAATAAGTAGTGGGTCGAACGAAATGTATGAAAATTATCTGCGGGAAACGATTCAAATTCCCAAATTAACAAAAAACACATTGGCTAGAGGAAAGTGATTCCTGTTAAAAGTCATCAGAGAACTGAACCGAACCGAACGGTTTTTATTTAAGGTTTTCGGTTCGGTTCAGCAATTCTGAAAGGAAGCCGGTTCGGTTCACTAGCTGGAATAAGCGGATCGGTTCGGTTCAGAACCGGTTTGCATCCCTGGTTAAAATTTGGATTTATAATATTTTAATAATATCTAGGACTTGAATTTTTTTTTAAATAATCACAATGTTGCAATCATATTTTTGTAATTTTAAACCTGTCACTCTACTCTACAATTATAAAGGGTACAGATATATCGAGATAAGATATAGACCTCAAATTGCAGAGTAGTGAATGTGCCCAATATCTAAAATCTCAAAAATTTTCATAAAGATCGCATAATAAATGACAGAACTATACAGGGCCGCAAAGCCGCATCCACTTCTTGCTTACATAAGGAAGGTTATGAAACACTAAACACCACCCCTTGTACCAACCTGTAACTTTCCAATTTTTAATTTTGTATCCTTTTTAGACTTGAATAATCCTGTTACGATATATTCCACTTACTAGTACCGCTATAGGGTAGCGTGGTACTTAGAGTAGTTGTTATCGATAATAGAAAAAGTCAAGATTGACATTCTAATGTAAGTGGAATTGTATACTTGACCACCACTGACGTTCCCACTTAACTGGCATGGCTTTTATCGTTCTTTTCTAATTTACCAGAAGATGGAAGCGGACTAAAGGTAAGAGTATATGTCAACATAAACTAACAAGTAATTTCACAGGAATTTAAAGCGTGCTTGGAAACTTATGCCAATGTGCAAGAAATATAAACTGAAATTCACAAGCAACATCATTGGTATATGAAGGGTTTTCGCAACCATCCCTTAAGTTACAATTGTTGTCGCTATTTGTTTTTAGAACAAAAGTACCAATAGAACACGAACCAAGTTTACAGTTGAAAAACTGGGTATGAGGTGATGCTTACAAAAGCTCTCTTTTATTTAAATTTAAACGTCTTATGCAGCGATTTTTTTAGTGTTGAACTGTGCTATCATTCAAGAAATATTAAAAAAAACTACTCTTCCATATTGGACTGCAAGAAATGACTACACTCCGAGAGACAATCAAGCTGATCATGCTTGATACCCAGCATTTTTGATGTCATAAGTATGTTAAGATTGAAAAAGCTTGGATACAAGCAGTAATTATTAAATTCAAGCATGGATTTTCGCGACGAAAGTGCTTGGTTTTAAATTTAGTTTGCTTGATTTCAAGCATAATAAGTCTTAACTCCAAGTAGAGATCTTCTTAGATGCAAGCATAAATAGTCTCGATTCCACGAATAGATTTTGTTGGTTGCAAGAATAACAAAGCTTCGATGCCTAGAATGGTTCTCTTTGAACAGTACACAGTAGGACTCGACATCACACACACCCGCAACTACTTTATTCCTAAAATGTGATTAATTTTTCAATGCCATTTAACAATTCTATTTTGTACGTATCTCAACTGGGAGTTGAACTTAGGGCATCGAAGACTGCAGCACTCACCAACCCCGAAATCTTAGACAAAGCAGACAAAGCAATGAATTCTCAATCTAAATTGTGGGCAAAAGTCATTGGCAATGCTGAGAGTGTGAGTGAGAATTGTTATCATTTGTTGCTCGCGCTCTCCGCTTGTGGCCCGCAGTCGAGAGCGCCTGTCTTCAAATAAGTTTACGTCTCCGAAAATCCAACAGAAAATTGAAATTAAATTGAAACAGAATTCCTGCTTGCCGATTCGTGCCACATTTCTCTGAGTGTACTGACGGTCACTTCGTGATTCCCCCTAGGCACCTTGCTGTTCGATCCGCCATCGTGATAGAAAAAGTGGTTTCTCCCTATATTTCTAACTCGCGCCCAATGCAAGTGACAAGTAATGAATGAGTTAGTTGCTCAGTTGGTGGGGCTTGAGTTTGGATTGGGCACTTTTTTTTGCTGCAGTCAGGCACAACGCGGCGGGAGGGACGGGGCATGGACAAACGAACTGACAAGCTGACACAATGACCGAGTGAGGTTTGGCTGGAGCAGTTGGAGCAGTTGTTGTTCGACAACAGTTGGCACTATTAAATGTCATGTACTCCGCTCCGAGCCTTTGTCTGTCTGTCTGTTTGCATACTTTTTAAGCACCATTAACGGCAGACGACAGCAGCAGCCGTTGCATTGTTGTAGTAGTTTTTAAAAATTATGTAGTTTTGCTGGCTGCCACTGCAACGTGTCATTAGGAGGTGGGACAGACACTTTGACACAGAGAGAAAGGTCCGAAAGTTGGACTAACCAAAACTTTGTCCTTTACCACAGTAAATGCTGCTGCACTGCTGCTCCTGCTTGGCAGGTTGCAGGTGTCCTGGCCAGCTGTTTTATTTGGGGGTCAGTGCAAAGGCAAATTTGTAGGCATTAGTTGACCGGGGACTAGAACTTTCGCACTGTTCCCAGGCTGGCAATTAGTAATGGCTCCACTGCATCTCCGCATCCCGGCCGGGGGGTAACTGTACCTGCGGACCCTTTATGGATTCGGTGGGCGTGAGGCTCGAGGCTACCTCTGCAAACTGCCTGTCACTGATCTAATTACACGCTCATTTATTTGGGTCAATTGACTGCCAATCCAATAATAAGTCACCAGCCAAAATGTTGCACAAATTCTAATTTGGAAAAAATAACAGAGATGCAACCAGGCAAACGCCAAACCGCACGTTCGCGTATCCGAAACACCCAAATTGAAGAAGCCCATTAAAAATTAAATGTAATTCAATGAAATTGCGGAAATCAATGCGGTTTTTCTCCCCTTTCTGGTTGCATAATGAACGGATGTGCAACAATAGCGCAAACAAAAAATTGAAAAACAATTTCCAGAATTCTTTGCCCAAAATTTTGAAGCGCCAATTAATGGAGGTAAAAGCCAAAGTGGGTGTGTGGGTGTGTGTGTGTTTGGCAACAACGGAAATGACAGCGCTGCTGCAACTGCAACGAGGCTGCAACGCTGCAGGAAGCAATATCTGAATTCAGTTTCGTTGCACGGAAATGACACACGGCCGTACCCTCGAGTGGAGAGTGAATATGCATTCTGGAACGGGCCAGGGGGGAAATGAATGCCACATGTAATTTAAGATTAGCAGCTGAACTAATCGTTGTTAAATTTCTTTCACCACCAAACAATCAAATTCATTTCGAATTACCCATGCGTATCCCATTTCAATAAGTGCCGAATATTAGCGTTAGGCTTTCGTTGCCATTGAGTCGTACGAGTTAACGTCAACGCCATTCCCCAAT
Source organism: Lordiphosa andalusiaca (assembly GCA_035044965.1). Classification (NCBI taxonomy): domain Eukaryota; kingdom Metazoa; phylum Arthropoda; class Insecta; order Diptera; family Drosophilidae; genus Lordiphosa; species Lordiphosa andalusiaca. Next base: position 519,653 of record JAWNNM010002284.1, read on the forward strand.
GCCACAAATCCGTAGCTCAACTTGGGGTCGCACCATGGGACATTTTCTCATATTTTTACGCAGCATAAATTTTGATGCTGAAAGCAGCGCCGCTACTGCGCATCATCAGCGAAGAAGCTTTTAAACATAACTCGACAAGTGTTCATCCTGATTACTAAATATGTCTAGAAGGTACGAATCATCTACCTTTAAAACTGTGGGCGATATTTCCAAATTGCGATATCCGTATCTCTTACCGTCTTAAACAGGGGGACATATCGACTTGGCTGTTGATGCTGATCAAGAATATATATACTTTATGGAGTCGGAGATGCTTCCTTCTTTATTTCTTTTCAAAAAGATCGGATGTTAAATGGCAGAGCTATAAAGGTTATAAAACAGTTGCATTCTTATCCAAAACACATGCGCTGTTTGCTAACATAATATTGTAGTATTCAAATTTATGTTAACACTCTGTTAATTCACATAGGGAGAGGTAATGAAACACTAATTCCCCTGAGTGACGGGTACCCAACCAAACCTGACGGGTATATCGAAGTCGGGCAGTGCCGTCTTTAACTAACGCTCTCGTTTTTAAATATAAATGGCAAAATAAAATAAAGTAGATCAAACAGCTACAGGGTCTATTAAGTAAAAGATACAATTATATATAGTATAGTATATTTATGAATAACAATGATAGCTTGGCCTTAGCCGTTAGCTCTTTTCTAAACATAGATTTACATCTTATTCGAGCTTTTACTCGAGAAGCTTGTATGTAAAACGTGTGCCACTCTGCCTTGCCTGCCGCTCGAAAACAATTCTTTCTTCTTTGTCAATCCTCCGCAACAGTTCCATTTGCCATGTTTTCCAGGCTCTGCTGTCATTTCCATATGATCTCATGTTTTAAATTCAAATTATCCCATTCACGAAAAAACTGTGTTCTTTCAATTAAAAGTTGTTTCACAATGATGTTTGGAAATCGTAACGAGTCCATCAGCATGGCTTTGCTTATGTATTTGATGTGCAGCTGCAGGGTGTATTGAAACAATGTAGGTAGCCCCGTTTCGATGTATATGGCGTAGTTGAACCCAAACCTGCTCCGAAAGGCGGGGTTTTGATTACTCCCAGCCTAAAAAAATACAGATACAAACACCGAAAGAGAAATACCATGGGAGTTTTAAGCCTTAAAGTAGAGGCAAGTTAACTTCGCCTTCCCGAAGTTTTTTATACCCTTGCAGTTCGCATACTTCAATAAAAAAATAAAGATTTTCAATGAGAATCATTTAAAAAGTGACTGAGTTGACCAATAGGTACCAAACAAATTGCACTTCGAAGTTGCAATAATCTTTTGCATGTTGTTGGCAACTTTTCTTAAAAACAATCAAATTTTTTGGTTTGAGATTTTGATGTATTTTAATTGGTTCTTTTTACCTTTTATTTTCATTTCTAAACGTTTCGGATTGTTCAGATTGTTATCATAGCAAGAAATATAACGACAGTTTCAAAAAATATAGTTTTTTTGTTTTATATATTGTACTCTGATACTCTGTACCGTAAGTACACAGAGTACTATAAGTTTGTGCAAAATTATGTAACAGCCAGAAGGAATCATCTCCGAACCCATAAAGTATATATATTCTGGATCAGCATCAACAGCCGAGTTGATATAGCCATGTCCGTCTGTCTGTCCGTATGAACGCACAGATCACAGAGATGGTAAGAGGTAGAGGTTTGACATGTATGGGATATATGCTTCTTATGTCTGCATACAGATCAAGTTTATTTTCAATTTTGGAAAATTCCTTCTTGATATATTTAGTAATCAGGATAACGTATCGCTCCGCCAAAGGAATGATGAAGATCGGATGAACGGTTTACGAGTTATGATCAAAAGACTGTTCGCTGCTGCAGCGCAGTAGCAGCGCTGCTGAGCGTATAATTTCGTTGCTACAGAGTATGTAATAGTCGGGCCTGACCGACTTTCTTTCTTGTTTTGGTTTTGAATCAACCAAAACGGCCCAGAAAAAATCTCACAAAGGTAAAAAGTAAAAAAAAAACCAGAAAGCCAAGCTTACTTCGTCTGTCAAAAAATACTCTTTTTATCCCAATTTCCGACCGATCGTTCGTATGGGAACTATATGATATAGTCATATAGTGTACAAAAATTTCTAAAATATGTAAAACACCCAAATCAAAATTGCAGGATGCTACCATTAAAAACAAAAAAGTTTTTCTAACTAAGACTGTTTTCCAGGCCTATCTTTTGTATGGCAGCTATACCAAATAGTTGTCCGATTTTAATAAAACTTGGTAGAATTATAAAAAAAAAAACATAGAAAACCTACGATTGCTAAGTTTGGAGACGTTTCCATTGAAAAGAAAAAAGTTTTTCTCACGAAAACTAGTTTTCCGACCGATTGTTTCTATGGGAGCTATGAGATATAGTCATCCGATCCGGTCGGTTCCGACATATTAGTAGTGTGCAGCAAAAAGAAGACTCTGTGCAAAATTTCAGCTCGATACCTTTAAAACTGAGAGACTAGTTCGCTTAGAAGTAGACAGGCATACAGACGGACGGACGGACAGACGGAAGGACAATGCTCAATCGACTCAGCTCGTCACCCTGATCAAGAATATATATAGTTTATGGGGTCGGAAATGAATAATAATGCGTTGCAAACTTCTGTGCAAAATTATAATACCCTTTGCAAGGGTATAAAAATTACATTATTCACTACGATATCCGCTTGCTTTCATGAAGAGCATTCTTTTGCACTGCAGTGTGGTGTAATATGCTGTGAGCCTTTTTGTCAAAGGATTTAACATAAATCTGAAGATCTGCACACTCCCAGAAGCACAAAGATAAGAGCTGCAGCACCTTCCACTCTCACATATTCGATGAGCCGATGCAATTGATGATGTTGCTGGGTTGATGTAGACAAAAACGATTGTAAGTTTATGGACTACAGATGCACTTGATTGGATTCTTGGAGACACTATTGGGAAAAGATTTGTCCGAATCTATTGGAAGACACTTTTCCTCGAAATCTGCACATAATGCGCGGGCACCGGAGATCAAGCTCTCGCCACCCTCGCCTAGAATGCGAGTCATACTCGAGTTAAAGCTTTTTCTTTTTTCGCATTGATCTGGAAGAAATCGTCAGAAATCGACGCTTTTTTGACGGATTCAGCAAGGCATAAGTTCATTAATTCAAAGTTTTTTCCTGCCTTTTACTTTACATTCCACAGTCTTCAATTATGGCGGTCACTTTCAAAATGTAGTTGGCAAAATGTAGATGTTCTCTTAGGACACAACAAAATAGTGAATATTTACAAAACAACAAGACAACACCCTTTTTCAACATTCATACTCTACATACCCTTGCCTTGAGGGACCTCTTCCACAATTATTTAATTAAGTTCAACAAGCAGCTGACCCAACACTTGACTTTGCAACTCGGCTAGAAATCAAACGTGCTCCACCCTTAAGATCCTGCGGTCGCTCTTTATCGCGGAAATTGGGTTTTGATTTTCAGTCTCAACCGTCTCACGGCCTGTTGTGATTGTTGCGCCATCAAAATGTGTCAATGGTTTCCAAAAATACTGCATAGTCGCTTCCACATGGTGTGGACCGTCGTCGTTTGGCTTCATTGTCAACGTGTCGCCGTCGTCATTGTCAATCAGACTCAAAGACAGGGAAATTATGAGAGTTGCGCAACAACGTTGCCAGTTTTCCTAACCATCAGTTTTGGTAATCATTCGCAGTGCCAGTGACTTGTGCGGATGGAAATTTCAATGACAGGTCCCAGGGCAAGTTTTCGGAGCAGCAGGGGTCAGTCAAAGGGATAATGACTTGTTAAATGGATGCAAATCAAAGCTCTGGAATGAATATAATGCATGTATGAGCACTACCCCGATATAAGCAACTCACTTTGTTTGCTTCAGGATTTAAGCTGGTGCCATCTTCGGCTACGCATCCTCATCCCCATGCAATGAGTTGCACAATCAAAGTTCATTTGCAATGTTTGCGCATAGATTCCGAAATACCAAACGCTGCCCCCAATCAACGCCGGCTTTTGTTCCAGCTTGGGAGCAACTTCGGATTGAGTTTGAGTTGCGCTGCGCTGTTGTTGCTGTGTGCTAGCAGCTAGCTAACCCTTCTTCAAGGGGCCAAAGTTTTTGGCCAAAATGCGAGACGAGTTGTGTGTGTCATGTACTCATTTGGGGCGTAACGGGAACGTGATGTTGAAGTATCAATCCCATTTTGCCAGCGTATGTTGCTAGATAAATGGGCACACAAGCTGAATATATTTGGCAGTGAGAAAGAAACAGTTGTATTTGGAATACAAATGAAATATAAAATTAAAAGTATGCCAAAATCAAATAAAACAATCGGCGTCGTTTGAGGTGGCCACCAGCTCTCTCTCTCTTTATCTTTGAACTGCATTAATGGGGAGGCATAAAATGTTTCAGAACTATGATTGTACATAGGAGCGCACCTTTTTCTTGTTTGGAAAATGTATGGTCATGTCGGTGCCTAACGAGTAAACATAAATTAGTTCACAAGTTTTTTATATTACTCATACGCAATGTTGCTCGTTGACTTTATATATGTTTTTAAAGTTGCCGTTGATTTCAATTAAAATGCATTGTCTGACTTAAACTGTTGTTTGCATAACAAGCTCAGATGATTTGAACTCACTAATTTAATAACCAATAAAAGGTTTGAGATTGAAGATGTTGCTTAAAACATGTTTCATGGTGAACAAAGATATCTTGAAGAATTGATTACATAATTCATAAAAAATGAATTCAAAAAAGAAGAGCTTACAAATGTGCACTTTGATGTTAATATTTGCAATGGTTCATAGGCTGTGTCCAATTTTAGCATACTCTCTCCATACTCGCTCCTAGTGCGTCAACTTTTGCTCGCTTGTCGCTGTAGACAAGATCATTAAAATAGCCCCATCAAAAATAGTATAAAGACGCTGTATCCCACCATCTAGGCGGCCAATTGAGCAGCCCCCAACATGAAATAAACTTTTCTCCGAACTCGCTTCTCAATCGGGCCAGTGTTTCGAGTGCTGTGTGGCATATATGGTTGAACAATAGATATCAATAGGAACTTGACGAGGGTCAGGATGTATCTAACCCCACGCGTAGGAACCCTTTGAGATGCACAGGCGATGTACCCCGCCCACTAGACCGACACATCTGTGTGCATTTGGTGCTAACCAAACGCACAGACAACATAAACATACACATGCTTCGTCTTACAAACGAAGTAATACACTCAGAAAAAAATAACCAAGAACTTTGTACTTGATTTAAGTTCAAACGGTGTCAATAGTAAGGTAAGTACGAAAATACTTGATTTAAGTACAAAATTCTTATTTCAAGTACTATTTTGTAATTCCGAAATACTTGATTTTAGACTGTTTTGGGATATATTAAGTATGTTTTGAATTATTAAAATATTTTTAATCATACTTTTAGCTTAAAATGGTCTTAAGTCAAGCCCGATTATGTCTCAAAATAAGTACAAAAGACTCGTTCTTAAAGTGCAGTAATTTCTATTGCCAGCCCAAAAACATTCTAGGAAGAATATAAGAGAATTTCAAACAAGTACAAAATATTCTTGGTTTGAGCCCATACAGAAGCTATTCCCACTATGTACTTGAACAATGTCTCTGTATCAAGCCATAGAAATATCCAAGACCCATAACCAAAGAGCAAGTTATAGGTTCTGTAGCTCAGAAATATACCATCACTCCACAACAAAAGTGCTAAAGCCAGTTGGGAATTTTAAAACAGATTCGCTTAAAAATAATTTGTATTTTCTGTTGCGCACTTTGTGGACCTAGGATAATGAGTCCACTTTCTACTCCATCTAACATATTTTGTACTTGAATTAAGAACTCGCTTTTCTAGAATCTTTCATCTTACTGTGAGTACAAAATGTTCTTGAGTGAAGAAGAATTGTTTTCATTTCAATAATATTACCAGTCATATTTCGAGTTTAGAATGTTTCGTACTTAATTTAAGTACACCCAAGAACGAATCATACTTGAAAATTTAAGTACAAAACGGCTTAAATTATATTCCGTTTAGTCTAGAACGTCGGTGGCATTTTTTTTCTGAGTGTAGATAAGTTAGATTTAAGGGATGTTTTATATAGAATAAAAGAAGGATCGCTCGCAAGAGCGATTCAGTACAAATACAAAACAAGAAAGAAAGTCGGTCAAGCCCGACTATAGCATACTCTGTACCAACGAAATTATAAGCTCAGCATAAATTTTGATGCTGCAGTAGTAGCTGAAAGCAGCGCTGCTTCTGCGCTGCTGCAGCGAACAGTCTTTTGATCATTACTCGACAACCGTTCATCCGATCTTCACCATTCCTTTTGCGGATCAATAAGTTATCCTGATTATTAAATATCTATCTGTAAAACTTTGGGAGATATGACGTTATTTCTTAATTGCAGGGGCGGCAGGGGGCGTGGCCAAAATTGAAAATAAACTTGATCTGCCTGCAGACATAAGAAGCATCTGTCCCATACATGTCAAACCTCTATCCCTTACCATCTCTTAGATCTGCACGTTCATACGGACAGACTGACATGGCCATATCGACTCGACTGTTGATGCTAATCAAGAATATATATACTTTATGGGGTCGTACTTAAAGTAGCTTCGAGTATCAATATAAATGTATTTGTGTTTTTATCCAAAGCTATAGCTTAGAAGTGTATAATAGATAAGGAAGAGCAAAAAATCAATCCTTTAGGGATGAAGAACTACAAGCGTTAAGGATCCTTCAATCTAGATATACTGAAAACAACATTTTGTAATTTGGGAAGAGTCCCAAAAAATAATCTTTAAAAACCACCGCTTTGCTGTGACGCTAGCACAGGTCAAAACCAGGGTTCGTAAATTAACACACATTATTTTTAACACGTGAAAAATTAACACAAAGAAAAAATACAGTGTGTAAAAAATTTTTATTTTCACACGTGTAAATAACATTTTTTTTCACGAGAAAAAAATTATTTTTTTCATGAAACTAACACGAAGATTTTTTACACGCATGATTCTATCACGCGTGTGAGAAATTTTAGCAGCCTCGTGTAAAAAAAAATGAGAGCAAAATTTTTTTCACAAAATTTCTCACACGGGTGTAAAAAATTTTTTGAAAATAATTTTCACTGCATTGGTGTTGGTGTGTATATGAGAGTCGGCTGTGTGTCGTATTCTCGTGTGCGGCTGCGGCTCGGTCAGGCACACTGAGCTGACAAACGGGGGTGGAAAATTTAAAGACGCGAGTACCTGTGCCTGAGGGCCATAAAAATTGCGATCGGCTGCGTTCTGACTAATCAATGAGCTGTCAGGAGCTGCATTTTGCTGTGGTCTATACTAATATCTATTTTTAGGCACAGTTTACGACTTTTTACTTTATCGGCAATGGAGTCGCGCGAAAGTGCCTGTCCCTTTTATATATGGGGTCATAAAAATTAGAGATCCGCTGTTTTTGCAATGACCTGCCAATCATCAATGGGCTGCGAATCAAAATAGGTACGAGCTTACCCTTTTAAAAAAGGGATAAATGCATTTGCCACAGGTGTGCCAGCTCGTTTACCAGCTCAGTGTGCCTGACCGAGCCGCAGCCGCACACGAGAATACGACACACAGCCGACTCTCATATACACACCAACACCAATGCAGTGAAAATTATTTTCAAAAAATTTTTTACACCCGTGTGAGAAATTTTGTGAAAAAAATTTTGCTCTCATTTTTTTTTACACGAGGCTGCTAAAATTTCTCACACGCGTGATAGAATCATGCGTGTAAAAAATCTTCGTGTTAGTTTCATGAAAAAAATAATTTTTTTCTCGTGAAAAAAAATGTTATTTACACGTGTGAAAATAAAAATTTTTTTCATTGATGTTAATTATCATGACTGAAAAATATCATTTGAGCATTTTACGAACCCTGGTCAAAACTAGCTATATTTTTAGCTTGGAGGGGATAAAAATTGTTAGAGTAAGCTAAACATAGGCTTCTACCTAAGCGTCGTGATGTTTCAGCTGGCCTGACTGATTTATATCCTTGTTCCTCCTTATTCATTCCTCTTAAACGTCATCAATGAAATGAAAGTGCGAATGGTTCTGAGTTCGATTTCCAGACACATCCAAATTTTGTTTTATTCCTTGTTGTTTAGAAAGAAAGGGTTAATTAGAGGCTTGTCGTTGAATTAGTATTTCAAGTTTCCGAGTCAATCAATCTTATTCCCAGCTGAGTATCGAACGTGGCAAACCAACTCAATTAGAGTTTTTTTCGAACACAAAACAAGTCCATTCATTCACGTACAAATCAGAAATGCCCTTCTTACACAGTTTCTCACAATGCGTGTGCCCAAATTGAGTCTTATGTCCGTGGATATTTTACTCTGTGTAAGTTTTTCTGCGTAATTTTTGGATCATCCAAGGTAAAAATCAAAAAATTTGTCCCAAAGATATGTGATTAACCTTAATTAATCGTAAGCGAACAGAGTTTGGTCAACTGAGTTTTGCATAGTTTCGCATCTGCCAACTGCAAACATTTAAGAATTATGCCCAAAGGCTTTAAGTGGACGACAACTTTAGATTAGAGCGCAGTTCGAAGGAGCAGGCAAGGAGGAGGTGGTATCTCCCACTCCAAATCTGACAATATAGCAAAAAGTTTGCCTCACGTTCTTTTCAGCTTTTTATTAACAAGCATCGGCTTGTCAATTCACATTAAAAACTGCTCAGCCAGAAAATCTTAATTAAACACTTGACTTTTGGGATGGAGTTTGGTGCTGGCAACTATTTGACTAAAAAGAGAGGCGCATTTCAATTCAGAAAGTCATTGCATGACTTGCACTAAGCTGGAATAAGTTTCCCCAGATGATAATGAGCAGGAGCAGGACGACGTCGACGATGATGATGGCACTTAACGGCAACACATGAGATCGTCGACTTCGTCGTCGTTGCTTGAATTAAATTTTTATTTTCATTTCAACTTTGTTATAGGCGAAAGCAAAAGCCAAGAACTAACAGCAGCTCAGCAACTTTGTTAATTTATTTAAGCAAAGCTCTTGTGTGTGTGTGTGAGTGTGTGTGTGTGTGTGTGTGTGTGTGTGTGCAGCGACGACGGATGTTTGTGTCATTAAGAAAAACTTTCGTCAAAGCATAAAATTTTCTACTCACATGGAAAGGGAAGGAGATGACGCCCACTATACATTTTTCAGACTACTTCTTATAAGCTTTTCGGCATTTTATGCTTTTGCCTTTTGCTGCATTAAAATGGAACGTGTTTTATTGCATTCGCCCCCCCATTCCCCCACCGCTCCCCCCGCACCCCACTCGGCTTTTATGTGCTCTGTACCAAGAAAAGCTTATAAATATGTATGAAATGTTTGCCAGAGGAACTGCACACATTTTTGCGATACACTTGTAAAATATTCAGAAAGCAGAAGAAAATAGAAAGAAAAACAAAGCAGGAAATTCTAAAATAGAATATTAGAATCCCGTGTATGTATGAGCGCTTGTAGCTAGATTTTATATTTATCAGAATTATCCCGAAAGGAACATGCACAAGCTGATGCATATTTAGCAGAAATATATCAGTGGAAAAGTATGTGAAATGGAGTTTTTTTTATTTAATTGGTTTCACAGGACACAGGCGATGCACCAGATAAATTTATTATCCTGCTTTTATTTGACTTACACATGAGGGGGAGAGGGGGGAGGGGACCTGCACACTATTGATGGTCCAATTTGCATGAGAGTTTTACTTTGAAATGCTCGCAAGGTTCTCTACATTTCAGTGAGTTGGGCTTGCGAATAGTTTTGGGTAATAGTGCACCCAACTTGGCTATATACCACGAGGTTTCTATATCCGTCAACGTATACACAAAGCTACAGCAAGTCTTTTGTAACAGGCAGACGGGTAGCACTTCGTTCCACAAATACTTTCTTAATTAGCACCAATTAACGAGTTCATCTATTGTCCAATTGCAAGTAAGACCTTTTTTTCAATTTCAAATACAATACTTACATTTTAGGTGGACAAGTGGTGTGTGTCCCTGCTGTGTCGGCTTGATCCTGCTTCGGGACATCTAATGCAAAAGTTTTTTCTGTAACAATCTAACATCCCGGTCACCTTCACCAGCTGTTGGCGTCAACGGTGAAGTAACCAGCCATGAAGAAGCTTCGGATTCGGCGTTAAACTGTAGGTCACTTTCTCTCTGATTGTCATCTCTCTCGGAGATTATAAAACACACCAATATAAAAACTTAAACTTATACTTAGGCTGCCTTTGCACAGTTCGACAATCGACAATTCGACATGACAATCTAGTAGGCCTTCATGTTATCATGTTTTCAATGTAAATAGATTATCAATTGGCATATTTGAATAATGAGAAAATGTCGAATGATACTTTTAGTGTAGATACACATGATGCATGAATGTATTATTAAGTCAGTTCAGTTCACGTCGCTTAAGGTTTTTTTTGAGAAAAAAAAAAAAAGTGGGAGGAAACCGATCCGGATCTTACCGGGAATTTCGATCCGAACTTTACCAGCTGGTTTCAAAGTTGGTCAAAAAGAGAAGAGGATGACGAACTCAAGCACTGAATACACAGATCTAGAGTTTCTTGATGATAAAGACAAAGACAAGCCGAATGGAAGAGTTTATAATATTTAAGAAGTTTCAGCTAAATAAATAAATAAAAATAATAAATAATAAAAATTAAATAAAATAAATATATTTATATTCATTCAAGAGCACAACAAAAAAGAGATTCGTTAAATGAGTTTTAGCGCTTTGGGCGCAATAAAACCCCGTTGTCCGAGAGCCTTTGGTTCACAGGAAATGCCTAGAAAGGAATTCAATGTGACCCCTGCAAACACTTAGCTTCAGGTATTCGTCTTTTAGCACTTTGTGAATTGCATCGCATGTTTCTGGTATTATATCCTGATTTCTAAATGACAACTCCGTCATTATTGAACCGGAAGCTAAGTATCCAATCGCTTCCGCAAGTCTTTACCCGGTGATATTGGGTCTGACCAATTGGTTTTAGCACGTCCAATGCTTTGGCGCTCATTCTTAAAAAGTTTGTAAGTTTGGCTGGGATGTTTCTCAGCTCAACATTTAGTTAAGTTTTGCTTGTCCCCCCAGCAAGAGCGCTGGGCTATGGGCTCCTCCTCGTCGTCGTAAACAGCAATAAAACTAATACCAACGCTGAGAATGGCCGCTTCCAGCTGGCCCTGAATTTCAGACTGAATTTTTATATCTTTATTAAATATTGATAAATACAAATACAATTTTTTTCACTGGTTCACAGTTTGATCTGGTGCTTTAACATGAACTTGAACACATTTTACAACATATTTTGCAATGACATTCAGTGTAAATGGAATCTCATTTGCAAATTTCAAAATTATCATTTTTTATCGTCATGTCTCATGTGTTGAACTGTGGCTGCCTTATTCTTCAGTACAACATGTTTTTTGGTCATAAAATAAGATTTCGTTTAAAACTTTCTTCCTTTTTTATTTGAACATGCAATGGCAACAAATCGTAGAAAATCTTTTTAAAAATTTCCGCCTTGTTCCTTCCAGTAACCCCGAAGTCGCTCTGGCCATTTAAGCACTCAGAAATTGTCCACCTCTCGGACAATGGCGCTCATCAAAGACGTAATATTTATATGTCGAATAGAGCAAGGTATTGCCTTGAGAACGGAACACAGTTTATAGTCCCATGGATTCAGGTCTGGGCTATCAACAGGCCAGTCATCCATAGAAATGAACAACGGTACATGGTTTTTCAGCCATGTTTAAGTCGTTTTTGCCTTGTGAGCCGGATCGAATATTGTTACATGGTACACTGCTGCAAATAAAGTCGTCTTGAGAGGCTTCACAGCCTACTTCAAATGTTCGGATTGATACACTTTCACCGAAGTTTTGACTCCCTTTTCTTTTAAATGGACCACCACCACACGATCTCAAAAGCCGGATGGTGATGGTTTTGAGATTTCGTCTTAATGCTGTTGTGAGCAAGGAGCCCTGCAGCTATTTTCTGCTTGCGCAGTGGATTTCGACGAGTTTCGACGATACTCAAAGTTTCGTGTGATTTCTAGTGGGCGCAAACACCTAAAAGATTCAACCTTTTTCCTACGTAAACACTATTTTCAAGCAAGTCCCACCATGATTGCAAAAAACAGTACGAAAACAAGTGCGAGTAGGTAGCCATGCAAATTCATCTGATGACAACCAAGCGCCGAACTCAGTACTAGCGAAGCGTACTGCAGGAAAACCATGAAAATGCAGATTTGCCTTCAAAATAAATACATGTAAGCCTGCAGTTTTAGCCGGCTCGAGGTCATGTTATGCTTTCGCAGAACTTTAAACAGATATACAACACAACGAAGGAGGCTGGTAGATCGTAAAGATGTTTCAAGAGTTTCACCTTCTATCATCAGCGATCATTGCCTGGCCAACTGAACATTTCTCAACCGTCTCTCCATGCCAGCAGTGGTGTTTGTGCGCTCGTTCTGCTTTGCAATTCTCAAACGGTTATGCCATCGCTGACATGGAGTGGCTGGAGTTAACTTTCCTCTATTTTTGCCAGATGGGATAAAAATCTGGTTCGGCAGCATAATTAATACAAATAAGACAGCTGTTCAAAATCATTCAGATTTCAAAGCAGTTCAAAAGGCATTCTATGCACATAAAGATCGTTATAAATATTTCTTTTCTTGAGTCCTTAAAGGTAGACGGAAAACTCTACAACATTGAACGATCCAACCCAAATCTTTTCAATTATATTTCAAATACAGTTTCCAAAATGATTTTCGAGTAACGATATTTTTGTCCAAAAAACGATATATCGCTATTGAATATTTTTATGAGGCGATATATAGGATATCGAATATTTTTTGGTGATAATTTCCAGCGATATTTTCCTTCTAGCGTTCCGTCACACCATTGCGATCAACTGTTTACTCCGTTATTTTGGCGATCAAAAAAAAAAATGTTTAAAACTTATTTTATAAGAGTTGAAGCACAAAAATCTAAGTGCCAAAAATAATGAATAAAAATGTGTTTACTTTTCAAGTTAAGCATCTTTGCTCAATCCCATCAATATAAAGTAATGAACAAGTTTCCCTAACCCTTTACATGGTAAATATTATATAATATATATTTATATGTTGTCGAGTTTTAGAATTTGAGAAAAATCAAAAATTTCGCTTTGTTGCAGATATGCATCAAACAAGCTTTACACATAAAAAAAATACTGACAACTGTTAACTGCATCTTCAGCCTGATCTTCACAAAGCTAAGACGTCCACTGGAAACTTGCTTAATTCAGCTGATTTTCGACTACAAATAACAGAAGCGTTGACTAAATTGGACGCTACAAAAAATAAGGGAAAACGTGGCTCTAGTATCCAACATGCATTGGATGAAAAGAAGCTAAAAGGAAATGCCAGACAAAATGGTTCGACAGGATCAATTCGGGCATTGGCCTGTTTGGACTGACAAAAGGTTGCGCTGCAAGTATCCAAACTGCACTGGAATCTCCCAAACGGAGTGCGAAAAATGTGCCGCTTTTTTATGCTTTAATAAACGTAATAATTGTTTTAAAAATTTCCATTTAACTTAATACATATTATATAAATAAATAAATTCAAAATTATGTAAATGCTTAGTGAATATGAAATTTATGCTATGGGCCAGTTCGGCAAGAACTTTCTCCTTAAACACATTTGATGCAGAAATGCATCACACCCTCTTCTTTGAAAAAAAACTAAAACTGAAATAAAATAAAATGAAGTGTATTTTTTATTTTCATTTGTCTACCAAACAAAAAAAGAATCATGAAAATCGGAGTTGATGTCATGTAAAGGGCTAAAATCTTTTGTTATTAATGAAATAAAATATATATCCTTTGTAAAAATACATTTAATCTGTTTTGTGAAAATGTAGTGTTGATTATAAGTCAATTGACACCTTAGTTACCTCAATGGACCAGCTTATTGGAAAAACACATAGTCATGAAGACACATTTTGTGAAAATATCGATATTTTTACGCTAAAATATTTATATCGAAATGATACTTTTTCAATGTCGTCGAAAATATCGATATGGATATTTTTCAAATATCCGGCAACCCTAGATTAAACCAATTCGACCTATCTTTTTCTTTGACCTATGCATCTTATAAGTCTTCAAAGTGATTTACTGGTCTGGATTGATATTCAATGAATGTTAGCCAGATGTTCTATTGTTTAAATCGCCGTTTTACCATCAGATTGGTAATATTTTAGAAACATTGTTATCCCTGGAATTCAGCGTCTGAACAGCTAAACAGATATCTTGCTCAGTGGTTGAATGAAGGTATGTGATACATGTCCCATTTTCTACAATAAGATTAATTAATTTTGACAAACTTTATGCTTTTTATTTTAGAGAAGACAAGGTCAAAACGGTCAAAGACACACTGACACAATTTTCACCCTTACTAAGCCCAAATAGTAAAAAGCTATTTTTCCTCCTCCCTTTCGTTTTTTTTTTTTTTTTTTGAAACCACTTCAAACTACTTGAACAATATTATTTTTCCGTTTCATTTCACGCGTTTCTGTTTCATTATGCGAGTTGTCAGCGGCAGGCGAACTGTTTCTGTTTCATTTTTCACACCATTCGCCATGCGACTCACGTTCGAGCGTGTCCCTTCCCCCTGCCACCCTTCCCCGCATCTATCCTACTACGGCAATAAACGAAACCCCAATAGGCCCGTGAATTACATGCGCCGCACTTTTTATGGCCCAATGGAGGCAAAGGTCGATGGCAAAAAAAATTAATTCTCCAACCAGTCCATTAGGCTAAAACCAGAGATCCATGAGAAGGAAAAGAGACATCCAATTGGTAGAAAATTTGCATTTGGCATCAACTATTTTTCATGGTCCAATTAGTTTCCATTTTAATGCCCGCATCCCAGAGTCGAAAAATTGTCAACTTGTCAGCTGTCAAATGACCCAAGTCCTCCTCAACTTTGCGTATCGTTTGATGTGATTTGATTTGTTGTCTTGGCAGCATAATTGATTGATTGTGGTTGGTCCGGAGGGGTGTGGGGATGCTTTTAGACAACACTCGCATGTCTTCCTCGCTGGGGCCTTGGCTAAATAAATAATAAATCAGCCGGTTGGCAGCTTTTCTAAAAAGTTTCTACGGTCCAAAGCCGCTTTATGGGTAAACATATTGAAATTTTAATGTGGCCAAGTTTGTTTGACAAATGCTAAAGTCACAGGAGACGAAGCACATTGGGTCAGAGAATGAAACATAAAATACGACAATTCTATAAATATGTCGCCTGCTAAGTGGAGACTTTAGTATCAAAACATTTGCATGATCCAATTCAAATGATTTCATCTATCATCACAACTACATTGATAACACGGGGCAACAAGGTAGAGTATATTGAAGGGTTGGGGGTGATTATAGACGTTTAACACGAATCTGTTTTCGGAAACTTAAAATGGCATATCTTCGGCCCTGCCCGACTTCGAATAACCTTGCCCGTTTTTTGCCAATAGGCATCTTTTTCCAACCTTACACAACTAAACTTAACTTAAATGTAAATTTCAGCCTAAGGCCCATGTCGCTATGGCTTTTTAATTGGACACAATATGCAAGTTTGTATACCCCCTTGCAGCACAAACAAACAAGTTTTTCTCACTCAGAATACTTTTCAGACTCTACTTTTGTATGGCAATTTAACTTTATAGATATCCGATCTTGACAAAACTTAATAGAACTATGGGAAAGCAAAACAAACTAAGAAATATAAAGTTTGGAGGCAATTTCTTTGAAAACAAAATAGTTTTTCTCACTAAAACTATTTCTTCGACCGATCATTCCTATGGCAGCTGTATGCTATAGTCATCCGATCCGGCCGGTTCCGATACTTGTGCAGTGTATTTCTACCAAAAGAATTCGTGCAAAGTTTGGTAGTGATAGCTTTAAAACTGATGGAGGAGTTAGCATAGAAATTTCTTACAGACGAACGGACATGTCTAAATCAACTCAGCTCGTCATGCTGATCAAGAATATATATACCTTATGTGGTCGGAGATGCTTCCTTCTATGCGTTACAAACATCTGAACAATTTTAATATACCCTCTGCAAGGGGATATCAATTAAAATTTCAATCTTCACGGATAGAATTAGATAGAATAAAGAATGCAAGAAATTTTTTGGAACCATTCACCAGTTAACACTAATATGGACTTATTGGCTTTTAATTTCATCCGACCTATACACACACTACAAAAATGTATTTTCTAGTTTTTAGAAATCTACTTAAAATAATTTTGTGCTCTTAATAATTTATTTTTTTTTTTTTATTGAAAATTTTAATAATTTTCTTATTGGAAAATTATTTCTTAAATTAAGAAATTTTGTTTAGTTTTCTAAAATTTAGGAAAAACTGAATTTTTGCATTCTTTAATGAAATAAAAAATACATTGCAATGTGTCCTTAAATAGGGCGACTATTACTGAATTTAGTAAAACGCTCTAAATTTTAGAATGCACTTTCTTAAATTTGGATAAGACATATAGAAATGCGCCCAAAAAAATAGAAAAAATTTAAATAGAAAATCGCCCCAAAATTTAGAAAAATATAAAAAGACACGTAATTCGTGTTTACGCGTGTAATTCGCAAGTTTTAATTTCCCGCTTTCGAAATGAAAAAGATGCAACTGACCGAATTTGGCAATTGACTGCGTTCCTTACTGTGACTCACGCGAGTGCTTGGTAGTCGATCGCCATAAAGTGCCTTTCATGCACAGAAAAAAAAGATCACGATATTTAGTAACAATCGGGTATTTTTCAGTATCGAATCGGCCTTCATCTGAAGAATACCCAGTTGATATGATCGAAAATATCACTCGTACATTTCGAACATTTCAATGTGAAATGTTTCAGATCAACAATCTGATATTTGTTAATATCCCTGATCTATTTTTATAGTATCAATGTTTTTATAATATCAAAGGGGTATTATTGTCTAATATATTACTGTGTATCAAAGCTATATTTGTATAGTACCCATTGGACATGGTTCAAATGTCAAAGATATTTTAGAATTAAAAATAGTGGCTTTAGCTGGCTGGAGGTCCCGAAAAGTTGCGTTTGTTCACAACTGTAAACAACTTATGTATTTATATACACCAAAAAGAGCTGGTTGCCTTTATAGTACTGTTTCATGAATCTCCCGATTCAACATTCAGTAGGCATTTCGCTAATGGCTGTCGCTGTTTGAATGTCTCTTCATGCGCTCACCGCTTTCAGCAGTTGGGAACTGCAATCAGCAATGAAAGCAAAAACAGACAAATCGGAAGAGTATTCGATGTCTCGCGTGCTGCGGCAGAGCCATGTACATTGTTTTTGCCTTTTTCGAGTTGGACTATAGCTGTCTCTCTTTGTTGTAAGAAACTCTGTTTGTCTCTTTCTGCCTTCAGATTTTCGATGTCTACTTTAATCTGAAATCACGTCACTAGAGTAATTTTCATTTCACTGTGAGAATTTCGCTTATTAATATAATATTTTTACTATCAATGTAATACTACAGCATCATAGTGATATTAAATAGTAACTCTTGGATATTTAAAAATTGATATTTTTGAAATTATATTGGAAGATCAACTCGATATTTGATCTTATTTTTTTCTGTGTGTTGAAGTTGCCCCGAGGTCTCGAGGTCAAGTTTCAGACCAGGTAAAGTTAGAAAATAAAATAATGATTAATAATTCTGTTATTTTCAGAAAGAAGACTTTAGTGACAAACAGGAATGAATATATCCTATGAAAATGGTATATATGCACAGAAAAAAATAAGATCAAATATCGACTTAATCTTTCAATATAATTTTCTAAAATATCAAAATTTTCTTATCAAAGATATATTATTTAATGTCAATATCATACTATGGTATTACATTGACATTAAAAATGTTATATAGATAAGTGAAATCATCACAGTAATCTGAAAAATGCCCTAGAGACTTGATTTCAGATCAAAGTAGACATCGAAAATGTGAGAGCAGAAAGAGACACGCAGAGTTTCTCAAATCAAAAGGGAGACGGTTATGGTGCAACTCGAAAAAAGCAAAAACAAAAAGTTGTTTACAATTGTGAACAAACGCAACTTTTCGGAACCTCGAGCCAACTAAAGTCATTAATAATTATTCAAAAATATCTGTGACATTTGAACCATGTCCTATGGGTACTATAAAAATATAGCTTTGATATTATTAAATACACCTTTGGTAATACATTAATACCCCTTTGATATTATAAAAATTTATATTAAATATTTCAGCCATGTCGTACATTTATTGTGAAAATACCGCATTAGGTTAAATAGGCCGCTCGGCGGAGGCCGAGTCCACCCAGAGGCCTTTTGGCCCGTTGTGATGCCTAGTAAGGGGGAGGGATATCAGGGATATTGACAAATATCAGATAGTTGATCTGAAACATTCCACTTTGAAATGTTCGAAATGTTGGAGCGATATATTCAAACATATCATTTGGGTATTTATCAGATGAAGGCCTATTCGATACTGAAAAATACCCGATTAATACTAAATATCGCGATCTTTTTTCTGTGTGGGGTTATACGCGTCGTAGTGAAGTCTTCCTCATATGTCTCTACTCCCTGCATACCCTTTGCTGTCTAATAGTTAGAAAATATTTCTATCGAAAATGTAGAAGGGTTTTTAAATATCTAGAAAATGTTTTTCTACAACCACGAAAATATCTTCATGCTTACAGTAAATACTATTTTCATTTCAGAAAGTCTCAGTCTTATTATAAAAAAAGTTGTTTGGCTGTTTCTTTTTTTGAGTGTATTTGAATAAATGCACTGAAAACAATTAGCTGTTGAATTAAGGAAATTTTAAATTTTTGACAAGTTGAAAACTGGAAAAAGATTTTCATGATTCCACGTGCAGAATTGTTGAATTGATTAATCTGCCATTATTTGTAACCATGTCATTAAAATTGATTGGTTTTGTTCTTGTTTTTAAATTGCAAAAAAATTTAAAATTTCCCCAATTCGACGGCTCTACAGGCCAACTGGGGGTTCGTAAATGCCACAACTGTACATTTTTTTATTTCTGAAATTTTTTGTTTTAAAATTTCATAAGAGAACCGTAGCTAGAAATGGATTTTACAAAAATTATTGACTGCCCAGCAAACATTTAATGAAATTTTTTATCACATTCGAGTCTTTCTTGAATCCGCGATCTGATTAAAGCAGTCATAAATGAGCTCGTTTTCTGATCTTAAATGATAGTTTTGTTGGGAGAAAATGGTACCCAGCGATACTTAGTGAAGAGTCGTTTTTAACCCGTTTTCCTGATCAGTTTCGACTCATATTCGAGTCATTTGCGGGTCTTTTCAATTCGTATTTAAATAATTCACATTTTGAGCATTTGCTTGAGACATTTGTGAGTCTTTATTAAAAAGGCTCGAAAAAGACTCATTAAGCTGATTTCGCCAAAATGATCTTCCAAAAGTTGGGTGGGCGAGAGCGCGCATATTTGAAATGACGGCAATATATCAAACAGTTTAATTTATTAAAAACAAAATAGATGAAATCTGCAATGTAAATCGATTGAAAAAGAATTGTACACAGAGGGAAAAAACCGAAAGCATTCGTCTCAATATGAGCACTAGGGCGCTCTTTTTAAGGACAAAATTGAAATTTACTAAGGGCGCCCCCTAAATCGATTCCTTTTGCATTATAGATATTATAATTTCTAACCAAAAAAAAAAAAAATCCAATTTTAATAGGCGCGCCATAAAGTTTGCTCTAAAAATTGCTTATACGCCCCGTAGTCTACATCGAATTTCCAATAATGAGATCTGTGCTACATGGGTCGAGCTGTCAATTTTTGAAAGTCTCGCAAACAATTTCGATTTTGATATTAAAATTCCCAAATTGCAAAAAAAAATTGACAAGGAACCTCACGTATTCTTGGTGGGCGCTTTAAGTCCCGGTTTTGTCGAGTCAGTTGGGCTGCCTTGTAAAAGAGAAGTACTATCTGTGGTTTTATTTCACATCCGGATACGGAAGTTCCCACTAAAAGGAAGTGCGAATGTAGTTGCCCACCAACTGCACAATTTATGGACGGACGCTCAAGCTCCAGTCAAAAGCTTAAGACGCATCGTCCACGATACAGTTGGAATTTAACAGGAATAAACTGCGCTGAAACAAAACATAAATAGAATGGGTGAGACATTCAGAAGGCGGCAAGGAGATTTTGAAACCACTTTAGGCAATACCTTTCATATTGCCCCCACCAATGCTTCGGAAAAGGACCCAAAAACTCAAGAGGAAGAAGAAATTGAAATGGAGACTGAGCCTCAGGAACAAGATGATGTGGATTCTGAATTTGAGCTTGAAGAAGAGGCCAAGAAATTCGTATCCAGACTGTCGAAAAAAAACACTTTTTAAAGAGTATAATTAAAGATCTTTTTTCGAACTATTTTGTTTTTGGTTTTAGTTGGTTGTTTTTTTTTTTTGTTGCTTTGCTTGGTTCTGTTTTATATTTGTGTCCTACAACTTTTTGCGGAGAGGAAGATTTAGGGATTCTAAATAAATATGTAAATGTGGGTTTTAATGTTTAGAAGGTATCAAGAATCTTCCCACAGGTTGGTTGCTATCTGATGCCAGAGAGTCCCAAGCGACAAGTCCCCCGCAGTTTTCTCTCCCTTAATTCAATGAGGCTTTTCTGGAAGCTTGTATCACTGTCATCAGGCACAGATAGGGAGCGGAACCACTTTTAAGGTTTCGTAACATCGGTGCGGTCTATAAAGACATAGGACACACGAAACATCTTGTGCTGTCGCTCGCTATCCGAAAATGGGAAGTACATATTTCTACATATAGAGCAAACGATGGTGTGCGCTTGGGATTGGGGAAATGGATATCGAAAAGGTCTCAAACAATACAGATGGAGCAGGTGCCGGCTAGCATCGAAATGCTTTTTAGTGGCCAAATCCCAATACATGAGATGCTTTGATCAGCGCAACATGTTAGTCCTCCACGAAGTGGTTTAAAGTCTTAAGAGTATGTTTATTCCTCCAACTGTTTTTACTAATTAAGTTAGTGAGAATAAATCATTTTATTTGGTATCTTCCACTATGCACACTATATTTTAAATCAGAGCAACCTTTTGAAAACACGAAAACATTTTGTTTGAAGTCGACGCCAACTACAAAAATATATTATATAAAGTTGAAAGGCAACACTGCGTATGAGTAATATCAAAAACTTTGGAGCCGCGGCGCGTCCACTAAATCATAACTTTTTGAACTTTTATCGATAAACTATCGAATCAGGGGCCAGTATGACCTTAATTTTTCGATCCAAAAAAAGTGCGCCCTATTGAGCACATTCGGTGTCAAAAACTAATCATGAACGGATTTTCTCACTTCAAGATTAATTTCTCTCTTGAAGAAGTTTTTTTTGAGTACGCAAAATCTTGATGCAAGTGGAAATGATCAGCTTTTGAGAACATTTGAAACTCAAAAAAAAAAAAAATTTCGTGTCCAGGGGGTGCAGGATCCAGTCCAGGACCAGATTCCAGGGTCTGGATCCAGTTCCAGGTGTCTAGGTCCGAGTCCGATTCCAGCTCCAAGTCCGCAGAGACATTCGCCTTGTACAACACCCCACCCTGCCTTAGATAATTAAATTAAAGAAAGAAAATTTTTCGGACCTAGTCTTGGGTAGTAGAGCCCAAGACGCCCCGCGCTCAACGTCGCGACGTGTTAGCGCGTTAGGCTATTGCCCACTTCTGCAGCCGCACGTCTGAATGGCTACTTATACTTTTCGGGGATGAGCTGAACTGTGCTCATTTTAAGAACATTCGGAACATTGGTTCTCAAAAATTGAAGAGCACATTCTGTTCTTGTTTTGAGATGAAATAATCTTATTTTCTGAACACGGTTTTTTCCTCTTTATACAACTAGTCAGTTTAGGGATAGTTCACAGCTAGTTCCTCCCTTCGACACTAGTTGCAACTACTTTTTTATAGCCGAATTGAAGCTTATATGCTTTTTAACAATCCATCCAAGTTGTGATAGTATTTTCAACGTCCTACATAGTGTGGCAAAATCTCACATAAGCGCGCTGGTTACAGTGATTCTCAAGTTCGCCTCCCCCTAAATGGCAATTGAATTGCATTAAAGTTGGCTTTCAGCACAAGAACAACACGAGACTGAGCCTTAAAGTTTAAACCAAAGTCTTTTTTCTATTGCCCCCAAATGGCATGCTTACCCATGAAGCGACTTCACTTTGACTCCTCCTCCTCCTCCTGTTCGTCGATATTGGCCGGTCCAGTTTAGAGTGCCGTTTAATTGACAGTCCACAACGCGGCTCAAAGCTAAAAAAAAAACAACGAAGGAAATCCACTTCAAAGGCTATCGTGGAACAAAAAACGATTTCAGCCCAAGCCGCTTTGCTACCGTGCCCAATTGTGGGGGGTTGGCTCTTGCTGCTGTTTGATAAGCATGCAGTTCTTGGGCAAAGCGGTAAATAAAAGTGAAACGAAGTTCGGGATGGCCATGCCCGACTTCGATATACCCGTTGCTCAGTGAAAGTGGAGTTCAACAGCCATCCATTATGTTAATTAACAGAGCATTAACATTAATGTTAATGGTTAAACAAATGTAGTTCGGCGTGCGGACTGACTGACGTCCAGACGGTCATGACAAGGTCGACCAGGGTATTGCTGCTGATTTGCCTGTTACATACATCTGTCCGACTTTAGGATACCCTCTTTACTCCTTCGATTAACGGGTAAAAGATTGAAAAATGGGTGGAAATATACAAGGAGATGCAAAAGAGATATTGGCATGAGCTTTGCGACCAACAATGCGACCCTCAAAAATGAGAGCCCCGCCTCGGATGACTTCGCCCGGTTTGAGGAACCCTTAAACGGGAACCAGAAACGGTAGATGTTGAAAGTAACTTTTATTTTGCGCCAACTTAGGTGTAAGTCATTGCATTAGATCGCGCCAAATGATGCTACCATCATTTGGCGCGATCTAATGCAATGACTTACACCTAAGTTGGCGCAAAATAAAAGTTACTTTCAACATCCATTGCCACTTTGGCAGCCTGCCAAGAGGTTAACTTTCTGCCAGCGCTCTGAGACATTGCGTGTGTGTACAACCGCCATATGTGGCCATCTCCAGCCACTTAAGTTGTCAGTTGTCAGAGTTTTGCATATTTGGAGAAAGAAAGTGAAAAGCAATGTAATGGGAATTTCATCAACTTTTTGGTGCAAACAGCCTTTGGACTTATCTAGAAAGGATTTGCGCGAAACAAAAACACCGAAAACTTTTTGCCGACTGCATGCTGATAAAAAGGGAGCGTAAAATCCACTTAAGCCGCCTGCAGATTTTGGTAGCGTTTTGTTCCCTTTTTTTTTTTGTGGTTCGTTTTATGTTTTTTTTGAATGGAACATTTTTATGCTCTTTTCTGGCTGGTCGTTGCATTATTTCAAGTTTGAAGCAAAGTATTTAAACCATAAAAAAATGCTTTGGGACTTTATCTTCTCAGGGCAGGCAGGGGAGGGGTGGGGGGAATGCGTCCTCACGGGTTGGTCGTAAAGTTTTCTAGCATTTAGCTAAAGATTTATTGGCTGTTACTGAGACTTTACTCTCAACTATTTTATCACCGCAAAACTCTCCTCCTGCCGAATCATACGCTTGGCTTTGATGTGTGTGTGTGTGTGTGTGTGTGTGTGTTTGTCACCGTCCCGTGCGTTTTGCATTGTATTACAAAATCTCAATCTGCTGGCGATAACTTTGTAGGTAGATCATAAAAACGACCATTACATTGATTTACATGCGCCACCCTGTGGCCGTCCAAGTCGAAGGTGCGACGAGTGGCGCATTGAAGAGAGTTTATGTTTTTGTATAATTTTGGAACGCCAAGATTCCAGTTTAGTTTCTGTACAACAAAGTACGTCAATTCTCTCATGGATTTGCGTTCATTCAAATATCTCATCAATCATGTCTATTAACGTGAAATCTATTGGCAATCTGCCTTTCGCCTGCCACGTACCTTCTGCCCACCTCCCTATCAAGCCATGCCCACATACTTACGAGGGTGAACGCAGGACGAGAGTTTCGTTTGGGGCAGGTTTTGGGGATTGGCTGTCTCAAATAAAATTTAGCGGTTTTTGCCTTAGCCCTTGGAAGTAAATTACTGTGCGAATTCGGATTGAACATGAGTTATGAGCCTGCTGTGGCTTTTAACATTGGACTAATGTAATGTTAAGGCCAGGAACATGAACTGAATAAAGTGGCTTCCAGCTGGACTATAACCCTGAGTTCTACTTGCAGGCGAAGAAGGTCGGTATGAAGCGACTACTTATCATTCCATTCCATTTCCAAGCTCAGGGTTCATGTTTGAAATAAGTGTTTTTTTGCCTAAATAGAACACGCATAGTTAAATTCACACATAACGATAGCATCGAACTGTCATTTAGTTCATTTAGAATCAGTTTTACTACAAGACGGCATTGCAGCTGAGTCTCTGCACCCTGCCAAACAGTTTAGTTCTCTTCTTTTGATGCTAATTTCTGTAAGAAAAACTTTGTAAGTCTCAATGACTTACCTATGATGAACAAAAAATCATTGAAGCTAAGTCTATTTGTATGAATTTTGAACCTTCAATTGCGAACTTAAGTGCCAATAACTTCTTTATTCTTCAACGGACTTAAGTGAAATACGTGGCAATAGAGTTGTAATGGATGTTTCTATGATGATCAGCAAAAATATTATTTTGGAGATGTTTTTAACGCATATAAGGAAGCATTTCCAACCACATAAAGTATATATATATTCTTGATCAACATGACGAGCTGAGTCGAATTAGCCATGTCCGTCTGATTCTCTGCTATCTCCTCCGACAGTTTTAAAGCTATCGCTACCAAACATTGCACGCAGTCTTCTGGTACAAATACGCTGCACATTTGTTGGAATCAGCCGTATCGGATGACTATAACATATAGCTGCCATTAGAACGATCGGTCGAACAACTAGTTCTAGTGAGAAAAACTTTATCGTTTTTAATGCAAACGTCTCCAAACTCGGTATTTTATGCTTCTCCATGATTGTGCCAAGTTTGGTCGAAATCGGACTTCTGTATAGTATAGCTGCCATAGAAAAGAAAGGTTAGAAAAATAGTCTTACTAAGAAAAACTTTTTTGTTTTCAATGTGAACCTCTTTAAAATTTGCATATATTTATTTTCTAAGCTTTCACTCAATTCTCTGAAGTTTTGTCAAAATCGGATGACGTTAGGCATAGGTGGAGAAACTAGTTTTAGTGAGAAAACTTTTTTGTTTTTAGAGAAATCGCCTGCAAACTTTATATTTCTTAGTTTGCTAAGCTTTCCCATGATTCCACTAAGTTTGGTTGAAATCGAACATCTTTATGGTATGGCTGTCATAGAAAAGTAGAGTCAGAAAAGTTGTCTTAGTGAACAAAACTTATTGGTTTACAGTAGAAATGTCCCTTAACAAAACTTCGGCCGAGCCAAAGTTAACATTCCACTATTTTTTTTTTAAAAAGTTATAAAGTTATAAATTAATTACCAGTATTATGTAGTTATTTTCAGAATAATCTTACTTCTCTAATGTTATCTTTTATTTAGATAT
Organism: Lordiphosa andalusiaca; assembly: GCA_035044965.1. Taxonomy (NCBI): domain Eukaryota; kingdom Metazoa; phylum Arthropoda; class Insecta; order Diptera; family Drosophilidae; genus Lordiphosa; species Lordiphosa andalusiaca. Next base: position 545,397 of record JAWNNM010002284.1, read on the forward strand.
AAATTCACAGAATAATCCAGTGCGCTCAATTAGATTATTCAGATCACAGAGGTGAGTATTTCCAGGTTTTGGTCGAGGTTTCGTCTTTAACTGTTTGCATATTTTGGCAGCAGGCTGAGGTGATCTACATTGAAATTGTGTTTAAAATAACACCTATACACTTTTCACTAGGCAACAGATCATTGCCGACCTTGGCGCCTTTCTTTTAAATGTGGTCTCTCCCAAAGGATCGCTTTTCGATTGTAATTTTAGTGCTGTGAACTAGAGATGGGCGCGTGTCGAATATATATTCAACACGATCCAACCCCGAATGGCATATTCAAAACACCCACATCACACGCAGGTTAAACACTTTTCTAAGCACTAGACGACTTGACACTCACGACTTTATTTCTTAATCCTGATTTCATATTCTTCTTTGAATTTTTCCGGCAGAGTTTATATGGTAGTTGGAGTTATTTGTCAAAATGTCATCAAGACAATCTTTTGTTTCTCTGGACTAAAAACAATTCCACATACTGAAGTCACATTTCGCTTTTTCAGTAACTTCAGGGCTCTTAAAATTAACTCGGAAATACAATAGAAGTCCAGCAATTTCGGTTTCATATAAATAACATAAATATGAATGCCCATTTCCATCGGTTACTTTGTCTTTGTTATGCCATGACTCTGAGATTTAGGCTTGCAATGGCTATCTGAGTTCTCTAATGAGTTTTTGACAGCCAACTCACAGTAAAGTGATATATTTTTCACCCATCTTTTCTAGTGCTATGGGCTCATTAGTTAAAACATTGAACAATTCTTTTTGCAAAATGTAACACTTCAACGAAAGTTAACATGCTTTTAAATACGAAACAAACAGTTATATATTTAAAAAAAGTCGAATTAAAAGTATTTAATATAGTTTAAGAGAAGCCCATAAATGTAAAGATCGGATATGAAATGAATTCATTGTTAAAAACTCGCAACCAAAAAAGACCAAAATGAATATAAAATAATAAAATATTAATAATATAAATATAAATATATAATATAATATATAAATAAATATTAAAATTAAATTTAAATAGAAAATGTTGCATCTGCAGTGGGACTTGACCTTAGAACCTCCACGTTCTAGGCCAACGTTCTTACCCCTCAGCCACGCGGATTGCTGACAGTTCAAAGCTTAAACTGTTATGACGAAATTACGAACGCTAAGGAAAAGTGACCTTATATTTAGGAGTCTATTTCCTCAACCAAAATGACTGGATTCTTTAGGGTAACTCGGCCCTAAATCCCATTAGTGTTAAATTACCGGAGGACCCGAGCTCAAGTCCCAGTTAAGGCTAGGTATATTTTAAAATAAACGATTTTAAGAGTTTTTCGGAAAGAAAAATTTCGATACAATACCACACCACACAGGGTATTTGCTTTCTCGGTGTATACAAATCCAAATCCCACGTGGGGATACAAATTGTTACATTTTTGAAGAATTTTTGACCTACCGTTTAGGAACAAAATTGCTAAATTGCAAGCATTTATTTTGCCTTAAAATTACCTAAAAGTTAAGGTTATCTGCAAACTTAAAGTGAGGCTAAGATTTTTGTGGCGTAAAAATTTGCAAAAATACCACGAATTTAAGAAAATTTTCGGGGGCTTAAGGCAATTTATTTGTTTGGGTGTAGAAGTTTCCAATGCTCAAAAATACTCATTTCGGCACCATAATCTTGATAATATATTATTATATATTTATATATAAATAAGCTTATTTTGTACATAGCTGTCTGTTTTGATCGGTCGGAAGTGGCTTTTTGGTGTCCCGAAATGAGCAAATATTTGCTGTGACATTTTCGCAAATATTTCCCCTCCGCTAACAATTTGCCTTAGTGTTAAGGACGGTGCACACTGGGACAGAATAGAAGGCAGAAATTTAAAAAATCGAGGTGGTAATTTTGTTACTTTGATGTAGTGCACAACTCAAGCAGATAATTGGATTTTGGTTCCTGGTAACTTTTATTGATTGATTTAATGTTAAGTTTAAGATTGTCATTTTCAAAAACTTTGGACCTTTAAGGAAGTCGCTAATCCTATTTCTATGTCAGATACCTTCAGATGTGGAACACACTTATTTTTTTCATGTACCCATTAAAGCGAACCTCAAAACAGCAGTAAAATATTTCTAAGCTTCCCCAAAGCTAGTTTTTGTTCTATTATTAATAAATGTGAAATCCCAAAAACTGTATTTTAATTTTAAGTGGGCGCGCCAAAGTGGGCTTCAAATTTTTGAAATTATTCATACGACTCGTAAGCCAAATTGAAATTTTACAACGAAGACTTTACTACACATCAAGTGTTGTCATATTCTGAAATGGAAAAAGGCAAATTAATTTTTTTGAAATATGGCAGTAGAGACTTCTGTGTTTCTTGTCGTCTTATTGAAACCAATTTTCTTTAGTAAGTGTTACTTGCCAACGACAAAGTTCAAACGTTGTGGCTTGCCAATTGGAAATGGTATGAAGAAAGCTAAAACTCCCTTAAGGCCCATTTACCTTGTGCGTTTGGAAAACTGGATGATCAACTTGGCATTAAAAATAGTGACTGGAAACTAAATACTCAAATGGAAATGAGCAACAGGCCGTGGAGCAAAGCGAAAAGCTTGGCCGTGGAGCAAAGCGAAAAGCTTGGATCCATTACTCGGAAATTAGTAGCTGTTCAGTCAGGTGACAAGTAAGCTCAAGAAATCCCGTGTTTATAGAGCAAACCACGGCAGGGGCTCCTGGCTTTGATACTCATTTTTTTATATCAATAAAATGAGCATTCTAAGGGGCAGAAACCAGTTGCGTGATAACAGAGCAATAAAACTTAGGTTAAGCTTCATGAAAAATATTTCGAAGGCATTTACCCTCGGATGAAGCTTGTGCAACATGCAAGAAAATGGGGGAATAACACCCTCGCTAGGTAGATGTCCAGTGCTTGGGGAGTTTAGACAAAGATTTTTTGGAGCGAAATATATGAGTAATGCTGAATTAGTTGGAGTTTTAAATGGAGAAAAAGGTTAGAGGCTCCTAAGTTTATTTATAGAGAATATTATAATGTATCGAAAAATGTTAATTAATGAATTTAATGTTTAGTGTAAAATAAGGCACATACTATTATTTATTTCCTGAGATTAGTCCTCTAACGCACCATCATCTCGGGAAGTCAAGTGTAGTAACTGGAAATGGAGTATGGTGTACTTCTTAAGGGAAATATGGGCTGACGGCATTAATTGCCATGCCCAGCAGCATATCAATATTTATTTATTTAAAAGATCTTCATAAAGTCACTAAGTACTATTACTACTACCACCCTCCATATTATTACTTTTGTATCTTTATTTATTTTTAAATTAAAACAACGCCGACTATTGATAAATTAAACAAATTTATTAAAATACGCAACACTGCGTATGAGTGATTCCACAAAAATTCGAGTGTTTACTTATTTTACTTACTTTTGATACAACAACACGTATTAGATTGGAGGAGGTCCGCTCTAGTGTACAAATTAAAATATGAAATTTGAAATATTTATTAAAAGTGATGGAATGCAAGGATGCCAGATGGACAGAAACCGCTGCAAAGAGTTTTAGGATAGGTATTACAGGCGTTCCATTGAATTAACCTTCTTTGACGGAGTCAGGTGCCGTTGATTGGGAGCTCGATGGCGCGACAGGCCGCCGAGCACACTGGTTGGCACACGACATCCTGTCGGCCAAACCGCATAGAACTAAAGCATGTAGCAATGCTGTCCCGTTTTAAAAAATTGCGGTAGAGGCTTTTTCCGACCTTAAACGGAGGTCTCTGGGCTAATACATTGCTAGATGGCATGTTGACAAGGACAAATAATTTGTTTTTAATAATATTTAATGATAAAAACAAATTAAAATGGAAGACAAAATATGTTTAAGGCGAATTCTGCATTATAAATTAATCGACTTGACGTTGATTCAGAATCATAACATATAATTTATTTGGTTTACCAACAGCTTATTTAGTTTTTAACCGCGGCAGTGCAAGGTTTCTTGATAAAGGTCGGTTAACTTGTTAATAGCAGTAGCTTACCAGAGTGTGAGGAATATCACCTTATTCGCGACAAATTTTCTGCATCATGTGGACACCGCACATAAGCATACACTTCCGTTGGTACAAAGTATATAACAGTTGGTCCCAACCAAATTCTTTTCTTAAATTTTACAACTAGATAGTTTATAAACTTTATGTTCTATGTCATTGGGATATTAAAAAAAATTGAATAACCTAAAAAAACGATATATGGTAAAGTTAACTTCGCATTGTTTTGCATTGTTTACCAACACTAAAAGTTCTCATGGAATATTCTTAACTCAACAATACCACAGCTCAACTGGATGTCGCAAACACCCGATAAGTGTTTAATCCAAAACTAACATTTAAATTAAGTTAACGTTTTGAAATGATTGGCCTACAGCAGCGAATAGTGCACCATGGACTGACAGCAAACTCGCTGACACACTCTCATTTGTAGCTTAACGTTCATTTATTTTTGGGTTTCCCCTCTCTACTCAAAAGCTGAGTGACAACATAACGTACTAAGCAGACATAAGTATTAGCTGACTTGTCTTTAAATTACTTACGAGCGAAGCACGTAACTCAAACCCACACAGGCAACCGAATCCCCGACACAGTGGCAGACAAACTTATCATTTTACTGGAAATTATCAAATGTGACACTTGAGAGGCCCAAAATGCTTCCACCGAGGAGAGAATAGGGGGCTCATAAAAAATGCTAAACAAGTCAACAAGATGGGCCTTTAGCCAGCTGTCAATAAATGCGGAACTTCGCACAAATAAAATGCGAAAGGAACAGAAACAAAATATCAATCATAATAAAAAATACATAAACATAGCTGGATGGAGCAATGGGAAATGTAAATGTCCCAGTCCTCTCACCCATCCGGCCGCCACAAGTGTGAATAAACAAAGCAAATGTGACATTTGTTTGGGGTGCTTGTGACAACATAAAAATATGTTTTGTCATTCTCTGAGCTGAGCGGAGCTAAGAGTGGCCTGTCAGTTAAAGGGATAGAGAGCAGCGCAGGCTTTTAGCTTGACAAAAGCGGATGTAATTGATTTTTCCGAAAACCTTTCCGGAAGCCATTCTAAAATGATGCTGATGTCAACTGGCTTGTGGCAGGGAGAGGCCGGAGACAAATTAAAGTTCGTTTGGTTATCCTGTAAGTTTCTCTCAGAATGTGCTCCATGAACGAAGCGTGGGAGTGCATTCTAAGCAACTAAATCCACTTGAATTTGCGTAGAAAAGTGGGTCCTTTATGTTACTCATTACAATATTCATATTTATTTCACGCTTGTTAAAAGTGTCTTTTTATTATCAGACTCCAGCGACTAGACGCCATCAACTCTGCAGCTGCATTAACAAAAGAATATAAAACTTATTTAACATTGTGCATCCGGTGCATCATCAAGAGTCGCCACTAGAAACAAAACAAATTTAATTAAAATTCCGAAAATCTGAAAACAATGAGCACGTTGGCAGCATCAACATTATGCATGAGAGAGACAATTCACACGGGGGAGTACGAAAATTGGGACATAACTATAATACTTATTATTAATTCTGTCAGCAGCCCCAAACTATGCTTGCGGCTTTTGCCATTGAAAAATGTATTAGCTAACTTACCGAAGGCTTACCAGACTGCCACTTCTATTGCTAGACAAACGGAGTGTCAAATGCCCATGGTCTGATTGACTTGAAATTTTGTGTGGGCCTTAAACATCCCTTTATTGACCGAATATATATAAAATTGAAAGTATGTTTGTATGTTTGTATATTTGTTCCTTATGGGCGTCTAAACCGCTGAATCGATCTTCACAAATTTTTCACAGTATGTTCATGTCGATCAGGAAATTTTCATAGGCTATGTCTCATGTCTGTGACTTGGTCCAAAAACCGCGAAATTTGCAAAATTCAACCGATCATCCGATTGCGATGAAATTTTACGGAATGGTTGGACGTTTGCAAGCGATAATTTCTAGTCCGCGAAATTTTTAAAATAATCTTATGTATATCTATGAAAGCGCTTAAAGCTAAGATTAAAATCCAGCTTTGGGTAAATGGACGATGCGGATTGAACGGCTGAATTTTGATATTTTTCATTTGAGCTTATATTATTATGAAGATTTCATAGACGGCAATTGTAGACTGGTTAATAGGAGGTGTATACCAAATTGTCAAAAAAGCCTCGAAATTAGCAAAGTTACAGTTAAAACTTTCATTTTCTTACAATGCAAAGGACCCGGGCGCCTCCGGGTATTCAGCTAGTTATTTATTTAATATTAATATTATATATTTAAAACTTTGAGAAAAAAAACAGCAAATTTGTGAAAATGTTGATTTATTTTGTTATCCTTGTTCGGGATGTAGTGACATTCACACTTCTATAATCTGTTAAGTTCTATTTTTCATGTTGTAAAATTAATACTAACAAGAAAGAAAGTCGGTCAAGCCCGACTATAACATACTCTGTACCAAGAAAATCTGTCTTTTGATCATAACTCGAAAACCGTTCATCCGATCTTCTTCATTCCTTTGGCGGATCGATAACTAATAACTAATATGTATAAATATGTTCAGAAGGAACAAGCCATCTATCTTCAAAACTGTGGGAGATATGACGTTTTTTTTAAATTGCGGGGGCGGCAGGGGGCGTGGCCAAAATTGAAAATAAACTTGATCTGCCTGCAGACATAAGAAGCATATGTCCCATACATGTCAAGCCTCTATCTCTTACCATCTCTGAGATCTGTGCGTTCATACGGACAGACAGACGGACAGACGGGGAGACGGACAGACGGACATGGCTATATCGACTCGGCTGTTGATGCTGATCAAGAATATATATACTTTATGGGGTCGGAGATGCTTCCTTCTGGATGTTACATACTTTTGCACAAACTTATAATACTCTATGTACCTACGGTACAGAATATATGGTAGATAATTGGTCAACCTATAAAATGTTTGGAAATGGTGCTAGGCCTTCTAGATGCTTACTTATAGGTTATCAAAGTTAAATTTTCTAAAAAAAAACAATTTGATGGTACCAAAAAAATTATTTTTACCAATTAAAGATTTTTTTGGTTTTAATTTAAAAGTTTTTGTGTTTATATGTTTTTATAATCTTAATTTTTAAATTTTCTTAAAGATTTTGATCATATTTCTTGAGAGTAGGTATATCCAAATAATCAACAAATTGTTTATTCTCTTCTAAATAGTCATTAATATAGTTACTAAATTCTAATAAGCTTAACAGTTCAGGAAAACAACTATTTGCGCTCTACTTCTTCCCGTCCCGTCACTTTTTAATACTTTTTTAATATGGGCCTACCAAAGCTGAAAAATGGGTCACATATGGAGTAATTTTCCAACGGCGCTGTTTAAAAAAGTTTGCTACTTTTTGAAATTTATTTAATATTTTTAAATTAAGAACATACATACTTTTAATATTACACCAAAATGGTAATTATCGGAGGTACAGATTACCGACAATCCAATTCGAAAGTTTGTGTTCTTTCCAAACCTGCACGTTTTTTCACTGACATGACAAAAAGGTACGCTTTGTGAATCTAAATATAATAGCCGTATATGGTATGCGATCTCAAAATAATTTGGAATCGGATTATTTGGAATAAATCTCTATCGAAAGCGTTAACTGCTTTTGTCAAGCGCCTTGGTCAAAAAATTGATTTTTGCGGCAGAACTCAGGCAGAGGCCCCACTGTGCGTCTTATGACAAATTTATGGATATATTCATATATCAATCATCAACAAACAAATTTGAACAAATTTTTAAAAATTTTCATTATTTAATACATTTCGTTCGACGCTCTAAATATTTAGCGATGCCGCCGATCTCTTAATATACCTGTCATCAATCAGTATTTTTTCCTCTGGTAGACAATATTTTAAATTTTTTGTGGTACTTACTTACCCTAATTCAATATTGGGCAGAAGAGATTTTTCTCATATTATATGATAAATAAGGTAAGATGTAGGTTACGTATTCATTACTAGCTGACATTCTAGGAAATGGCATTCTAGAAACTCTAGGAACTTTGGAAATCCAACATAATAAAATTTGGACATTCTTCTAAGGATTTGAAAGATTTTCTAATTACAGGAATTATATTATATCAAAAGGTTTTGATAAGTCACATTACTCCAGAAATCATAATATTTCATAATGTGCCTTTATGAACCACTGAACCGAACCGAACCGGCGTTTCAAAAACTGTGTGAGCCACAGAACTGGTTCGTTCTTATTTTCGATTGGTTTGCATCCCTGGTTGAAAATGTATTAATTTAACCCACAGATCATAAATAAATGCATACATTTGTCCTACGACGTTAGGCATGAATAATTCAGATATTATGTGATTGTTATTTTTAGTTTTTATAATAACAATTGTTTGATAATTATACTCTGTACCGTAGATACATAGAGTATTATAAGTTTGTGCAAAAGTATGTAACAGCCAGAAGGAAGCATCTCCGACCCCATATAGTATGTATATTCTTGATCACCACCAACAGCCGAGTCGATATAGCCATGTCCGTCTGTCCGTCCGTCCGTCTGTCTGTCCGTATGAACGCACAGATTTTAGAGATGGTAAGAGATAGAGGTTTGACATGTATGGGACATATGCTTCTTATGCCTGCATGCAGATCACGTTTATTTTGTCCACGCCCCCTTCCGCTCCCGAAATTTAGAAAAAAACGTCATATCTCCCACAGTTTTAAAGATAAATGGATTGTTCCTTTTGAACATATTTAGTTATCAGGATAACTTATCGATCGGGCTTGACCGACTTTCTTTCTTGTTTTTTTTTTTAATTTTTTGATAACAATTTGTGAATAACAATTATTTGATAGTCTTAAAATAAATATGTTTCATAACCATTTTACATACATTTTTTATTAAAATTTTAACTATATGTTTTTATAATATATAAAAAAAAGATATCAACTAATTGTTATGTGGATTTTTAAAGAAAAAATTTCTTGTAAGTGCAATTTCATAATTTGTATCATAAAACTTAAAACATTTACGGTCCGTGGAAAAAAGGATATCCTAAAGTCGTGAAAATGTATGTAACAGGCAGAAGAAAGTATCTCCGACCCCATAAATTATATAATATATATAGCCATGTCCGTCCGTGCAGATCAAGTTTTTTCAGATTTGAAAAATTCCCCAATGCATTTTTCAACAATAAAATATTTAATTAGAATTTAAATGGATCTTAGTTTTTCATCCAACGGAGCTGAAATTCAGTCAAAGGATATAACAAATAGATACATAAAAAATATCCATTTTTGAATCTTTCTTTCTGTGTAACATAATCTTAACAACAATCGGCGAATGTGACATTGACTTAAAATTTTCGAAACTATGGCCAGACCATGTCAGTACCTGTTGGATTAAATATCTCATAATCCTTTTAACTAATAACCGATTCCTGAAAAAAAACAAAAATGCTTTAAAATTTTCTTGCTCTTAAGAAGAAATGTATATACATACAAATACTCTATGGAATTTGAAATTCTTCCCTTGGTCTACACTTCGTGTAACTTGAAACTTAAAATTAATCAGTAATATTTAAAGTTTGACAGGTGCAGAGTATATTAGCATCAGGGTCAATCGACTTTCTTACTGGTTTCGCATCAAAGGAATGGCATTAAAAAATCAACTGGCCATGAAGTATTGCCAATTCAAACGTTTTCGTGTTTCAACACTGCTCTGAGCAGTCGATGATTTTCCAGTTCACACTTGCATTCCCTCTGCTGCTTGCAATGTGTGTGGTTAGGGAACATGTGAGTCGACTTCCAATTTAGTTTTCCATCATCCACTGCCAGGTTTTGTAATGCTTCGGTTTCGACCCGAAGGATTTATAGTGTGATTATACTTTTGTGTTCCTTTCCCACGCTGCTCCTCTTTTGTTTTTCCACTTCAGCGAGGATAAAAGTGTCCTTAGCCGCTGATGTTGCTGTTGTTTGTGTTGGTTTTGCGGGACTGGTCTGAAATTGCATTTTATAAAGCTGAAGCAACTGTCGCCGCTCCCATCTCCCATAATAGAGTAGTTTTTAAATAAACAATGCCGCATCGTCGCCATTGCTGTCATCTGCTGTTGCTCAACAGGGTCACCAATTTTGGCCATTTTTGCAGCTGTTGCCGCCACTTGCAGACAAAGAATTGGTTTATATTTGCATGACCATCGCGAAAGCAGTGGAATTTTATTGGATTCTGTTTCTATTCACATTATCTACATACTTGCAACGTTCTGTTTACAAAACAGAGAAGCGATGTCGGATAAAGAAGCAACCAATAGGAAACGCATTTATCTATATGTGTAGGGCCGACGGATGGTTAACAATTGCTTATTAAGTGCAACAAATCAACGAAGAATTTTTAATGTGTTTTATGGATAGAAATGGATTTATAATGAGTATATATAATCATAATGTTTAGGACATTTTAGACTGAAACATTTGAAGTTGATCCTCGCTTTGGCAGTTCATATGATCAAATGTAACAGCTTTATTTAATTTGCTTGGGTGAACTTTTAAGCATTGAAGCCTTGAGATCCCTCTGGTGTCTGGGTGAAACAAGTAAATCTTCTCGGAAATATTGTTCCCCCCCCGCAATCGAAATATTATCTTACCCAAATGTATAATTAATTAGCGCTGTCTGCAAGTGGATGTGGTTATCTGACCATTTCATTGTGCACATCAACCAACATTTATATATATATACATATATACAATATACTGCCAAGTGTACATGGGTAGTTTTTTTTTGTACTCGACTCGAGTACTGCGAAGCCATTTTCAGTTAATTAAAAAGCACTTACCTTTGTGAGAGTCTGTGTGTGGATTGCGGGCTGTTTGATGGCCGTTGGCTTCATAAATGGCCAGGTCGGAAACAAAACAGGGGGCCAGGCTAAAAATTCAACTTCACATAGTTGATTTTGCCACAAAAGGACCTAAAAGGGAAATTAAAATAGACAAGCAATTACAAATTGAAATGCCAATTGTTCTTACAGGGCAGCGCATGGACGATGTAATTATTTACATGCTCATTTTCAATACCTTACTCGTATTTTGTAAGAGCTCAGGACATGCAGTGAAGACCCAACGGTCTGTTAAGATATGCTTTGATGTCCTTTTCTCTTTATTTCTATTTTTTATTAGCTTGTCCCTGGCGCTTTGGCCCCATATGCAAAACGCTAAACTCTCCTCTATTCTTTTTTGCATTTCCAAATGCAAATAGAACTGAATATATGACATGGCATGCATGTGTGTATTTATATTTTTATGCCAGAGAAGTGCATATGGCTGCTTGCTTCAAGGCGATACTCATATTTATTCAATGCTTCGACTTTTATTCAACGTTCCGCAAATAAATTTAATAAAATTAAAAGGAGCTGGTCGAAATGATTTTGGCTAGCTAGCAAGCTTTGAAACACCTTAAACTAATATAATGTGATGGACGTTTGGACATCTGACAAGAAATGATTTTAAGACGAAGGAATTTGGTGTTAAGCAATAAGTTGTAATACAACCAATCTTCAGTAAGTCCACCCATCTAGTTTATTCCCAAAACCTTTTAATAGGTTTTGTGCCGACATTCGAGGCCGAATTACCAATTCCCCACAAGAGAGAACATACCACGTATAATATTGGGGTGTCCCTTTTTTGAAAGCTTATGAAGTAAACTATTTTTGAGGTTTTTTCTTCCAGATTTTTCAGATGACACTTAGAGGTAGCCCAAGTCAAATTTTTTCACAAAAATAGAGTTTTCCGTATAGTTTCTGAATTCTATGTGTAACTTGCTCAAAAACCATGATCTTAGTTTTCAAATGAACATTAATGAACAATGTAAAAATTTTAATAATATGAGCATAAACCCTAAGTTTTGACTATGCTTTTGTTCATGTAGTTTCCATATATTACTTTTATATTGATTTT